>JAXGGA010000590.1:0-209296 GCA_038373865.1 Uloborus plumipes
AATGTTAAGATTTTCTAAATATTGCCGATTTTAAAATCATTCAGTGAATTTTTCGCAAAATATCGCCAATAGCGCCAAGTTGAACCCAAATTACAATAAAAATTTTTTCGCCAAATTTGTCGCCAACTTGGCGATATGTCGCCAAGTTGGCGTCAACACTTGGCGACCAAAAGCTTGGCGACATATCGCCAAGTGGTCGCGCCAATTCATATCACTTAGAGTCTGCATTGAAATTAACACTGATTTACCCCAAAAAATGGGTAAAACACCCCCTTGAGAACATTTGAATGCAACCACAAGAGGAGGTGCACAGCTAGACCATCCTCAGAGCCTACATACAAACTAGAAGTTTCTACGGCATATAGTTTTTGAGTTATGCGACATACATACATACGCACATACATACGTACATACAGACGTCACGAGAAAACTCGTAGTAATTAACTCGAGGGTGGTTGAAAAGGATTTTTCGGCTGGTTTTATGTTGGTAGGTACATATGCGCGTGATGACAGGTCGGAAGACTGCTCAACATTCATTTGGGGGTGAGCAAAATCAAAATTTAGACCCAAATTTGAGTGAATTTTTTTTCCCAATCACAATACTTCCTTTACTACGTAAAAGGAAGTAAAAATGGAGTAGAAATGTTTGACTAGTAAGTGAGTGTTTAAACAGCGTTTCATTTTCAAAATATCATACTATCGTTGAAACTTAGAATTGAAACCTAGTATTAAAATAAGATTTATTGATATATGTAGTCTGTAATAAAAAAATCTGGTATGGACCCCACACTACTTCCTTTTGCGTGTAAATTTCTTAGTAGTTGCCTTAAGTGTTAAAAAGAGTGCTTGGAGTGAGCAAGGTAACAATTCAAATATTTATTCCCCTAATCTGCCACGAAACAATGCAAAAAATATTTTATAATGTTTAATTTTCTAAACATTGCCGATTTTAACATCATTCAGTGAATTTTTCGCAAAATATCACCAATTGCGCCAAGTTGAACCCAAATTCAAAAATATTTTTTCGCCAAATTTGTCGCCAACTTGCGATATGTCGCCAAGTTGGCGTCAAACGCGACAAAAGCTTGGCGACATATCGCCAAGTGGTCGCGCCAATTCATATCACTTGAGTCTGCATTGAAATTAACACTGATTTACCCCAAAAAAGGGGTAAAACACCCCTTGGGAACATTCGAATGCAACCACAAGGGAGGTGCACAACTAGACCATCCTCAGAGCCTACATACCAAGCTAGAAGCTTCTACGGCATATAGTTTTTGAGTTATGCGAGCCACATACGCACATACATCCGCACATACGTACATACAGACGTCACGAGAAAACTCGTCGTAATTAACTCGGGGGTGGTTGAAAAATATTTTTCGGCTGCTTATATGTTGGTAGGTACATATGCACGTGCTGACAGGTCGAAAAAACTACTGAACATTCATTCGGGGGTGAGCAAAATCAAAATTTAGACTCAAATTTGAGTGATTTTTTTTTTCGCGATCACAATACTTCCTTTACTACGTAAAAGGAAGTAAAAAAACTGGAAACTAATATGGTTTTCCTTCGCAATTTCGAGAGTTCAAATGAAAAGTATTGCATCAGCCCAGTAACTGAACACCCCTAACTACTCAATAAAGAAAAATGCTCCTGTTGTTTTCTTTTGGGAATTTTATAGATGGAAATTACTGGAAACATTTTATTTAGAAAACTTCCAATACCTTTTTTTAAAAAAAGGGACAAAGCAAAATTAAATTTTTCTTCCTTTTTTAAGACATAAAGAATAAACACATCCTTTAAAATCTAAATACAAATGAGAATAAATAGTAAGAAGTATTATTAAAATTTAATAATTTCACAACTTTATTTGAACATTTTTACTGACCGGTCCGGTATTGCAATCACTATGAGAATCCTAATTTAATACGATGGAAATATTTTCGCATATTGTATTAATTACATTTTTTCACTTACTAAAACCATAGCTTCACTGCAAAAAATGAATGTTGTATTTACAGTATAATGTAGCAAATTTATTGTAATGAACTGTAAAAATTGCTACTTTTACAGTAATAAACTGTGAAATTGCTACTTTTACAGTACTAAACTGAAAAATTGCTAATTTTACAGTAATAAACTTAAAAATTGCTACTTTTACAGTAATAAACTGAAATTTCTACTTTTACAGTACTAAACTGAAAAATTGCTAATTTTACAGTACTAAACTGAAAAATTGCTAATTTTACAGTAATAAACTGTGAAATTGCTACTTTTACAGTACTAAACTGAAAAAATGCTAATTTTACAGTAATAAACTTAATTTCTAATTTTAGTTTATTACCGCGCATTTTAGTTTTAAACTGGAACCTCTGAGCCAGAGTTGTACTGTTGTTTTTACAGTATAATGCAACCAAATTTCCTGACAATAAATTGTAAAATTGCTATCTTTACCGCACGAAACTGTAAAATTGCTACTTTTACAGTTTTTTACTGCGTATTTTACAGTTTTAAATTGGAACCTCAGCTGCCAGTATTATACTGTAGAAACAACATTTTTTGCAGTGTTGGTGTTAACCATGATTTTCTAAATTTTGTAAAAACAAAAATATATTTAGCCAGCCGAGTTCTAAAACAAATGATTTAAGTTTTCTGTGCAAATACGCTTCCGTTGTTTTAGTTCTAAAAGCTCTGTGTTATAAATTTTACCTATTAGCATACTTATCCAATTCTATGAAGCACAAACTGCTTTCAGTTTTAACGATCGTCTTTTTAGGGCAGCAGAACAAACTAATCTCGTTATCTTAATGTTCACGATATATCTTAACTTGTCCTCTGCTCTATCTGAAATAGTTGCATCTCAAAAGAATTTTTCTATCGATGCTCGCTGAAAGTTTCCCGGGAAGTAAATTATTTCAGTGGTACTGCGGTTGAAAATTTATTTCTGAAGTCAATTTGTGTGCTAGGCTGTTGAGTTCTAAATATATTGCGCAGATAATATTAATGATTTGTTTTTCAATGAAAATGCTTGTACATTGTTAAAATCACAATGGCAATATTTTAATCACACAGCAGTTTTTAATTTCTAAATTTTGTATTTACAATTTTTGCGCAAAAATGTATCTTAGTTAATGAATAAGTACGACTTTATTGATATATGTTATCTTCAGATACAATGAGACATCGACTTTTCCAACATCTCTAAAATTTTATTCTTGTAATTTTATTGTAAATCCAATTGAATTATAAATAAACAACATACTCGGCCATCATCCCTAAGGTTGGGTTTTTTGGCGCACTTACTTCATTCACTTCTCCAAAAACCTCAATTTTCTCAAATACTCTTAAACACAATTAAATTCAAAAATAGTTTTTGTCCTTCACATGCATGATGGTGGTCTAAACTATTTTTTGTTCTGTATTTTCAGGTGTCAAAGTGTTTTTTTTTTTTTCAAAAGTTTTTGCAAGAAAAATTTAACTCGTATACTCCAATGAGACATATCGCTTTTTTATGAGAAATATTATCTTAAAAAACTGCAAAGAAATAAAATGTGCCGTTTTGAAGATAAAGTATTTTCAAAAACTTGGTGAAAATAGCAAGTGAAAAATATTGCTTGGGTGGCAATCTTTGCCAGTTAATTTTTTGGGTTAATAAGAATGTCTGTATCGTACTTTTCCAAAATTTTAATTATGTGTTAAATTTAAAAACTTATGAAACTATGAAAATAAGAATTTTCCTTTTCTGAATCTACATGGGCTATGTTGTAATACTTTTGATTAGATCAAATATTATCCAAATTTATTAGCAATATCATTCTTTTATTCAAGACACACACCAAGAAAATTATGGAAATGCTTTGAAATCCGTTTAAAATTTAAGTAGACAGTTTTGTTACTTTACGTAAAACAACCCATCAACATTATTTTTAATTCTTATTTAAATGCTATAAGCAAGATTGTAAAGGCAGTGCAGTAAAATGACTACAAATACAGGACAGTGACGTGAAATGCTCTTCAATCGATAGCATCACACCAAAGCTTCTGTTGGGAGATGGAACACAAAGGCCTCTTGCAACTTTCTACTTTCTTCTGTCGTGATGCATGGTTGGGCAAACCTTATTTGACATTTCGCTTGCTTAAGAGCAACTGGAACATACTGTGACGGGAGAACACAACTGCTTTATTCACTTTCAGGAAATGCCGCGAGAGTCTTCCCAACAAGAATTGAGTGTAAACTTTGCAAAGTATGGTAATTGCGGGACGTGCAAAATAGAACAGGACGTTACAATGGAACGTAATGAAAATAATTTGTGTTTATTTTTCTCTTTTTGTTGAGCTTGCTGTCATACAGTCTTAAAATGATGTGCTTACTTTGTGATATAAGAACAAACACACAAAATAATAAAAAATATAAATAAAATAATTAGTATTTGAATTTTGAGCTATCGAATTTGAACTAGCTTTTTGATATGACGAATTGGGATAAGTGTGTGATACATAAGTTCGTGAATACATAACTTAACTTTACCTCCGTACCTTAACCATTTATGCCCCGACAGGACTATGAATCCTTAATGGCTGGAATGATGCTGAAGGTTTTAAGTACCACTCCTTGAACTTTGCTGAGAATTTGGCAGATGGTACCTGCGATCGGAAACAGTTTTTTTAGGAGCCCCAAGGCGTAGAGGGCCTTAACCCCCCGAGATTTTCCGAATTTTATACTCGGTGTATGTTAGGTTGTTTGGTGTATTTTCAATTAGAAGAACAAATCTATATATATAAAGATGACGGTGTTTGTTCGTTTGTAACCGCTGGCCAGAAGTCCCCACAGCACCTACAGACCTGAAACTTGGCTCAAAAATTCGAACGTACCCCGCCCTCGTGCACCTCGAAGGCCAAATTTTTAATTTCGAATTAGTTATTTTTAAATTAATTAATTAGTCTCATTTTTGGTGTATCCGCCATAATTGAGGGGGGAAAACCTTCCCACACCCCAAAACATTATATATCGTTGGAAAGGGTTTTTTTTTCTGAAAAAGAAAAGTTTTAGCACGTTTCTGTCCGTTAATTAGGACAGGAGATATTAATTAATCAAATTTAATCAATTTTCAAGGCCTAACTCTGTACGCAGAACTGAAACACTAGAGCCATTTTCCTGATCAGCTGCTCTTTTGTCCCTGAAGTTACTTTGTGGTTTAAATTTGCGTATAGATTTAAGCCTTGAAAATTTATTCAATTTGATTAATTAATATCTCCTGTTACTTACTTAACTTTCTGTCTCTTATATTTATTTGGCGAATTGATTTAAACTTTAACATGACTTTAAGTGGAATTTAAAAGGTTGTGGAGCGCATTTGAACTAAAGGATATAATAATTTTTCTTCAGAGGAGGTTAAAGTGAATTTAAATTTATTAAGTTGACTTCCTCAAAATTCGGTGTTACCGAAAATGTCACAATGGAACTATTATTGTTAAAAATTTAGGGATGGCTATTCAGTTCCTCTTCGCATTTGGCGTCGTAAAGTTTGGCGACAATCAGGAAATTTACCAAACCTCCCAGCCAGTGAAACACTACTTTCTCCAAATCAAAGAAAAAGAAAACGGTCTGGGAAAGAACAGTAGTTGTTTGCAGTCTAAAGAGTATTTTATTGCATGTTTAAAACATGTATTTAATGCCGCCATCACTAAATTTTTAATAATAATAGTTCCATTCTGACAATTTCTGTAACACCGCTATTCAGTTACTTTTCGTATTTGGCGTCATAAATTTTGGCAACAATCGGGAAATTTTCCAAACTTCCCGGCCAGTGAAATCTTGATTATTTGAGGGTCACTGTTAGATTGTAATCACTTCAAAGAGATGGTACGAAAGACATTATATTTCTTTCCTTTTAATGTTCACATTAAAATCATGGAAGAATGGTTGTGGCTGATCTACCTGATACAATCGGTTCCCTATGTTAATAAATTTTGTTTGTTTGTTCTGATCCCCGAGACCAGCAGAGCTAGATCAGGTCCATGAGTCTATTCACCCGTAGAAAGTCAAGAACCATCAAGGGGTTTTGGATAAGATCCAATTTGGAAAGGACCAGACATGATAAAATATGCTCAGGGGAGGCCTGAGCAGAAGAGCACTTAGTGCACATCTCGAAGACTCTAGTTCCGTTAATGAACGTCATTGTCAGTACATGGCCGCTAAGGAACCGGAAAGAGCAGTTTGGTCTTTTCTGCTGCCGTTTGCCATCAGAGCGCCGCCAGGGCGATCATTCTGGTACCATGGATGCTTTGGCGGTTTCAGCCAAGCTGCCCTATTCTCTGCCCTGGAAGTTGAGAATAGTTCGGTAAACGTAAGAGGGGTCCTTGGCACCGTGATCTCGCTGGCACCGGCTCTCGCCAAACTGTCAGCAAGTTCGTTTCCCACAACGTCCACATGGGAAGGGATCCATTGAAGGTGGATCTGACATGAACATGAAAGCTGTTTCAAGATCCTAAGAATGTGGGTCCCTGTACTATCCCTCACATTATGCCAATCCGCCAAGTGCTGGATGGCACTTCTACTGTCCGAGAAGATCCAGATATCCTTCACATTTGGTAGCGACATGATTGACTTCAGACCCTCGAGAATTGCAATGAGCTCGCTTCGGAAAACCGAGCAACAGTCTGGGTTTCTTCTTTGAATCTTAATTTCTTGTCGTTGAAGTCTAATATAAACGCCACTACCAGAACGTTCATTGTCAAGTTTGCTTCCGTCAGTGTACATATGGACAGCATCAATGGGAGCTCTATTAATTCTTTCTAGAGCCAACTGTTTCAGATAGCAAGGCAATTCCATATGTTTGCTAACTTGAACAGAAAGATTGGTATGAAAGTAGACCCCGTCAAGACCCTCGTTAATAAATTTAGATTTGGCGACCAATTTTACATTGAAATTACGGTTAAATCGGTGAATTATATTAAATTTCAAGGGCAATATTGCTGTGTTCGTTGAGAGTTTTCGAAAATCTTGGCTCTACAGTTGTGTCAAAAGTTCCATTGAAACGTAAAAATTTCGCTAAAAATAAATAAGTTCGTCACACACACACGAAAAGAAGAAAAAGTCTTTAAAACTAAAATAATCCTCGCATTGACCACTACAAACTGAAATGGCATTCAAAGTGTCATCAATATATTTTAAAAGGTCGTGGTGCACATTTGAATTAAAGAATATAATAATTTTACTTAAGAGGGTGGAGTGAACTTAAATTTATTCAGTTGAATTTCTTTACATTTTTTGCACGGGCATCGCCGTGCGGGTACTGCTAGTAGTTATATATATATATATATATATATATATAGGAATTCGAAGGGTCTAATCTGTGTGTACCTCAGAGCCAGACTAAGGAAAGTCCATTTTTGTAACTTTTCAGGAGAGCAAGAAAAGGCTTGTCTTAAGCATACAAAGGATGGAACTCGCCCTCAATTAAACTCAGCTGAATAATTGTGAAATTATTTCTTTTATAGTATAACCTTTTTTATGGGTTTATGCGGAATAAGATTCAACATACAATGCAGCCATAAAGTAAAAATGGCTATTTTTGGACTTACGCTGGTCTAACTCTAATTTACAGATATTTATAGCTGTTAAAATAGAAATATGCCATTTATAACTAATTTTTCTATTCTGAAGAATTAGTCGGCTGAAAAGCTGTAAAAAGTTCTTTCAATTCGTCTGAAAAACTTCAGCAAGATTAGTTTCATAATATGGAAAAGTGGCTTAGAAAAAAATATGAAAAAAATATAGTTATTAGTTGAGATTAATTTCACAAAGCTTCTGAATTCAAACCTTTTTGTTTCTATTAAATACACATTTGGCTTTTTTCATGTTTCAAGATTCTGGCTCCTGAGTAAAAATATTTAAATTGAATGAAATATCTTAATTCATCACAAAAACAAAAGTTGCAACATACAGAGATATATTTCTTTAAACTGATTTAGTAATTTTCTATCCAATTTTTAAACTTTAACAAGCTATCATTAATTTTTCTCCAATGTTTTCAATTCAAACACTGTTTATTAAAAACATCCAGGTAAATGTTGTGAAAATAAACTTTAGGCTTCCAAATTCTTTGAAAGAGATAAACTCTGCTTACATTTTTAAAAGAAAGAGTTCCCTTACTGAATGTAATTATTGTAATTCAATTAAGTTCGTCAGCAAGGTAATTTTCCTAAAAGTTTTGAAAAGCCTTAATTAGGCTAGAAAACGAAGAAGAGTTTTATTTTCAGGTTATGAATTGAATTTTGCAAGAGCAGCTGAATGAAACAAATGATCCTTGGAAAATTCTGAAAGGACTGGAATTCATCTTTTAAAGAAAGTCTAAAGATAATATTGAACTTGGAACTCTTTCTCACAAAAGTTTTCGTCGCTTATAGCAATGTCCTTTTAGTGAAAAGATGGGAATTTTTCATTAAAAGTTTGTTTTCACTTCAGAATATCCTGTCAGCAAAAATCAATAACGAAAGAATCTTTAAATGGATAAGTTTTAACAGGAAATGGATGTGCATTAGCCACCCACTGCTTTAGCTTTTTATTTTTCATTTTTTAACAAAAGTAATGTATTATAAGAAAATAATACGGAAGACAAATATAAATAATTCTTTCGTTCATATTTTTCGTACTATGTATCAATTATAAGGAAAATCTTAGATTTGTTTCTTGAGCAATTATACGTGTATCCTATTTGCAGTTTTATATCGAAGGCTAGTTACAGAGTTGCATGCAGCTAGGTCATGAGAACACGATGCAGAGATGTTGCAGGTTGCAGACTCGGGAACCTTTTGTGTCACCCACAACAGCTTTAGTGTCTCGCTAGCGTGCGTTTGAAAAATATGGAGGTTTTTTTTTTCGTTTGGTAAGTATTTTTTTTCTGATTTACTTTTCGTTTTTCACTATCCTTACAATTTTTGTATAAGAACTCCAAGTTTATGGTAGATACAGTGACTAATATCCTGGGAATTGATGCTGTTGCTGCATTTCCAGTAGATTGCATTTCGGGCAGGGCCGCTATGTTTTCTAGAAAATGCCTTTGGGGCTAGTTGGCGCTGTCAGCTTGGGATATCTTAGCATAGGTCAGCGATCTATGCCAACTTACCCCACCATGATTTTGGTGGGACATCGTATAGTTAGAGATACCTACACTGACCTACATGCTGTCCCTTCTACTAGTATTGGTAGTACTAGTGTTAAAAAAGGTCCCTAATGCTCGCGTTGAAAGTAGTGAACCTTCAATCCCCACTAATGCAACCCGCTCCTCTTAAACACGTCGACTTGTGACCTCTGTAGACATTCAGCCTTTTCCAAAATCAGGGCCACGAAAACGGACGATCAGAAGAAAACAAGAAGAGACACTGTACAATCCGAACTGACACCCCAGTTAAAAATGAACCGGCAAAAGAAAAAGATGAGAGAGAGAGAGAAAAAACTTTTTTTTGAAAGGATAAAGAAAGAAACCAAAAACAAAGGTTTCCGAAATCAAAGAATATTGCGAAGAAACGTTCAAAGAAGGAATGAGCCTTTGTCTAAGACTACTCCGTATGCTGATAGTGAGGATAGCAATGGTTTCTTGTTTCCCCAGTACAATGATGAGAATGAAGATGAGCCAATTCTACTGGATCTAGTCTTCCCCAGCCAATACTTCCTGCAGTGTGCTCACTTTCATGACAGCATTAAAAGCTGCTGTTGGAGTTGATTATATGAGTATACACTTAAAAATTTTGCTGAAATTTTACCGTAAGTGTTACTAGCATCCATGTTGTCAGTAACTTTTACCATAAAATATATTTTTATACTGTAAAATGTTACGAAAGAGAAAACGAGACTTAAAAAGCACGAGATACGAACGACAAGGATCAAACCCGGGACCCAATTTTTTCACTCTGCTTTCCTATCCACGGTACCAAATTAGACACATCAGGAGAGCGGAAATAGGGTAACATGTGCATCTCACAGTAAGTAACGTGGGGATCAATTGGCGCTGAAAATCGCAATTTTTTTTATCGGTACAATTTATTGTAAAAAATTTCTGTACTATAAACGCTGCATTTTACTGTGTGTGTAACATTTACCACAAAAGATTCCTGAATTTCTAACAGTGTAGGGTAATGAAGAATGGGGCCCGCAAGTACCTAGGACAAATACTTATAGTCGATAACGAGGACTTTTTAATCCCCATTATGGTAAAAACTAAAGTATTGGAAGTGAGCAAAGCCACCTGACGCAATCTGGTAACCCGACAACAAAATACTGGGAAAGATAAACCGGGCCATTCAGATAAGTAAGGACCCATCTTTTGATATGAAACATTTGTAACCTACTTACAATTCTCATACATGTCTTTTCAAACTTTGTTTTGGCATATTACCTTGTCATCTGTTGAAATAAATATTAAAAAATAAACAATTGTTATTATGCTGCTCTATTTAACTATTTTAACATCAATAGTATGCCGAACTTACCCGATGGGCGGGACGGAGGATGGAAAAAAGAAAAGGGGTAAGTTGACACTGATTGAGGGGTGTCCTTTCGAAAAAATTGTTCACTAGTGTTCCTAGTTAGGTTCTATGTCGTTTTCCTAGTATGTGTCTATGGGTTTTTTTTTTTTTTTTTTTTTTTTTTTTATTTTTTTTTTGGTAGCGTAAGGTGTAGTTACCATAACAGAGCAGATAAATCACTAGAGACCTATAAGGACAATCAAAAAAATTGGAAAGAATCGAGAGGTAAAAACGTAACCAACTATCACCCGGTCTCCCCAAATTTTGACTGTGTACCTGAAAAGTCGGGTGTACTTGGACCCACTAAGGAGGTTACATGAGCCCACAGTAAAATAGAGAAAAATCTGGTTTGGTACTAGCGTATAGATATTGCAGAGTGCTTCTTACCTGTGCGGAAAACGAGAACTACGTGCAATGTCTTCAACTAAATAAGTACCAAACCTAGATGTTTATCATGTGTAACTGTAATGGGCTTAAGTAACGCCCCTAGGTCCAAAGTAGCCCGACTTTTACGTCCGGATTTCATGAGCAATATGTGAGCGTAAAATATGATTTGATAAATTTTATAAATGTTTAATATCACCATAAACTTTGTCATCTAGTGTACCTAAGGCTGTAAGTGTACCAAATGAAACTCTACCACTTTTTACTGCAGAAGTATACAAAAACAGAAGGGGGGGGGGATATATTAAGAAAGTTTTCTTGATTTTTGTTTAGTTCTATGGTCGGTTTTTTCCTGAATGATGAAATTTCATGCTATCAGCAAAACTAAAAAGATCAAGAAAAAAAAGTTATTAACCTTATATAAATTACAGTGGGAAGAAAAGAATTATCACACAAAATTTGCATTAAAACGCTTCTAAATATCTTTAGACAAATACTATTAAAATTGATTTATCCCAAGACATCGTCAAAACTGTACCGTTTTGTCACCTAATCTAATTTAAATAATAAAACATGCTGCTGATAATGTATCGAAGATGTTCCAATATGTATTAAATAGAAACCAATATAAGTAAATCGAATTAGTTTGTAGCTCATCAAGTAAGGAAAAGAATTACTTTCAGACGACGAAAAAAGAACGTAATATTAAGCCAGCACAATATTACTCGTAACATCTATTGTTTGCATATATTTTATGTAAATGTGATAAAAGTGAAAACAGTTTTATTAAGTATATTACTAATAAAATCAAGCAAAAAAAATGTAAATAGAATACTTAACCAATTACAGTTTAAGCAGGTGTTTTCGCGCTGAGAAAATTATATCTGAAACGTTTCCAAAACTCGTTGCTAGCAAAATCCCAAATTTATCTCGTATGTCCTAGGGCTCAAATTAATAACATGTCTAAATGAGCTGAGTTGTTACGATCTATTTTATCTTCCCCTCATCTCCAAAGATAATGCACACAGAGTGGAAGAAGAAGAAGAAAAACATCCACGACAGGGACATGGAGTGACATTTCCAAAACGTGTGAAGCACATTAGGATGTTGAAAGATAATCATTTGGGGGAAGAGATCAGATAGACACCCGATCGGTAATATTAATCTCGTTCTCATTTCGTATTGAATTGCTTTCGTAATTAATTTGTTCTGGGTCCGAGGCAAAAGGTCGGAAGTGTGTACAAAGTAATTGCGATCGTGAGGAAATGTAATGCGTGCGCGTTGTGATGGGCAAAATGGGTGGAGATTTGAAAGAGAAAGACATGATGAATTGAAAACATTTAATTTAAAGTTTCATTAAGCATGAAAGCATAGCTAGCTGCTGCCGTCGTAAAGGAACAGATTGGCGGGGGAGTGGGGTGAGTCCCTCTTACATAGAATTGATTGACTTTTGGTTTCCGTTTTGCATAGCCACGTCAGAGGAAATTGAATCATTGCTATTTTGTGTCCTCAGAATTGAGAAGAATATAAATAAAAATTTATAGCGGAATGGAGAAGATTGTTTTCGTATCAACGTATGTATGTATTGTATATCTGTTGTCATTTATTGCTGTAGTTTTTCTCATCGACTATGCATTTATGTAACATTAGCAAGATCCCTTCTTCTTTTGTAACGACATGTTTATTCCGTAAGGCTATATACAATTGCCACTGAATTTCCCAATTATAAACTAACCAATAAATGACACTCATGTCCTTCTTTAACCCAGTTTATTATTATAATAATTACTTATGATTGATTTATTTTTTTGGCTTATTGGTATCAAACGCTGTTACTAATTTGTCTTGCATTCAATGCTCACTTATAAGTTTTCATTGAATAATGTTCACAACGTCGCAACTCCCCTTGTAGATAATTATCCCTTTTTGTAAACATATTTTTTAACGTAGTTGATAACTTATGTGATAAGT
Source organism: Uloborus plumipes (assembly GCA_038373865.1). Classification (NCBI taxonomy): domain Eukaryota; kingdom Metazoa; phylum Arthropoda; class Arachnida; order Araneae; family Uloboridae; genus Uloborus; species Uloborus plumipes. The sequence goes on from JAXGGA010000590.1 coordinate 12,886, forward strand.
TTTTAATTTGGTATCCATAGTCCAAGACATAACTTGTTCTAGTACTATCCCTATCAGTATAAGTAGCAGACATAACATTGAGTTATCCCTATCGTATAGAAAGCTGGATCTCATGGAGTATTGGAATGCTTTTGTAATTGATTTTATTCTGGGTTACAAAAGCAAGAAGGATCGAAGTGGGAGTAAAGTAATTGCGATTGGGGCGGAAATGAATGCGTGCCCGTTGGAGCAAAATGTGAGAGAGTTATGAGAAAGACATGGGGGAATGGAAAAATAATAGTTTAAAAGCTTTATTAAAGAATGAAATCATGAGCTGCTGCCTTCGAGAAAGGAGAAATGGAGTCCTCTTTCGTTAAATTGCAGACTTTTTACTTCTTGATTCGCATGCCAAGTCAGAGGAAGTCGCATCACTGCATTAATTGCTTCCCAAAAAGAGTGAAATAGAGATACTAAATCAAAATTCAATGGAAGCGATCGTGTGTGTTTGGAGCTTTATACGTGATGATTACATACACCATCGTAGTGGCATTTTTTGCTGGTGGGTTCTCATTTAAGGACGCATTTATTCAAACAAATTCATACCGATGTCAGGTAATATTTTTTATGTTTTGTAAAGAACAGTTTATTCTTAGAACTGTATTCAAGCGCAATGACTTTTCCAATAGTATCTATCCGATACATTAGACACTCATTCCTTATTTCATCAAATATTATTAGTAGTAGTGTAGTATTATTGATTTTGCTTATTGCATTTAAAACTGTTAGTTTTCGCTTACAATGTGCGTACTGTTTAATTTTCCTTTCGATATTTTCACAACTGCAAATACCCGAATAGACAACTGATGTTTTTGCAAAATATTTTTACGGAATTTATAATTTATCTTATAAGTGTAATATGTATAAAAATCAGGCATACTTTAGCTTGCCCTGTCGTAGAATAATCTTGTTCTCATTTCGTATTGCGTATTGTGCCGTACCATTGCTGCGACCTTTCGTTGGTATACTAATTCTATATTAGGTAACGGTTTGTTGGCACTTTTCGCTTCTATAAGATAATATCTGCCTCCAGTTCGGTCACTTCCTATTCCAGACTAATGAGTCAACAGAAAGGACGATACTGCAGTCTCTGGATGAAGTAACCGAGTTGGTTCTTCCACCCAGAAATTGCATGCATTATTTCCTTATTCCTCGCTTAGGGCGGTGATTTAATACGCATGCATAACTTTGTCAAATTGTTTTTTAAAAAGGTTAAATCCTATGTTGTTTTGAATTAAGCTCTTTCAGAAAAAAATACTCTAAAGATTTTGGAAACACCCAATTGCTTGAAAAGACACGGGACTTTCAGAATCTCTTACATATGTTACTGGTGCAAACCTAATGTGTGTCAGCACTGTGAAGTCTACAAAGGCCTCTATTACAGCGTTTAAGATCCAACTATATATTAGTTTTCCCCCTTAGTGTGATATCCAAAAGCATCACAAGTGTGGTTATGTAATTTGTTTTCATCTACCTATTGATTTCTTTTTCTCTCCAACTAACCCCACTTGTTCTAAAAGAAAGGGGAAAAAAAACGTTGTTGCAATTAAACTTGGGGCGGAATTCAGGTGAAATGCTGGCTTTTTCAAAAATGCGTTGCACATGCAAATTATCGGGTTTTCGGATTTTTGTGAAAAGTTGTTTGCTCTAACGCACGCAAAAATTTGATTGTGCAAAGTGCAACGCACTATTGCAGATACACCTGAGTTCCACCCTAAGAAGTTCACCTAGTTCTTCTTGAGCGTTCTCTGTGAGCTTGTAACTCGCTATCCGGACCGGGTATTTTAAAAATAGCGAAACTTAATAAAGTAATTATCTCGCCTAACTTAAATGAAGCGGTAAAATCTTACAACACAATTGTATTTGGAGCGATAATAATTATTATTTCTTCTAAAAAATATTGAAGCCCTAAAAACACAGTCACCGGGATGCCCTATTTTTATGCTCTAACACTTATAGGTAATATTTAGAAAAACTTATTAACAAGATATAGATTTGACAGTTAACATTTAAATGTAGAATAATGCAACTATTTTTTTTTTATGAAATAAGGTCCATTTACGTATTTCTAAAACTTTATATTATCATGCAGGTACTGTTTGGAGTTTTTTCAAACAGTCCCCTGCTAAAAATTCAAAGCTACAATAAAAAAATTCTGTTCCGCTTGCAAATGATTTTTAGCATGAAGTTAAACGCAATCAGGATGCTTTTGCCGTCATTGCTGAGAACATTGCTTAAACGCTACGTTGCTTAGTTTCAGAGCCACATTCGTGATTAAAGTATGCATGTTGATTGTTGATAAAACAGTCCTCTGGTAAGTGATTTTTTTTAATTTTAATTTGTTTAATCATCAAACATATTATTTATTATTCCCATGATTTATGTCTAAATTTATCGGTAGTTTTGTAACGAATTATCTTCTAATTGTTTCTGAAACATTACGTAACTAAGTAAAAATACACAGTCACCTGGCGACAGTCATCTGTCTAGTAATACAGCAGGGAACTTGTCCCGTTTCATAATTTATCAGATAAACACACGTTTCAATTAGCCCACTTTTGAACCAAAGTAATAGATTCATTTCCTGAGCAATAGTATTATTATTATACGAACCTGAAAAAAAAATGCACGGACAGCTTCTGTAATGAAAATTACGAGTTTACAGAGCATTGCCCTTATAAAGAAAAGTGAACGCGTGAAGTGTTAGAATTGCAATTAACTGCATAAAATGATAAGCACTGTTAACGTTTTGAAAATTTCTGAGTTAAAGTCTTTAATTATAAACTGAATTAACTGCTGCTTGTTATTTAATTTGTTAGCCTGAAAACGGCGAATCCACTAAAGCTCTTTGCACAACGACTGAATAATCACCGATGAAACTCTTAATTAGCGTTGTTACTGCAATATGCAGGTTCTGCATTGTTAATTGAATCATCATTTTCTATAATTACAATGATATACATTAAAAATGCAACGAAAGCATTCCAACTTTAGTTACAGAACATAAATTACCAAACATTTATATTACGAAAATTAAATTTTCATTTCAACTAAATATCAAATTACAGACTCTAAACTTTAGTTAAAGCAATTAGCACATATTTAGAAATATTAAAGTTAGAAAATATACTTTCTCTTGTCAAAATTTACGTTAATGAAACTGAACAAAAATTGGTTTTAAATGTAATGATGGGTAAAACATATTTCGTCTTTAAGTCATTTGTCCAAATAATTATTTAAGTAATCAATATTTTAATTAGATTAACTGCATGTATTGGGAAATACTAAGGTTACATAACACTGTTATTGCAATTTTACTGCATGACATGCAGTCTGAAGATTTTCAATAAGTAATAATTATAGTTTAATTTACATCGAAATAAAATTGATTCTAATAGTAAGAGTGATATATACGAGCGATTTTTTTTTCTCCATTCACATAATTTTAGGCCAAGTACAACTTTTAAATACATTAATTAATTAAAAAGCTTTATTAATTTCCTCATTCATGAAAGAACTATTTAGCATTCCAAAACACACCTATGTGAGGTTTTTTTGTTCAATTACAACTGAAGTACCTTAAATCGGATTAGTAAAAATGACAAAAAAAAAAAAAAATAATAAAAATTTGGAGATTAATAAAAGTTATGCGCCTTAGACAAATTTGTATCTTGGTTCTGCACTGTAAAAAATAAATGTTATTTTTACAGTAGAATACAGCTAATTTTACAGTAATTTTACAGTAATAAACCGTAAAATTGCTAATTTTACAGTAGTGAACTGTAAAATTGCTAGTTTACAGTAATAATCTGTAAAATTGCTAGTTTTAGTTTATTGGTGCTCATTTTAGTTTTAAACTGGCTCCTCTGCTGCCAGTGTTATTTTGTTATTTTTACAGTATAAAAAAGCTAATTTTATGGTAAAATTGCTAATTTTACAGTATTAAACTGTAAAATTGTAAGTTTTACAGTAGTTAACTGTGAAATACCTAGTTTTACAGTTTATTACTGTGCTTTTAGTTTTAAACTGGAACCTCTGCTGCCTGTTTTATACTGTAAAAACAACAACTTATTTTTTTCCAGTGTACATCATTTTTAGTTTTAGACTACGCATGTAATTATACATCATTATGTCCATAGTCCTTAGTGTAACCTAATTGTTTCCGGAAAAGCTGCACATATCTAGGATAAGATATGTCTTAAGGAATAAATTCATATTTCAAAAGTAAAATCTTTATGTTTGCTTTTTAGTGTTAGTCCTTCAAAATATTCAGATTTTGTGTTCAATTTAATAACTTTAGAAAAAAAAAATAACTGTAATACCACGTGATCAAAATGAGGTCAATTTCGGTATTAGCGTGCAATTATGCACTAGCTTCCGCCATTTGCTTTAGGCCTTTTCAAGAGTCAGGGAGGTACTAATCTATTACTGTTATTTTCAAGGTTTGGGATTTACTCGAGAACATCACTGTCTTTTATTGGAAAGTTTTTGAATGTTTAAAAAGATTCCAGCTTGATTTTAGGGAAATTATTGACTTTTAGAGAAAAGATTTTTTTGTCGGATCTATTTCTGGCAGAAATGAGGCGCGTTAACTGCGCATTATTTTTCTGGATCGTTTCAGTGTTTTTTTTTTTTTTTTGCAGCAAACGTAGTTTAAAAGTTATTATACCTTGTGTAACGAGAGGAGGCGGCTCAAATTAAAAATTAATTTTCCACTCTCTGCACTTTTCCCCTGATGGTTGTCTTGGTTTTGGCGCCATGGACGTTTTCCCAACTTAACTTTCGCAACAATGGTTAAATGCCAACGGTTAAAATTGCTTTACGTGTAAACTATTATTCTATTGCTCAATCAACGTTAATAAAGGACAACTTGTTCTTAGAAATTTTTGCTGTATTACTGTATGACTAGATTTGTTAGAAAACGTTGAGAAATAACTGAGGCATGAGGTTATAAGTAAAAGCGTAAGTCTAATTTGACAACCATAAAATAAATGAAATGCCTCAACAGCAAGGCATAAAAAAGAGTGGATCTGTTTTCTTTCTTACGGTTTCCATGGAGACGAAGCAAAATTTCTAAACTTGACCCGCCTATTTTAAAGCAACTGAGTACAAATCTTTGACAATAGCTACTATATTGAATGTTGGAGTACGAGAGAGACAGATCAAGGAACAACTTAGATCTGGAAATAAAAGCACTATTTTGATTTTTCTGATGCAGAGATAACTCATCTCAAATTTATCCCAAACCACCAAAAATCCATACAAATATTATTTCTTTGCGATCAATGAAAAGGTGCACTTATTTTTTTGGTGAATGAAATAAACATTAAGGTGTCCATTGGTAGTATTGATACTTAAATAAACGTAGGTACTAAAGTCCATTTATCACACTTCTTTCACCATTACATTATTTCTCTTGAAGATATCTATCAAAAGCTAATATCTGAAGATGATTTATTACTGTAACTCCTTTTATGAAAGCCCTGATATGTTATGCTTCTGCTACTGCAGTTCTCTGTGAAAAAATTATTTAATTTTAGTTCTAAATTTATCATTTTTTTAAATTTAAAAATATTAAAATTTGTTTATTTTTTCGAAAAATACAAAAATTCAATATTACATGCGAAATAATTAAAAGTACATTCTGTTAATTAAATTTCAACTCCTGTATGAATTTTTTAAACTCTTGCTGTGACATAATTTAGGTGACGGAAAGTAATGCAAAGCTAATTCGTTATAAAATCTTATGCGGGTATATTATTCTTTTTCAGTCTGAAGAATTGGGAAAGATAACAGTAGCAGAAGAGGAAGGGTGGAAGAGAAGTTGGTCACTGATAACGTTTACTCGTGGGAGGGGGGGGTACCTTTTAAAGTGGATTTATGTGTGTGTGTATTTTTTTCAATATAAATACTTAGTTTGACGGGAAATTTCTCAAAGTTATATTTAATCATTAACTTAATATTTAAATTATACTGAATCTACCAAATTTCAACAAAAATATATCACACTATCACGGATAAAGGGTGGTTACATACTTGTCAAGTCAAATTTTACAGAAAATTCATAGGTAATTAATACTTCTCTTTTGATGTACACTGTTGTTACACAACTGAACTAAAAAAAAAGTTTTAAAAAATTGTAAATTTCATGCTTGCATATAGCAGTAAAGTTTATTTCTTGCTTTTTTGCCGGGGGGGGGGGCGCCACAAATTACGGCCTTTCTTAACACCTATGCTAGGAACGTTACTGGACATAATACACTGCAAAAAATGAACTGTTGTTTTTACAGTATAATAGTGGCAGCGGAAGTTCCAATTTAAAACTGTAAAATGCACAGCAATAAATTGTAAAACTAACAATTTCACAGTTTATTGCCGTAAAATATTGGTGGATTATACTTTAAAAACAACAGTATAATACTGCCAGCAGAGGTTCCAGTTTAAAACTGTAAAATGTAAGGTAATTAACTGTAAAATTAGTCATGTTACAGTTTATTAATGTAAAATTAGCTGTATTATACTGTAAAAACAACATCCATTTTTTACAGAGTACTAATTACGAGTTTTAGAAAACTAACAAACTAGTGATGAAAAATATGATAATAATAATAAACAAGAAGTTCTGTTAAGAACTAAACGAGCTTACTTTCTCGTACATTAACTTTGGCATTCCAGCATCTGATCAATATTCTCTTGAATATCTGAAACTGAAAATAATGTCAAACATACTTTATAGCACTTAAAGCTGATTTCTAAAAGCAAAATATACCGCTCTCATCAGATAAAATGGACACGTAAAAAGTAAATAAACGAGTAAATAAAGTTTTGTCGCACCTTTTAATGAATGTAACTGTTATAGTTCTTCCGTAGAAAAATTTCACAATCGTTTTCAAAAGAAAAAAAAATAATAAATAAAATAAAAGTACAAAGATCATCAAAACACATTTTATCAAAGAAAGAAAAAAAAAATCCTCGTTCGTTAATAAAATGTCTCAAATTTTATTTTTAATCCGTTGCCAGTTGTTAAATATAAATAAAGAATAAAATGCTCTCGTGAATAAAAAATTTTTGTAAGCAAAAAAAAAAAAAATAAATAAAATAAATAAATAAATAAAAATAACAATAATAAATTAAACAAAAAAAAATGAATAAATAAACAAAAAATCGTCTGCCCAGTCAGTCATTTTTTTCTGTGAATGCATTTCCGCCATGTTTGCGGAGTCGGAGTCGAAATCAGAGTCCTCACAGAATTTTTTTCAGAAAAAGTACTTTACATATAATTTTTATCAAAACCATTTACTTACAGAGTTAGTTTGAAGGAAATCCGCCTTTAAGTTCAGAAACAACATTCAATTTAAATTTCCCAGTAGGCGCTCATGTTAAATTTTTTTCTGAACGGTTCATCATTGAACGAAAAATGGTTCAAATTGAAAAGTGAAATATGGGAATGAGTCTCTCCGAGATCTTTCGAACAAAAAAAGTTTATTGAATTCGGACGGTTCACTTAAAAGTTATTAGGTGGGGAAAGGTTGCTTGAATGGTTCAGTGTTGAACGAAAAAATGTTCAAATTGAAAATTTAAATACGGTAATAAACTATCCTTGCCAAGATCTTTCGAACCAAAAAAAGTTTGTTTAAATCGGACTGTTCACTCAAAAGTTATTAGGGGTGAGAGCTTGTTTAAACGGTTCAATGTTGAACGAAAAATTGTTCAAATCGAAAATTTAAAAACAGGAATGAAGTATTCTTGATAAGATCTTTCGAACACAAAAAGTTTATTCAATTCGGACGGTTCACTTAAAAGTTAGTAGGTGGAGAAAGGTTGCTTGAACGGTTCAATGTTGAACGAAAAAATGTTCAAATTGAAAATTTAAATACGGTAATGAAGTATCCTTGCCGAGAGCCTTCGAACAGAAAAAAATTGTTTAAATCGGACTGTTCACTCAAAAGTTATTAGGGGTGACAGCTTGTTTGAACGGTTCAATGTTGAACGAAAAATTGTTCAAATCGAAAATGTAGATAAGGAAATGAAATATCCTTGAAAAGATCTTTCGAACAAAAAAATGTTTGTTCAAATCGGACTGTTAACTAAAAAGTTAATATCGCGGAACAGGTTGTTTGAACGGCTCAAAAATGAACCAAAAATTGTTCAAATCGAAAAATTAATATGGGAATGAGCTGTACTCACCGATATCTTTCAACAAAAACAATTTTACTCAAATCGGAATGTTCATTCAAAAGTTATTAGGGGGGGGGGGGGCAGACGGACCGACCGACCGACCGACACACAAATTCCCCATCTCAATACCCTACTTTCAAATTTTTAATTTTTCGATATTTCTTTCTTTTTTTCTTTTTTTTTTTTTTTTGTTTCTTTTTGACTTTGTTTTGGACTTGGCAATATTTTTTGAGCTTGGCGATATTTTTTGGACTTAGCGGTATTTTTTACATGCATTAAACCACTTTTAATACTTTTTTCGTCTCTTTTATTTTTAACGGGAAAGTAGGCTAAAAATAGAAGATAACTGTGTATGATTAGAGAATTTTACGCTATTACCTAGATTAATATCAGAGAAGTCCTCAAATGGTGAACAGAGCCATAAGCAGCAGTGGTTTAAATAAAAATGACATAGCTGCTGAATATATGTTTGTGGTATTAATTGTCAGAAGTATTGCATTAAAAAGAGGAAGCGTATAATAATAATCCACTTAATGATGAAATGAATAATCCTCTAATGGTTGTGTTTGTTTGATAAACATACTTTTCATTACAATGATGAAACAACAGTAATCATGGTATGTTATTAATTGCTATGATAACTTTCAGAGAGAGAAAGAGAGTCGACATCTGAAAGTGTGGGTGGCCCCACTTGTAATAAGTGTAAGATCAACATGTATTTGTCTTAGAGAAATTTATTTGAAGAATGGTTGAAGTTATAAGCGAAGATAATAACGGTTGATATTAATGGTATGATGATAACCATAAAGATTACGCTTTTAAAGTACTCCAAACTCTAATGATAAATTAGATTACAAGGAGAAAATGACGAGTCTTTTGAGAGAAAATTTCAAATGTAACGCAACTATTGAAATTTTAAAATCTTAATTTAAAAGTGTTGTTTCTGAAACCGCTCAGGAATACGAGTTCAAATAGACACAGCTACCCGATTAAAGTAGGACTAAGTACGGCGTCCATTTTTACGAGCACCATTAAGGTGGAAGTCCGATTTAGCTCAGAGCGCTCTGTTCGTTTGATCCAGACCAAAGGCCGAGTAAACTCTTGGTCTAGTATCCCCATCGGTATAGTTTCACTTGGAGCACTTTGTGACCGCGACCCTTATTTTACGTCGCCCAGCCACCCAGTAACGACGGTGGATCTTTGATCGGCTAGGATCGAATCCGGGACCCTCCGGTTACGAGTCCGACTCCTTCCGATCGGGCTACCACGGCCCACTATTTTAAAGTAGTAAATAGTATTGTCTAATTGGTGCATGAGTAATTTTCGAACAGAACTTATTTTTCTATTACTGATACTTTGTTAACAATAAGACTAAGTTTTTAACCAAATATTAATAGCATTTTCAAAAGAGTTGAAACTGCTAGCATGAATCAGCCTTTGATGACATTTTATTGACAATCCAGCAATGCTAAAACTCAGTTTTTTAACAAACATGTACTACTGAGAATGTCATATTGGTGAATTTAATCAGTATTTACTTTTATTTTCATTTCAAATAAGATTTTTAAAAAATATTAATAAAATGGTAATACGATACTGAATGTTTGTTAAACTTCCTAAGATAATATAGTGACACTTATGCAGCTTTTTTAGCAATATTTCTAAACTAAATCCTTAGTTTCGTTTCAACAAAAAGTAACATTAACGTTTACTCATCTATGTTTCCTGTAACTGCTTAAGCTTTTCTACCATCTTAAAGCATTTCATTTAATGTGCCCTTGCATCAGTTATAGAACATGGATATCTGTTTCGGAAATTCCAATTGAAGGCTATGGCATATTTTAAATGTTTTCATATTTCATGCTGTTAAAATAATTGACTGATTTTTTGCTAATGTATATGGTTTCAGTCTAAATTCTAGTCATTAATAATTTTATACTTCCTGAGTTAGGGTATGAACAAAATTTAAAAAAAAAACAGTAATGACTAATTCAATAACTTTATATCGGATTTATATAAAGTTAAAGAGCTTGCCGTAAGACAAAATATATCATTTTCCAACAAGTTTCCTATTTCTAGGTATTGATTTTGAAAGAAAAAGGAGAACTGTGCTACATACGCTATAAATTTCTTTCAACACTATGCTTTTTTTTCCCTACAGAACAACACTTCAAAACATTTCAGGCTATCGTTTTAGGGCGCCAAAACTGCCTAATCTGATTATTCTAGCGCTCGCAATATTTCTCTTGCTGTCATCATTCTGTTTGAAATGGTTTCTATAAAAAGAAAATATTATCTATGTTTCCTAGTACGTTTATTTTCATAATAAATAAAACGTTTCAATGAAATTGCAGTAGAAACTTCATACAGGATAAACTACCAAAAGAGACGTTTGTTTTAATCAATGATGCTTTTACCAAATTCAAAATATAAATTACGAAATCGAAAATATTTAATATTTTTACGTTTGATACAGGAGTGTAGTTTGAGTGAAATTTTATGTTTGGTATTTTTGATACCTAAGTGCATAGCTGTAGTTAGTCGTTGCGCGTTTTTGTTATAGGTACTGAATTTATTCAAACTATAATTCATTGTAATGTGTATGGTGTAAAATATTTTAACCTGAACGCACACTAAAAAATATATGTTGTTACAGTATAATACAGCTAATTTTACAGTAATGAACTGTAAAACTGCTAATTTTACAGTAATAAATTATAAAATTGCTAGTTTCACAGTTTAAAACAGTGCATTTTACAGTTTTCAGCTGAAACCTCTGCTGCCAGTATTATACAATTGCAGTATAATCCAGCTAATTTTATGATAATATTGCTAATTTTACAGCAATGAACTAAAATGCTATTTTTAGAGTGATAAACTGTAATATAGCTAGTTTTGCAGTTTATTACTGTGTTTCAGCAGTTTTAAACTCTCCCTGGAACCTTTTGTTGCCAGTATTATACTGTAAAAGAAACAGCCTACGTTTTGCAGTGCAGGGAATTTCGCTAAACTTAGTGTAGGTTTAAATAACATTAAATTGCACTTTTAGCTATTCATGAAATAATTACATCTTTTAAAAATTTGTTTAACCCATGAATGCCTGACATTTTTTTTCCAAAGATATTTTGTATTCTGGTTACAAACAGTGCTTAATGGACAGGAAAAATAATAAAAAAATATTATGTAAAAAATAATTGTTTTGTTAAGGAAAGAAAAATCATCCCTTACGTACGATAGACACCCAGAGGGTACATACTTTTTTACTAAATTTTTTTTCAGCCTACGATATAATATTTAAAAAGACATTTCATAAGAAGAAATAAAATTAGCAATTAACATAAACTGTGAAGCTGGGAATAATTTTGAAAACTTAGTTTTTTTCTTGAGTTTGTGAACGATGTTATTTTTGATAAAGATCATATTAAAACTGCTACAGAACACACTTTACAATGGTTATGTGCTGCAATCTGTTAATAACGAATTGAAACAATACCAAGGTACTGATTGAACACTATCATTTGGATGAAATGTTCATTTTGGGGAAATTCAGACCCTTTTTTGGACCTTCCCTAAAAAGGGACGCTAGGCATTAATGGGTTAATCTCGTGTTTTCTTATACGACTTTGCGATAATTTTTTTAAAAATTGCATCCTTAGCAGGGTACGTAAAAACAGTCGTAATTATCTTCATTTATAAATAAAAGTGGGCTGTTGTAAATAGCATTAATACCAAAACTGAAGTATTGGGGGAGTGGGGGCAATAAAAGCGTGTACCGGAAGATTGAAATGTCATCGACTTGTGTTTACATGTGTCAAAAGCGTATTATCGCAGTAGCAATGATACTCATTTTTTACGCATTATGGAACTTATAAAGCAGTAAAAAAATCCAGTGTTGTGTACTGAATTACGGTAATGTTCCTGAAAAACACATTTCTGCTGCGCTTTCTTTATTGTGTTTATTCATCATTAACTCTTTTATTATTGCTCTAAAATTTCAGAAGATTTAGGCTTTTTCTTTTTAATTTTTCGTTTTAGATTTTTCAGCAATCTTAATAAAATTGGCAAAAACGGAGGTTTTTGCGAAATTTGTGTATAACCAACAGTTGTCATAAAGGAAGAAAAAATTCTTTCAGAAAAACAAGTTTGCTTAACCAATAAATAGTGTTTTCTTTTCTTCAAATCTTCGGATGCGAAACTTTTTTCTAGCTTGTGGTGCTCATTTGGGATCATTGGAGTTTAAAAGATTAATTTCAAATAGAAGAACACTCTACTGCAAATCCAAATATCAAAGTATAAAACGTTTTAGGATTAAAACACCAGAACCTCAAAAAAAAAAAAATCTGATAAAAGTGCAATTCCCATGTTAAAAGTATTGGCTTTGATGATAAAACTATCACCTCGATTTCCTAATAAGTGATTCGGAAGAAAAAGAGATGTTTCTGCTGAAATGCGTTTTCATCAGAAAAATGTTCTAGTAAGAAATCTATTTGAAAGGCGGATGAAAAAGCTCTTTCGAAACTTTCCACATTCCTTCTTCAGTGATACATGGTTCTTAGAACCTAGTTTGACACTTCGTCTACTTAAGAATGTCACGGGAGCTTAAGTGTGTGGCGACGAAAGAAAAATTGGAAATGTTTCATTTGTCATGTACTATATTTGGAGAATTCATTTTTGCGTATAGATTATTAAAAAAAAAATAACTTGGTAAATAGTATCAGAACAATGCATGTGTAACAATGGAAGTAAATTTAAATTTGGATTTTATTAAGATGGAACATTTAATGAATAACACTAAATGAAAAAAAAGAGCTTAAATTGAGAGATATGAAGCAAACTTAAACGGATAGCTAATATGGTGAGTGTTTAGCGGAATAACCATAGCTAGCTTTCAATTTATAATTTACGAAAAAAAAGTTTCTTTTTTAAAGCAAATTTTAAAGCATATTGCATAATCGTCGGGCTCAAGTTACAAATTAACAGTTTTATTAGGTGAACGTTTTCAGTTTCCATAAATTGATTAACTAAAGCTTTTCACAGCAAGAAGTGTGCATACAAATATATATATATATATATATATATATATATATATATATATATATATATATATATATATATATATATATAAAGTCATGGGATACCTCTTAATATCGTGTCGGCCCTCCTTTCGCCCGGCGAAGTGCAACAACTCGACGTGGCATGGACTCAACAAGTCGTTGGAAGTCTTCTGCAGGAATATTGAGCCATGCTGTCTCGATAGACGTCCATAATTGTGAAAGCGTTGATGGGGCAGGATTTTGGGCACGAACAGACCTCTCGATGGTGTCCCATAAATGCTCAATGGGATTCATGTCGGGCGATCTAGGTGGCCAAATCATTCGTTGGAATTGTCCAGAATTTTCTTCAAACCAATTGCGAACAGTTGTGGCCCGGTGACATGGCGCATTGTCATCCATATAAATCCCATCGTTGTTTGGGTACATGAAGTCCATGAATGGCTGCAAGTGATCTCCAAGTAGCTGCACATAAGCATTTCCAGTCAATGTTCGGTCCAGTCGCACTAGAGGACCAAGTCCATGCCATGAAAAAACAGCCCACACCATTACGGAGCCACCACCAGCTTGAACAGTGCCTTGCTGACAGTTTGGGTCCATGGCTTCGTGGGGTCTGCGCCACACTCGAACCCTACCATCGGCTCTTACCAGCTGAAATCGTGACTCATCGGACCAGGCCACGGTTTTCCATTCATCTAGGGACCAACCGATATGCTCACGTGCCCACGAGAGTCGCTGCAAGCGATGTCGTTCTGTCAGTAAAGGCACTCGAGTCGGTCTTCTGCTGGAATAGCCCAAGAAATCCAAATTTCTCCGCACAGTTCTAGCAGACACGTCCATTGTATGTCCCACATTGATTTCTACGGTGATTTGACGCAGTGTTGCTTGTCTGTTAGAATTTACGACTCTTTGCAGACGTCGCCGGTCTCGATCTTTAAGTGCAGGCGGTCGACCACTGCGCTGTCCATGGTGGGATGTTATGCCTGAAATTTCATACTCTCGGCACACTCTTGACACAGTGGATCTGGGAATGTTGAATTCTCTAACGATTTCCGAAATGGCATGACCCATGCGTCTAGCTCCAACTAACATTCCGCGTTCAAAGTCTGTTAATTCACGTCGTGCGGTCATCATCACGTTAAAACCTCTTCACATGAATAACTTGAACAGAAATGAAAGCTCTGTAAAAGCACTGCGCATTTATACCTGTTCTATGCGATGCTACTGCCATCTGAAAATTTGCATATTGCTATCCCATGACTTTTGTCACTTCAGTGTATATATATATATATATATATATATATATATATATATATATATATATATATATATATATATATATATATATATATATATATATATATATATATATATATATATATATATATATATATATATATATATATATATATATATATATATATATATAACTCCATAAATATACTATGAAGTATACTATGAAATTCGTGTTTGAATAGCTGTTTTTCTCCCATTTGTGCATGCGTTGACAAATTATGAAATCTAGCTTTATTGAACTATCCGCTTTATAAAATGAGCCGCTTGACTATATCAAACCTGTTTAGAACAAGCGTGATTCATATAAGTGGTTGCAACTCTACAGTGGTGGCCGGTTAATCGAAAAAGATAGCCGGTTAATTGAAACAAATCGTCTAACACATAACAAAACTCAGCTTTAATTTACAGCGGTAATTAAATTTACCGCTTTATTGAATCATAACTGTTTAGAACAAACGTAATTCATATGAGAGCCAGCCACTGTCCTTTTAAAAATTATGCTTTAACTTCTTGTTCCATTAAAAATATTTGAAAAATATTTTGCCTTATTCTGGAAGGCATTGTAAAACTAGCTGTCCTGGCCGTCACGAAACTTTCTTCTACATCTGTCTTATGAATTCCGGTCACAAAATAAAATACGTACTCGCCCGAATAATTGGAGACAGCTCCAATTTCCCAATTATCGTGTAACCCTGCAAATGCAGAACCAATGAGCGAAATCGGAAATCATTGCAAAAGCCTTGTTTAGATTAATTGCAAACATCTTGTTTAAAAGTAAAAAGAAATTGGCAACAGTTAAAAATTTCAAATCATTGAAAGTTTTCAGCTGTTTTGATAATCAAATAGCATAAAAGCGATTTTTTAATGAATTAATTTTTCGCATTGTTGACAAAGCTCAAAAATCACCCCCCCCCCTCTTCCCCTGGGGCGATTGGCGCCAAAATTTAATCGATGCTTGCTTCCATATTGTGTTAGTGTTATTCAAAATTTCATTCAAATCGCAGCAATATTTCTCGGATACAGTAGGTGCAATGACAAAATAAGCACTTTTGATAGCTCCACCCCTTTGAGATATTGACATACAAATTGAATCAGCACCTGTACTCAGTAGGGTCTACCTATGGACCAATTTTCATTTGATTCTGCCGGTTACTTCCTGAGATACAGCAATCACCCACGCGCAGAACAAGTGCGATTGCTCCACCCCCCTTGGAGGAATTCGCTAAAAAAGTCAGGGGCACCAGTTCACATGGTGGTACATATGTGCAAAAAATTTTGTTCGATTTCATGCAGTAGTTTTTGCTCCAGCGCGGCCACAAAAACTGGTCACACACATACAAACTTACACACAGACACACAGACAGACATTTTCCAAAAATGGTCGAAATGGACTCAGCGCACCTCAAAACGTGCAAATCCGTCAAAATTCGACATTCGAAAATTTTCACGAATCCAATACTTTCTTCGATATATTAGATATAGAAGAAAGCAAAAAGGTTAGAATTTGATTTTTCAGAGTTTAATCCATAATTTTAAATACAGTTTTGCTAACCGTAATTTAAAAATAAAGAAACTCGAAATTACATTCATTTTTCTTTCAACCGTGATGGCTTTCGTGGATTAGATTCACCCGCAGGATCATAGTGGTACATCAATCATGGAGTTTTCGAATACCAAGCTTTCTATAAAAAATCAGAACAGTATGAAAAGCAATTTCAGAAAGCATTCTTTTTTGCGTGCGAAGGAAGAAAATGTATATTTTTTAACTTGACAAGTTCTTTTCTTTAGCTTAAAATTTGATTGATGTTTCAGGAATATTTTCTGAAATGTATTTATGTTTTAAGCCTTTCAAAGACTTTCGTTACAGTTTTTCAAAACTGATTCCTAAACATAGGAACAACCAATTGCTTGTTTGTTTTTTTTAATTTTATTTTGTTTTAGATTAAGCTATTGCAATTCAGAAATAAAATGTGCTTTATAGTCTTAGATCAGTCAGCACAAATTGAAAGTACTTATTTTTTAGGAAGTAGATACATTAAAAAAAACAAAATGCATTAAAGTATGGAAAGAAGCTGCAAAGAAGGGAACATACATTAATGTCTTTCTTTCTTTTTTCTTTCTAATTTATATTTGCTGATAAGACACTCCTTTAAAATGATAATGATAAATTATCCGACCAGGTCATGGAACTCAAAACTGCTTACGATTCTCACTGTTTTAAATACATAAGATTTAAAGTTGTGATTATAAACTCCTTTCAAATTAAAATAGATGACTTTCATTTCCCGTGCCACCCTGCTACTTCCAGACAATAAAAATAAAAGTGTTTTGTATAGACTCTTGTACTAAAAAAATGATTGCTGTACTATAAAGCATGATGTGCATTTTATTCTCTAATATCTTATATATTTTTTTTTGCAAATATGTCCTTATTCGCTTAAAGAAAACGTAGGATAATGTTAGTGAAATATTGGTAAATTAAATACTTATTAGTAATAATCAATACAAAACTGCAGCGATTAACGCATTGAGTTACTGCCTATCCGTGAAAACTGCGCCAAGCACTCGCGTACAGTTCCACTTAAAAAAGGGTAGATGGGTAGTGGGGCATAACTTTCCGAAGTTTTCAATTTAAAACTTGCATTTGCTGAATCCTTTCGACATATTCAACTAAACTATGTATTTGGAATTAGAATCGTTCCACGATATTCGATACAGCTCAAAATGCTTTTTATTATTCTGCCCCTCATTGTTATCTTACCTAACACCCCTATTTTGATAAGATCAGAGAAGACCTGACGCATGCGTAAATGCGCAGAAGGTTTTATCTAAGAAGATCAAACAATAAGCGTGAATAGATGGAATGTCAAGGCATTTAATTGCACAGTCTAACCAGCTTATTAAGATATTGGTTTAGAAAATTTCCTGTTTAGTGCAATTAATTTTCATTACACGAAACCCTTGTAACTTATTATTTTATTCCCAAGCAATGGAATTTTTTTCATGGCTGATGGGCAATCCCACTCAACGGGCTCAACCACATTATGAAATCCAGTTTTGTTTATTCTTTTACTCGTAACCAAATATCCGGATTAAAGAATGATACGAATTAATTTGCCATGTCTAGTGGCAATATTTATGTATAGAAAAAAATATGTATGTATGTTTGTATGTTTGTTCCTTATACAAATCCATAGTTTTCGTTGGATTTTTATCAACCTTGTCAAACGGGTTCCTTAATGCACTAGAATTCACATAGGCGGGACTTTGAAATTAAAAAAAAAAACCTCAAAAAGCTCAAAATTCAAATTTTTCGTCTCAAAGTGGCCATTTTCTTTCAATTTCGAATAGATAGAGTAATAGAGATAATCCTTTCAGCATACAAATCGATAATATTTAACGCATTAAAATATGAGTATTTTGCAACAAAGATAACGATTAACATCGAATTATCAATTTAAGGCTCATCTATTTAATTTTAACATGAAATAAGTTAAAAACAATTATAATAGAGCTATAATTAGCACCCGGGCAACGCTGGTTAATAAGCAAGTATATATATATTTTTTTTTTCTGAAAGCCGAATGTGTTGGTTACAGAATAATAATAAAAATTATCATAGTTTAAAGAAAATGTTTCCTGTTGACCTTATCTTATTGATACTGACTTTCATGGTGCAAAACTTGTTATTGTTGTTCGATGGATTATATCTGTACCTCAGAATCAGACTAACGTAAGTCCATTTTCGTCACTTTTCAGTAGAGGACGAAAACGATTAATGTTTACGTTCAAATTATGGGACTCTCACTCTTTTAACGCTGCTAAATAATTGTGAAGGAATTTCTTTTCTAGAATAATGTTCTTGTTGGTAATGCGAAATAAGATTTTTAACAAATACAATGCAGCAAAAAAGTGAAAACTACCATTTTTGGACTTATGTCGCTCTGATTCTGAGGGTACTGATATATAGCGATGCCGTCTGCTGAAATAATATAAACTCTTACAATTAAAACGTAAGATTACAGTTAAAATTTAAGTTAAATTTTAATTTTACTTATAATTTACTCGTACTATTTTTTCTCCCGGGAAAAATCTTAGGAATTTTTATAATCTTGCTATTGATACTAAAAATGCTTACTGATGTTTTCTATATATTTATCTATTTAAACTTCACCAATCACCGCCGTACCTACACTGATCTGGTGAGTGTTAAACCGAATGCTCGTTGTTTACCATTGAAGTCGTCTACTGACACACCATTATATTTCAACATTTTATTATATTTCTTCTACATTTCTTTCTACATTCTTCTACTTTTTATTATTCTTCATATTTTTTTTCAGAGGGAAAAAAAAGGCACCTACTTTCTCGTAAATATTTTTTTTTCTTTGCAAGTACGTTCTGTATTTGAAAATTGTTCTTTCAAATAATTGCAAAGCACTTTTGTGAATAATTCCTTACTCCAAAATATAACATATATTAAAGCAACATGTAACATTTTCAAATCTACGTAAAATTTTTATAATTTATTAAAGCAACTTAGTAATGCAATATTTAAAGCTGTACAATAAAAACATTACTTTTGGTATGTTTACAGGAAAAACATATCATTAGACCAAAATGTTCTAAAAGTAATATATATCATGTTAACATCTTTGTAGCATTCGAAACAACTTTGTTTCATTTGCAAAGCTTTTAACAAAAACATAAGGTGTAAATATATACGTTTCAAACATTAATATTTAATATTCGAAACAATCATTTTTACGCAATCTCGGAACCACTGTCATCGAAATAAACAAATGAAGATTAGTTGCTGCCTTTTCTCGAGTGCAAACGAAACGAACAAATAAGTAAAAACTTTTCTTCTTCACATAACCATCTTTCTTCCTTTATTCTCTTTTTTATGTGCAGTCTTAGGAGTAAATCTTGTATTGTATCAAATTCTCGCTCCTTCTAAAACGCTTTTTAGGATTTATTTCTGCAGGAAGTGGCAACGATGGGATAACTCCGGATGTGGTGAGGGAAAAGGATTCCATGAGATATAGGTTCTTGCATTTTGCACTGATTTTAAAACCATTTTGTTGACAGTTCAAACTAAAGAAAGATGCTGAGTCTGCAACGAAGTATTTTTTGAAGAACTGGAGCTTTCTTTATTGCAATAAATGTTTTTTATTTCAACAATGACATATCTAAGGGTTTTTATTTAAAGCTTGTAGAAAGTAAAAGTACCTGAAAGTACTTGTAACCATACCGCTGAAATTGTACTTCTTGTCAGCAACATAAGTATTTTTGAGAAAGTAAAATATATATTTGCTATTTAAAATACCAAAAAAAAAAAAAGTAAGTGTAAAATGTAAGGGGATAAATAAAGGAGCTGTATCTTTTGTTAAGTTTATTTGTTTGTGAATATCAACCCTTTGAAAAAAATATATTGATTTTTCATTTTTTTTAATGTTCTGTTATATAATTCAATATTACAGACATAAGGAATGCAAAAAAAAATTGTTTGCATAAAATAATAATTAAAATGTTTCAGAAATATTTTGCAACGCTGGTGTGAAATTGTAATGCTAGACTTATTTTGTGAGAGAACTCTCATAAGTTCGGTTTTCAAGTTATTTTGTTTTGAACCTGGACGTCTTAGATCTGGTCGAATAAGTTTGGTTCAATAATAACATGGTATATTTCTATTCATCTAAGCTCTTTTAAAGACGTATTGAAATATTATTGATTTTAATTTAGTCCCGCTTTTATTTGGGATTGTCTTGGCGTGATAAGGACATTGATTCTATTTTAAAATCAAAAGGAAAATATTACTTATGTTCAGGCGAGAACATAACTTTGTCTCAAATAATCATATCCTCAAAAAAGTCTTTCTTTCATTAGTTTATCCGTATGTCTTGTAACCTTGAAAGATTTACGCTACAAATTACCAAATGGAAGTGTTGGTTTTGACCATAAAAATACAGTGAAAGTAATCATTAGCATTTAAATTATTCAAACTTTCAATGGTTTACCATCTCTCAAACAATATCCTTAGATGCAGAAATCTTTCAAAATCGACATAAATTAAATCTTTCGACTGCAATACACTAAATCTCTCTTCTTGTTTAAAAGAACATTTTCTGTTTATAAAGCTATCGGTTTTTATTTAAGAAGATGGAATTGTTTGAGATTATTTGTTGCTTTCGTAAGCTTATTGATCATTTATTGATCTGTAAATAAGTACTTCTTCTAAATCTCTCTGTTTTTCAACGACTGCATTTGGCTTTCATTTATCGATCCTATAAATACATTTTTTTTTTCAGAACGAAACATTTTTCTCTATCCAACGTATATAAAAGTAAAAGTTTTGAGCATATCTATTACAATGCAAAAACTAACGATTTGAAATATTTTGAGCGGCTTCGTTTGTCTCATTTTTTGTACGTCTATCTTTCTCTTTGGCATGCTGTCTGGGATTACTTTTGGGAAAAAAATGAAAGTCTAAATACATTTCTATAAACATGAAAGAAATTTTACAATTGGTAGAATATGGCCCTGCTTCACGGTGCCGTTACGGTATGAGTAGGCTTTTTGCATTAGGAAGCATTTTGTAACTTTGCGGAGTAGTTTAATAATTATTTAATTCATGGTCTAATAGTTCATCCAAACATTTTGAGTTAACGTTAGAAAATGAGAAAATCCATTGAGATAACAGTACACACAAAAGACCGAATGTCACGAGTTAAAACAAAAGGTTTCAGTAAACAAATCGAGAATTAATTAAACGTTCTGATCTTTTCTAATTAATATTAACTCAAATCCAATTAAAGCGACTTGTCTCAATGACCTTTGAGAGTTATTACTCTTGTTTAAATCACTCATTTACTTCGAATACAAAATCATACTTTAATTATCATGTCCACACAATTAAAATACTTTGATTTTTAAACTTTAAACAAATGCTTCAATTGAAAACTATTTAATAGCTGTCGAGCTATGTTGCGAAGTATTTACTAAAAGTCGTTTTATATAGTTGCATGAAAGAACTTTTGTCACAAAAGTATTTAATTTTGCACTAGAGTTATTTACTGAGAAAATAAAAAATTGTTTCTTCATTTCATTCAGTACTATTTAAGAACTATGTGGAGAAATCGTTTTTGTTTTGAAGAGGACTATCATCCTAATAAATTTGTATTGAAAAAAAAATGATGCCTATCTAAATTACGTTGTATGATGCATTTTAAGCAGTCTTGCGTCAAGCAGTGAGTAACCGCCTCAAGCAAGGGCTAAGGCAGGAACATGCAGTACACCGCCAACTCGGCTATTTCGATCCATGGACTGCAGTTTCGCGCTTATTGTGCGCTCATCAGCATGGAATACGAAAGTAACCGAGTTGGATGCAAAAATCCTCTTATAGAGCAAAGAGAGCGAAAAAAAACTCGTAGCTAATGTAAAATTAGAATACCAGCGAGCGACCGCTCATAGGAACCGTACTACTCGTAAATTTAAACGCGTCCATGGATCGAAATAGCCGAGTTGGC
The DNA here is from genome assembly GCA_038373865.1 of Uloborus plumipes. Classification (NCBI taxonomy): domain Eukaryota; kingdom Metazoa; phylum Arthropoda; class Arachnida; order Araneae; family Uloboridae; genus Uloborus; species Uloborus plumipes. The sequence continues at coordinate 34,976 of JAXGGA010000590.1, forward strand.
GGAGTGCTGTAAAGTCTTGCATCAGTTGAAAAATAATAAAATTGTTTCCTTTGTAAAAGGGAGAAAATATAACGTTAAATAATGTTAGAATAATCTGCCGCCTAGGCACCATCAATGTTTCAATTATAACTAAACCTCTAAGCGATCCCCTGATGTCTGACTAAAGTTGGTAATACACGCGTTTAAGAGAATGAGGGTGAATGAGGGGTTAGTCAGAAACAAGAGGCGGCTGGTAGTAACTGGTTTGTGATAAAGTTCAAAGTTAATGTAAATTATATACACTGTTAAAACTACAGATTGCATAAGGCACCTTTAGGAGGGAAAAGTTGTAGCGCCAGCGGCCCCCTGAACGGAACCACTTGACAAATTGTGTCACCCTTGAAGGTTCCTGTTGACTCCCTATGGCACCCTTGGGGTGCAATGTGGTACCTATGGGGTGCCATAAGTCATCCATAGGGTGCCACATGGAGCCAAAGGCACCTTCAAGGATGCCATAGAGTCATGTGGCACCCTTCAGGCTGCCCGCTGGTGCTACAACATTTCACTCTAAAAGGTGCCTTATGCAACTAGTAGTTTTAACAGTGTAGAAATCAAATTTGAAGGAAAAATATGAATACAAAAGAATAATACAAAGGAATAATGTAGAGTTTAAATTTTTATGAGTCGTCCAATGGATGCATTTACTCATGAGCTAAAAAAAGTTGAAATTAACTTTAAAACTAGTCTCTGAACCAAAGCAAAGACACCACTGTTCCAAAGCAATAGTCCGAAATAGGATCTCTAGTCCGAGATGGAGCCTATCGTGTAAAATGTAGTACTGTTGCGGTTTCTTCCCATAAAAATCACTTTATTCTTCCATCTCATACATAATTCATGTTTTTAGCTTCAACTGTCTTCTTAAATGACGTTTTCTTATGTATCTTTCAAATATTTTACTATATTTGGCGTTCTCGTAAACTGACCTCACAACCCATAAGATGTATGAATTCTTTTCTCAAAATCCGGCTATAGTTTTGCTTTTCAGGCGAGAATATCCGATAAGAGAAGATTTGAAAGGAAATGTATTGTCACTGGAAGGTTGGACTAAGCCTTAACAACATCACATTTTTCTGTTTAAATAAAAATACTGAGTTTAATACTGATGTACTTAAGAAGTAATTTCTTCTTGCGCCACTTTTTTATTTATTTTTTAAATTTACTTCTTGTATAAGCACGAACAGGTTATTTTAAAGGATCAACTATTTTTTCTAAGGTACTTCGAACTTAAAAAGTACTTGCATTTCCAAGTAATGTTTAATGTATAGTGGAATTTTCAAAAGTCTGAAGGACATGGCAGCCCGGTAGTAGAAACTTTTTTAGCAGTCTGCGACGCTGATTAAAATGCGAAAAAGTAGTTGAAATGAATATTAGTTAATAAATATTAGATAAATCGTAGAAATCTAAATATAAACCGAGAAATGTTTTCAGATACGATGCTATTAGAAATGCACGCTAACTGTTGTGGATTACACAAAAGAAAGTGAGGTAGGAATCTTCATTAGCTGACATCTGGCCCGCCGTTTTAAAATGTCCTAGGGGGCGGGACACGGGTATTTACACAATGCATTGTATTTAAAAAATATAAAAAATCCATGCACATATGGATAATTACATTTCAGAGGGTACCTGGTTGAAATATAGGATTTTTTTTTCTTCGATAATTTCAGTAGTTTCCCCTTTGAACTAAAAAATGGTATGCTTCGGACTATTTCTTCAAATTCTCAAGAATCTGCAACGCGTGTCGCAGCTTCATGTGGTTAGTGTTCCCAAGAATGGTAGCGCAGTTTTCAAATTAGCATTTATATATAAGGCGGCTCTTCTAAAGTAATGGGTTCTTTTCATTGCTAAATGAAAAAAAGAAAAAAAAAATGCATGCTTCTCTTTTTATTGAGAGGACGACATAAAAATGTCTTCTATAGCAAAATTTTGCGTATTAAAGAACTTTTCACATAAGCCGGTTAGCCCACAGATTAGTGCAGTGGTAAGGAAGCTGGTCCCTCATTGAGTTTCTTAGGCAAAACTTACCGCGTATTTATGCACGTGTCAGGTCTTCTCTGACCTTACCAAAATAGGGGTGATAGGCAAGATAACAATAAGGGGAAGACTAAAAGAAAGCATTTTGAGCCGTATGAAACCACACAGAACGGTGCTAATTTCAAATACATAGTTTAGTTGAATGCGTCAAAAGGATAGCAAATGCAAGTTTTAAATTGAAAACTTCGGAAAGTTAACACTCACAACCCATCACCCCTTTTTAAAGTGTAATGATTCCCAAGTGCTAGGCGCGGTTTTCACGGACGGGCAGTACCATAAAAGAGAGATGCTACCATAAAATAGATTGTAGAATAGAAGGGTAAAAAATTAGAAAAAAAGACCAGATATCAGTGTACAGAATGTCAGGTATCACTTTGTGATATTCTTTGTTTTAAAAATCATCATACGAAGAGTATTTTCTATTTGCCAAAGTAGTAAACCAATGGTGCAAAAGTAGTAAATTGTGTGACAGATGGTTAAACTATTAATAACAATTGTGTAAAAGTAGTAAACTATTGGTATAGCAAGTGCAAAAACATTGAAACTAAATAATTATTCCCCTTTAAAATATTAAAGTCTTTTAAAACCTACATATTTCGTTTTATTTCGTTTCCTTGTATTTAAAAATAAAATTAAAATATATGTGTAATGATGTTTCGCATTTTTTTTTCAAAAAAAAAAAAAAAAGCTCTAAGGGAATCATTAAAAAACTTCAAACATATCCCCAACACACACGTACACTTCCCTACATATACATGCATAATTCCAGATAATGTATATTCTGACTAATATGAAATACGTATTTCCGCGTAATTACTTTACTTCATTAAAAGATTAAAAGCATGGATATCAATGCGAAGGTGGGCAACGTTAATATATTTCAGTGTAATATGTTCGCTGACAATCTAGATCCAACTATTTCCCCGAATATTTAATATATGAGTTTCCCAACGTCGCTTAATATCAGATAATGGCAATTCGGAGCAGGAAAATTGGGAAAATGAAGGTCTGTCTCTGCATATGATTTCCCCTATAATTCAATTACTTAGAACATTTAGTATTGAACATCAAACTAAAGGTTTATATATGAAGACATGCTGTCAGAAGGAATAGGGTTTCATCGAAGTTTTGGCCCTGCTGCTCTGGGAATAGTTTAGGAGAATTGAAAATATTTTAAAAGTGATCAGAAACATAATAAACGGCTATTATGGCAATAAGAAAGTAAAATTTCAAAACTTATTATTCTTTAAATTATTTTGATTAGTAGAAGTAGTCATTTATAAACAAAAATGTTTTACATAAATTTAAACTCAAAATTGATGTTTGTTTCTTTTTCTTGAAGCACGCTGGTACACTACTAACAAGGGCACACAAAGTAATACTAGCAAATGGAATGTATTTTTATTGAATAAGCGATACAACATACTTTCAGATGCACGAACATACTTTTAAGGGTGCAACATTCTTACAGTTGCATTGACAGGCTCATTCCAATTTGAAATGCTGGCGGCTTTATACAGTTCCTAGGTGACGCTTTAACAATGTTAATATAAAAGTTATATGCAATGCAAATTTAAAAGTCAAAAATGCAGATAAATATTAAAATTGATGGATATTTTGGATTAAGTTCATTAATTAAAAAAAGCCAGATTTTTAAATTAATGAACTAAACATGTAGCTAAATAATAAATACATATAAAGTGAGATGAAAAAACCTGTAAAACAATAAAACAGTTTCGAAAAAAAAGTAGGACTTAAATTTTGCGAAAAAAATATATAATTTTTTAATCTAATATTTATATGTTTTGCTTTAAATCTATATGTTTATTTAAACATGGATATTATCTTCTTGAAATGTATAATGTTATATTCCAATCTTTTCTATGCTCAGAGTTTGTTAAAGAAATGTTAACCAAATAAAATGCAATTTTTTCCCAAACACAAAACACAACTTCGGAATTCATTCTGAAGCGTAAACTCTTGTAGTTGCAGTTCCGAAGCTACCCGAGTGCTTGTAAGGAAAAAGTGAATTACATAGAACAAATGGAAGCCATTTCTACAATTTGTATGCTACTTTTCTTTAAGGAGGAAAAAGTAATTTTCTAAGATCCTGAGTTCTTTCTCTTGTTTGCTTACAAAAGGGCATTCAATTGATGTTTGGGATAATATACTTTTAAGTGAGCTTTGTTAAAGGGAAAAAATAAATTTTAGAGTTTAAATACCAATTGTTGGATCGGATTTTATTTTTGCTATGTACAGAAAATGTCAGCAGAAACAAACAGTATTTCATTTGTATTTAATGGTTTATATCATTTTGTCAAATTACAGAAAACAATCATTGTTTTGGGGGGAGAGGGATTTAAGTATATGTTGTAGTGGCATCATTTAGTAGATATGTTGAAAAACACTAGAAATTAACTATTGCAGAAATTACAGAAACTCTACTCAATTTTTAAAGCTAGATCAATATCCGAATATATCGCCACACCGAGAATAAAAGGGTTATAAAGGGGTCTGTCCGTAAAAGTTGCGCCTAGCACTCCTTAAGCATTCCACTTAAAAAGGAGGCGATGGGTTGTGAGTGGGAACTTTCCGAAGTTTTCAATTTAAAACTTGCATTTTTGCTATCTTTTTGACATATTTAACAAAACTATGTATTTGAAATTACGTTCTACACTGCTTGATACGGCTCAAAATGTTTCTTATTATTCTTCCTCCTATTGCTATCCCCCCTATGTTGGTAAGATCAGAGAAAATCTGGCGCATGCGTAAATACGAAGATGGTTTTCCCTAAGAAAATCAGACAGTACATCTGTTTTTTTAGTCTATGGTAATTTAATGCTAAACCGATTTAAAAAGTGTCCCTTTCACTCTCAGTACGCGAAATGATGTTAGATTCTTCGAAAAATTCGTAGTGTTACCATATAGTGCAGCTAAATTTTGAAGATTTAAAGAAAAAAATATTGAAATAATAACATTTTTTCCGTTATGGACGTATGTCGTAAGATATGTCGGTTACGGGCCAAAATGCCACCATATAAATGGATGGTGTTATGCAAAAAGGAGTTAACCCACAAAAACCTGATTTTGAGATAATGGGCTTTAAAGTTATCAAACTCTGGCAAAAAGCATGGAGCTCTATATCAATATACCAATGATATGTTACCATGAAATGCTGATAGGGCTTAAATATTTTTGCTTAATGTAGAAAGCAACATATTTTACCATCACAGTTGGATAACTCATTTTTTTATGTTTTGTGGATTAACTCCTTTTTTCATAACACCATCCAAATATCGTTTCTGGAAATTCAACTTTTAACTGTATTCCATAGAAGTAGAGTCCATATTCTTCAAAAACTCATGAAACGAAACATATAAGTTAAGATATTTTGAGCCTCTGCAGAATCTTTTGTTGCATCAATTGATGGCATTCCTCCAAATGAAATTGCTCCCTGGTTGAATTTATACAAACTAGTATTTCCCTGATTGGTAAGTTTAAGTCTTTAAACTAAAACGTAAATGTTGAATTAGTAAAGAAATGCCACCATGTGATTAACAACATCTTCATCACTTATTTAAAAAATGTTTCGAAATAAAAATTCGTGACCCACCAAGCACTTCATTATTTTTCAGTTACAAAGCATTTACTATCATTCAATTATTATCTCAATGGATTTGGGGATTTTAATTGAAATTTTAGATTTGAATTACATACTTGGACAGCTTAAAATTATGGGAGCATAGTTTTGAAAGAGCTAAGCACGGATTTCAGTTTACCTTTAGCTCATCTAATAAGTGTATTAATGTCTAAAAAAAAAGAAATATATTGACCAGTAGGAGCGAACGAAAACTGTGCACTAATTGAAACTGGTACAGGATGTTTTAGAAAAATCTTCAATTTTTCGACACTGTTTTAAAACGACTTATGCCACAATTGCTCTAAAACTGAAAATAGTAACTTCAAAAACTCCGATATTGTTTGCCCTAAATTCGAAATTAAATTTTTAGATTTCAGTCAAATTCAGGTTAAAATACTTTGAGATTGTCAATGTACCCATCAGACTTAAAAAAAAATCTTTTCAGCGCAATTTTTCGATTTTTAAGACCCGTTATCCTAGACACACAACATATTTCCTTTTCTGTAAATGAACGAGAGAAAAGTTTCGAGTACACAGATAAAAGCTGTCTTTTCTTTTTGCACAAAAGTAACTCTCAAATTGGGGGAATGGTGGTTTCAATGGCTACCATTTGTTTCATTTAATTCACCTTTTCTTTGGATAAGCTCAAGTGCCCTTGGAATTGTTTCTAAAGTTTCTTTTCGAAACAGCTCTTAAGTTGTTTCATACTGCTATTTACTGTTAATTTGTTTACATAACTATTGAAACAGTATACATCTAATAATGAAACTTTAAAAATAGAATAAGATCGACGTACAAACTCGAAAAACGATTTTTAAAAAAAATTAAAAAAAGGGATAAACCGAAAGGTGAAATTGTCATTAGACAGAAAATAATAAATTTATTCTTTAGAACATACTGTTACCTTTTCCTAAGTAATTGTAGTACTTTATTTTCTTCATTAGAAATACGCTTTTGAGATTTAGTTAAATTAACAAAGAGCACGTTTACATTGTTAAAAGCTATTTGCAAGTGCAAATCATTGTTACAGCTTTTTTCAACAAAAAAAATTGATCAATCCTGAAACCATGTGCAAAAAACGTACGTTTGGATTATCTATCTATACTATAAAAATCTGTACTGGTTTGTCTGTCTGCATGTAAAACTATCTCCTCCTGGCTATCAATATATTTAAGGCTAATATAGGTGCCGTTGTGTAGAGTATATTCAGTGGAAGCCATTGATGATGATCTCATTCCTTCATATCTGTATGTGCCGGAAATATTGCTTGAAAATAATCCCTTAAAAATCTTTAAGAAGAAAATACTTTAGTTACTCTCTGTTATTTGAGGCATTGCTAATTGGTTCTGTAAAGTTCAGTTAATGGTTCTTTTCTGCAATTTCAAACAAATTTCTTTTAGAGTAAGCCATAAGGTAGATCAGGGCACGTTTACGAAGAGCGCTTTTTTCAGTACGTGTTATGATTGGCTTGTCACCAGTCGTAACAGATTAATGCTGCTCCCTTGCAGGTACTCTCACAAGTTTTTTAGCTTCCGTTGAGCTTTGATATAGCATTTGTTTGAGGATAACCTGTTTCTTGCCTAATTGAGTAAATTTTGTGTTGAACTTATTGAAGCTTATTGTGAATTAAGAATGCTTAGATAAAAATAATCAAATCTATGAATATTAGCAGAATGTTATCCTTGTTTGAGAACAGTATAACTAAGTTAGACGTCAAAATAATTGAAAATGTCTTTCTGTAAGTCAGACTGCGTAAACGTGCCCCTTGTACGGGGCAAGTTTACACAATAGACCTAGAGCTTTTTTCCCCCCCTCTTAAATGCGCAAACAGGGCAAAAACTGAATACATAAACCTCAACTTTATTAACTTCTTTATAAGACCTTAAGGTCTAAAATTTCCTAACTTAAAACATAAAAATTAGAAAAATCGTTGAAAAAAATCCGGTAAACGTGTCCCACTCTACCCAGCTTAGAGAAGTTATTTTGTAAAATGTGTACATTATTTAAACATTTAGTCTATAACTGAAGTTAAAAAGCACGAAACGAGCTTGTAATTAATAGTGTTTAAGTGATGGCTCATTTGGGGTCGTGTTGATCAATTAATAGACGCTTTGGATAATTTCTAGAACATAAAATAATTTTAGTTTGATGTTTTTGTTTTGTTTATGCTTTAGTTATACTTTATACATATTTAAATTTTGAATTTGCTGCTCGATTATCAGCTTTAGTAGCTCCAAATGGCCAGTTACATCGCGTCACAAAAGTTTTTTTTCTTCATGTTTCCGCCACCATTCTTTCGCTGGTGTGAAATGTTATTAAACGAAATGTGACCACTATGCCCCCATGTTATTAAATTTGTATACATATTCATTAGTAGCTAATATTGCTATTTTCCAAGGATCATATTCTTACCCTTTAAAGTTGCACTTAACCCTTTTGGTATAAAATATAGAGTTAAATAGGCACGAACATTAGACGTGAGTCTAAGAAAGTTATTTTAGTTAAAATTATATTTTGAAAGGGGCAGAAGTGAAACTAAATTTGACTTTTTTTAACCCTTTTCTGAGACAGTTGAAGGTCTTGGGAGATGAAGGGGTTAGGTGAAAAAACAGAAATTGCGAGTTATAAAAGTTCAAAGTTTTATTGTTGCAGTTGTTGCAGCTTTTTTGTTTTCTGGTTTTGTAGTTAGTGTGCGTATGAAATTGGTTTAATGACATTTACTTTTTAACCGACTTCAAAAAAGGAGGAGGTTCTCAATTCAAAGCGTATACTTTTTTTTTTTTGTTTGTTCGCACATTACATCTGATCTACTGAACCGATTTGGACGATTTTTTTTTAATCGATAGGAAATGGTGTAACTTAGGTACCATGTACTCATATGACGATATTTGTTCACTATAAAAAAAGTTATGATCGAAAAACGAACATTTTAGGTTATTTAAAACAATATGTGCTATCGTAAATCCTTACTTCATTGAGCGACACGATAGTCAAGTGGTTAAACGCGTCAGGTTGAAGTTAATGATGGAATGAGATCGAGTCCAGGTCTGCACTATTTTTTTGAACAGCTGCATGGTTTTTTTTTTTTTTTGAATGATTTCAATGATTGTAATGTCCTTATGCAGGTACATCCCCCATGGGGATCTACCCTATTTTTTTTTAGTACAAAATGACAGTTTAGGTCGGATCTTTATTAAAATTGGCAATGGGGTCCTTCGATGCTGTAGAATTTTCTTATGGACGTTTGTGCCATTTTTGGGGGCTTTGAACCCCCATGAAAGGGAGGTTTTTTTTTATTTTTAACCGACTTCAAAAAACAATGAAATATCGTTACGAAAGGGGTAATGGATGACGCATAACTAAAAGATTACGAATTTAATTTTTTTTTTTTTGGTTACAATGTACATTGTAAATTAATAAGACTTTTTATATATCGATAGTGGCAATAAATGGTTTTTGATTTGCGACACTTATATTATTTTTTCAAAAATTATATACACAATCAATTATATTATGTTAATTTTTGTACCTTTATAAAATTCTGTATTTTATACCTTGCATTTACGTCAAATTCAAGGTAAAATTAAAAGTCAAAAGTTCTGAAGATGATAAATACATGTTAAAAATTAAAGTATCTATTTTTTGTGATTTTCATATTGGTTGTGACCAAAAAACATTATTACAAACAAATAAAATGTATCAAATACCATGAGTGTTGAGTTGTTAGGCATAAGTGCATTTACACTAAAAATAATGAAATAAAATATTTTCGGGAAAAAAATAGAACCGACTTCAGTTGGAAATTGCTCTAAAAAGTAAAAAATAATTTTTTTCTTTGAACACCATCGAAACTACTTTTAAACATAAGTTTTGAAGTCGGCGCAAAAACGATAGGTAAACTGATATTTAACTATATTTTGCCAACATTTTTCAGAGAAACCATTGAAATTTAAAAGCAGAATGTACCATTACACGAATGTGTGGTAATGAATGAAATGTATGCGAATGCTCTTAAAGAACCTGGATCCATTAAAATTTATATTCATAGTTGAATTGTTAGTTGGGTATGATTCTATACATTGTTTTTGCGCCGACTTCAAAACTTATGTTTTAAAGTAGTTTCGATGGTGTTCAAAGAAAAAAATTATTTTTTACTTTTTAGAACAATTTCCAACTGAAGTCGGTTCTATTTTTTTTCCGAAAATATTTTTGATGTACCAAATTTTATTTGCTTACCTGTAACTATTGCTTACCATTGTCCAGAGTGTTCATTTTTTAAAATGTAACATAGAACCTTCATCCTCCAAGCCCTTCAGTTGACGAGCGATTACTAAATTATTATAGATGGTACTTTTACAACTATTTTTTTTTACTTCGTCCCCCCCCCCAATAAGAAAACAACAACATCGCTTTACAAACACGTTTTTTAGAGATAGCTATTTGGTTTTGCAAATCTTAAAATTATTTCGACTAAGTCAAAGAAAATATATACGAACTTTCACCGTAAAAGAAGCTGATTCCCCAAGATGAAATGAATAAATAAATATTACAGGTGTCCCGCATTTTTGCTTAAGTTATTGCATACGCTCACACTTATAGCCCTGCTTGTAGGAAACATGATTTTAAAGCTTTCGCCGCTGAATTCGCGAAAACGAAAATATTTGAATTTTATGTAAACACTTTATTTGAAAAATGAAAGCACAACCTTTCATTTGAAGAGTTTCTCCGGAAAACTGAATTTGAATATTTCTGCCGATAGTGCATATTTTCCTCAATATTACCTTGCTATAAATATTTATTTTCCATTTTTATAACTGAAAAAAAAAGCTTAAAATACCGTATGTTTGAGGAGTATATCTTATCAAATTACAACACAGTTGCATCTTTCAACTTATGAAGCTTAGATATATGTCTCGGTATATTTTTTTAGGCTTATAGATTATCGTACTAAATTAAAACTAAAAGTTTGTCGAATCTGCGGAACACGGCTCAACATAAAGTTTATAGTCACCTTTAATTGAAATAAGCTATTTAAATTTTTAGTGGAGTCAGGGGCGGATCAAAAGAAGGGGCGATGGGCGATCGTCCCTCCTTTGAGGCCCCTTCTTTAATAAATTTAAAACAATGAAGTTCAAAAAAGTTAATTTTAGACGAGTTTAAATAACGTTGAAGGAGGGAAGTTTGGGCTCTCCCCGAAATTTTTCGGAATGGAAGTCCGAATCCTATGTGATCAAAATTTGTAAACCAGTATAGTAAAAGTAAATAATAAAATCAATCGTACTTCCTTGAAATATTATTGGATCTGCCCTTGAGTGGAGTTATCAAACATGTGATATAGTAGAAAAAGAAAAACTATGCTGGAAAATAAAATGTTTTGCTTAGTTAAATTTTCGCAAAAGAAGACTAGTAAAATGTATCCAGAATTTGCAATACAAAACTTTTTAACTGTTCACAAGATTCTGTTAAGTAAACTCGAACTTGATTTAATTGAATATATTTCTTACCTTAACACATTTAAGTTTGTTTATTAAGTTCACTTTCTCGTTAGGATGACTGAGAAGTCAAATTTGAGAGAGTTTTTATGAAACATGTAAGAAACATTCGAAACAGTCACATATTATTGCCGGGCTTCGTTCCAGACGCTCATAGGTTTCTTGTAAAAATCAAGTACAGTAAACTCTCACTTATACGCCGCCTCATTTATGCGCCTTTTCCACTTATACGACGATTTTGAATGATCCCAGCACATTCCATAGCAAAATAAGGGTAGTATCATTCGTTTATGCGTCGCTCTAAAGATAAATATTTCACTTATGCGCCGAATTTTCCGAAAAATGTGAAAATTTTAATTTATTTTCTTTAAAAAATAAGATTTTTCTTCCCTTTCCTCTTTAATCTTTCGCCTTTATTGCTCGCGAAAGGCATTTTTTCCGCATGAACAAGAGTTCGGAGAGGGACAATTATCTATTATGGATCGTTTTAAAGGGAACTGTTTGTAATTAGGTGTGCTACAATTTTTGTTTTCCCTTTATCATTGTAGTTAAGTTACAGTTATTGGCAAACCGTAGTAATATGTCCCTTTTCTATAGAAACGTTCTTATTTATTCTCTCATTAAAACCTATGTTGCGTTTTAGTCCTTTAAATAGACTTGTTCACTTATACGTCTCTCTCACTTATGCGCCTTTTTCTGTTGGTCCCTTGGGCCGGCGCATAAGTGAGAGTTCACTGTATATTCGTGGAAAAGATTCCTGAATCGCTACAAGTATCATGAATTTAGGCTTAGACTATTATGAAAATTTTTAGCTAAAAAAATACATTCAGCTTTTTAATTAGGTTTTCGTTTTGGCTTAATAATTTAATTTACAGCTTGAATGAGTCCCAAATGAGGACGTATTGCAGTCTGGATATTGTATCTTTGGAAGAATTCAGGCAAATATGCTGCTCGTTTTTTGCTATACAGCTTAGTCATATATGCATCAGGAGCTTACCTGGAGAATCATAAATGTTGCCAAACTATTACCATATAAGCCTAAATTTGCTCTGAAAGCTCTTGATTTATTTTTAAAAACATGACTGGGTTTTATGAGAAAGGTTTCTGAATTCTTCAGAAAAATTACCGATCAATTTCAGGAAAAGTTACTAATTTTAGGCGGGAAACGTGTCTGCTTCTTGCTAATTTGACTTTCTGCTTCTTCTGTCATGTGCCAGAAATAAGGAACATTAGCTGCCCATTAAACTCCAGGAACGTATTTTTTGCAGTAGAAATGTTGGACTAGCAGGAAAAATTTAAAAAATATAAAAAAATAAAAAGAAAAGAAAACGCGGAGTATTCTACGAGTAAATCTAAATGGAACATGACTATGCATCCATTCTATTGAAAGCAGTTAAATTATTCTATAAATCATCAAATGAAAATTAATTTATGAAACATAATGCGTGTTGTAAAAATGCTGATTTCAATTTTGGATTATTTATAATCTAATAAAAAAAGTCAGTGATGCAGCTACATACGATAATTTAAAATGTATCAACTCAAATTATTTTTTTTGGTTACGTTTTAAGAAAAAATATTTAAAAATATTGCTATTGACGACTTACATAATGCTAATGAACCTTGACTTCCGCTTTTGCATTTTTTAAGACACGTTGAAGACACGTGACTTCGTGTCTCCCTTCACATTAACCCAAAATATACACAGTAAAAAAAGTACTCCTTTCAGTACGCAATAACTGCTGAAGAAGTAAACAATGACATACATCTGAACGTGATTAAAATTTTTATGTCCATGAAAATGAAACCTGGTTTCATTATGAAATTCTTTTTCATTTTGAGACTTTACTTTCATATTTAAAATAGTTGAATAGAACATGCCTTTATTTATTCAAATTGCAAATCCAGTTATGAATGAAGACTTCATTCTTCTGAGGAAAATTTTAATATCAAAAAAATAAATCCCGAATTCACAGCTAGTAAAAGAAAATTAAATCAAATTAACATAACCTTTATGTATTCAGTAATTTTTATTTTCCTTTTATGAGATCTTATGAATTTCACCTCAGTAAATAAACTATTTTTTTACGCGTTTCAAAATTCATTATAAATTATTTAGAACGTATATAAAGTCAAATGCAAAGTGAAATACAACAAAGCGTCTTACAGAATTTGGTTGTTTTATTTGAATCCACTTACTTTTGAAATCTTTTTTTCCAGACTTATAAAGTAAATGCGATATTTTAATTTTCTTTCTGTTTTAGATTTGACACATAAATAATAATTGTAATTTTAGTATTCCAGTATACCAAATGCCGATAGTTCGAGCTATTTCAAATTTCTATAAAGCCGTTTTTTTATATACGTATGTACGTACTAATATCGCGCATTAGATGTTTACTAGTATTTTTTGTATTTCGTGTAACAATATGGCATTCAAGTAGGGGAGACCGGGGCAAGATGACGAGCCGGGCAAGATGACGAATTTCGTATTTTTTTCATTTCCCGCTAGGTAGCAGCATCAACTGGTCATTAGAGAATCTTCTATCTATTCTTCGTTCAGCAATAGTATAAAGTCGCTGAAATCGCCATTTTCAAGACAGTTCTGAAGTTGTTCTGGTTTACCGCTATCGCGATCTAACTTTTATCCATGTGCAAATAAGCTCTGAAGCAAATACAGGTAAGATTTATTGCTTCTCATTAGTATTAATGTGTACCTTAGTTTAAATACTACCTATTTATATGAATAAGCACCAAATGAACGTATTTTTTAATGGAAATAAATACGAATCCTTCAAAAATGGCAGTCTGGGGCAAGATGACGGAACGAAACACGGGGCAACATGACGAGCTTGTCATCTTGCCCAATGCTTCGGAGTTTATGAAACTATGTTGCCCCTTCTATTAAGTTCTTTAAATGCTTATTCATAGTTATACTAATATATATTCTAATGTATATAATAATATATTAAGCCCCTCATGCCCCCCCCCCTCTTCCGAAGAGCAAACTAATTGTTTGTTAATGATACATATAATGACATTTCAGATATGGTTCGACATTACAAGAAGAAATCCTCAAGAGGAGAATGGAGCAAAGATTCTATGCTGCCCATGGTAATATAAGCTGCCCATAGTGCCCCTTATAAGCTTCCCATGGTAGTCAGTCCTACAGGATCCAGAAGAGTTTCGAAGATTGTTTCAGCAGAGAGAGGAAGGAATGTAACAATAATTTGTTGCATAAGTGCCACTAGCTTTTACCTGCCACCTTTTCTTATTTTTGCCAAAAAACGAATGCGTCCTGAACTTATCGAGAAAGCCCCAACAGGAACTGTAGGTCACTGTAGTGATAATGGCTGGAGCAATGAGGATTTTTTTTTTCTTTTTTTTGCAACACTTTTATCAACACGTAAAATCAAACAAAGAATCTCCTGTTCTGTTGATCATTGAAAATTATAAATCCCACATAACTTTGCAGGCTATATTATATTGCAGAGAAAAATCCATTATCATGGTTGGGTTGCCTCCCCATACATCACATCGTCTCCAACCTCTTGTTGTGGCATTTTTCGGTCCATTGAAAAATTATTATAGTCAAGCATGTGACAACTATATGGTCACTCATCCAAGGCAGACCATCACAGATAAAAATGTTGGTGAACTTTTGAGCGTAGCTTACTTTAAAACCGCTACAATTGCAAATGCAGTTCAAGGTTTTCAAGAATGTGGGATCGGGCTGCATAATTCTCTTGTATTTAGCGATCATGATTTCGCTGCTTTAAAAACAACTGATCTTGATGTTGTTAAAGAGGGAACTGAAAATAATAGTGCCAACCCCCAGACCCTGTTAGTAGAAAAACCACATATAAAACATCCAGTAGATACAGAATTGATGACAAATTCTGATTCGAGTACAGAAAAGAAGCCTTTAAGTGTTTTTGATTTAAAGCCATTGCCAAAAGCACTACAATGTGGCAAAAAAAGAAAAAACAAAAAAAAATGAGTTCAAGTATCCTTATGAGCTCAACCGTCAAAGAACTGCAAGAAGAAAGAGCCAAGCAAAAATAGAAAAAGGATTGTCTAAAAAAGCAGAGGACAGAAGAACGTGAAGCAAAAAAAGGAGTAAGAAAACTCAAATTTTGTTCCCTTAGATGGAAGTCAGAAAAAATCAGGCCAAGCAACCCAGTGGCATCAACTTCAAAGGATGGTGTATGGTGTAATAAGATGTCCTGCTTGTAAAGAGGAATATTGTGATCCTCCAACAGAAGAATGGATCCAGTGCTGTAAATGCCAAGAGTGGTGGCATGAGGACTGTTCCAATTATGAAAATGGCCTTTTTATTTGCGACTATTGTTAGCTGCACTACTAAACCCTTGTATATATACATTACTTTGCAATGCTTAATTTAATGCTTTCTAAGATGTAGAAACACATTTATCATTTGTTAAACCATGTAACGTATTTAAAAGATAAAAATGTTACACCTTTTATAGAGTCGTCATCTTGCCCCAAGGCGAAAGTCATCTTGCCCCGGTACTGGGGCAAGATGACGAATTGTTAAGATTATGAAAACATAAGAAAATCATACCTTTTTTTTAATTTCAAAAAATAATTGGTAATATATTTTAGGCTACAAAGGACTACTCTAACGCCTCATATAAAAATAATTTTACCATCCTTAAAAATGAGTGAATAATGAGCAACGATTCTTAGCATCGTCATCTTGCCCCGGTCTCCCCTACAATTATTTGATGCTAAAACTTGGCATCACTAACACTTATTGAAAGATAATCAATGAACATAATGGATTTTCAGTAGTATCTTATGTGATAAAACATGTTTTTTTTAAGGAAAAAAAATGTCACATGCACTTATACTTCTTAAATTACTCTGATAGTGTATTTAAAAAAAATGCTAACTATTTTCTAAAACTTTAAGATATTATTCTTACTATTTGTATAGCAAGCTATCATTAAATTTGTAAAAAATATGCTGCCTTTAAGAAGAGCCTATCCGTATTTAAAAACATGAACTCACGGGCGTATTACTTGATTAAAAAAAATATATGATCTTTAAGCAAAATCAGCAGTCAATATTTGCGAAACAAAAAAAAAATCAAAACTAATATTGCGAAAAGTTCGTGAAAGAAAATTGCTGTCTTATATTATTTTTCGCTTATTTAAAGATAGGTAGTGTTTTATTCATGATATAATCAGGATAAGTTTTTTCATATGCATCTTAAGATATTCTTTTTTTTAATATAGAAGCCATGAATTTTGACATACACGAGGATTGCATACTATGCGCTTTGACTCCTGACAAACATAGGACAGATTTACGGCACGGAGAGGTTGAAATAACGTCCATTGGCAAGCAGGAACTCGAATATGCGACCTCTTGCTTACGAGGATAAGACTCTACCTCTAGGCCACCGAGGCCCTCTTAAAATATTATTACTTAGTTTATTTATCTCTCTAGTTCTTTACGAGGAGAAATATCTCTCACTGATAATAGTAGTAGCAAACTTTGATAAAATTGGGAAAAAAACCCTTTATGATTTAAAATCTAAGCTTAATGCTCTTGATTGCTTGTACAAAGTGTTTAAGCATGAATTACATAACCTTACTTACTTACTTACTTACTTACTTATCTCAGGTTGTTTAGCTGGGCTAGACAACCCCCATAAAACCAAAAATTTCTAAAACATCTAAAAAAAGTATAGGGTCCCTAAGGACTTCGTCTTTTGTAAAATTCAAACAAGTCAAGATATGTCCGGGGGAAGCCACGTCGGCGCAACACCAAGGACAATTTGGAAAAGTCTTTTTCCCCTGTTGAAAGGTGAGTCCTCTCGTGTGCCCACTCAGAATGCGGGAAAAGGCAGTTTGATATGTTCTTGGAGTAATGTTGAAAGTCTCACCTGGTCTTCTGCCAAAGTACCAGGAATGGCTTGGGGGGATTTTCATGAGCCGATTGAATTCAATCCTTGCCAGGGATGTAATCTCACTAGATGTGAGCGTTCCTCCTGGGATTACATAACCTATTGAAATGCATCGTTATACTTTTATGATTTATATAGCATATCTTATCTATATACTTGTAATTTGTACAGCAATACAAATTAGTAAACATAACAATAAAAATGGTTTAAACGCATTGAAGTGTTTGAAAATGAATTAGCTGAAACCAGTATTGAATAAAATCTTTGTTTTTTCTTCAACTTTTTTGATATTCCTTTTTTGTTGTTGCGACATGTAGTGTTCAGTTAGAATTACTTTTTTTTCTAATGCTATATGCGAATTGAGTCAGTAAATTGTAAAATGTAAAGAAATTGCATAAATGTAAGGAAAATGCAATAATGTACACAAATGTTTTCAATGAAAAAAAAAACATTTTATTAAAATGTTTTCTTTCATTCAAACGTAAAATATATCTCTTTGCGCTTATTGTAACGGGCACAAAAACATGTAGTGCTGAAGGGGAGAGAGAGGTTAAATACGTTAAAATAATGCCTCTCTTATTCCAAAAATGTTTAAAAAGGTCTGTTTATTGTTTATTTTCAAGCGAGAGAGTACTTTAATGCGTTTCTATGGAATCGATCTGCAAAATGAATTTCCGGTAGCACTTGCGCCACCACTTTCGAAATACTGCCCGAAGAAGAAAAGGCTTTTTTTTCAGCATTTCAAATCAAATGAAAATGGTTATTTGTTTAGAGCTGATTTGGTTCCTGCTCTTTATTTGATATGCCATTACTGAAATAGCTAGTGAGAAAGAAGAAATTTGTGCGTTTGATTGAAATATTTGCTTGAGTGGATAAGGTTGCTTTTGGATTTTTTGAAAATGTGTAATGAAAGGTTTAAAATTACCGGGAAATAAAACTGTTGAAATTCCGTCGATACAAAAAAAAAAGGAAACGATTTGTTTTTATATTTTTTAGGGTTTCGATGAATTAAGGGTGTATTAGGCGGCATTTTCATGTTTTCTGCTTTCAGACTTCAAAACCCATAAAAAACTATAATGAAACACGGCAATTTAAAATAATATTAACTTTAAAAATCCAATAAAATATAGAGAATATATTTGAATTTATTTAGTTAATTTTTAGAACTAAATTAATAGCTTCTGCAATGCTATTAATTTATCTATCCTATTACACGCTGTCATTATTGTATCACTTTTTTTTTCTCTTTAATCTCTTTTAATAAATAATAGGACACTCATTGGAACATTTCCCACACTGTAAAAATAGATGATACTTTTACAGTGTAGTACAGCTAATTTTATGGTAATAAACTGTAAAAAATGCTAATTTTACTCTAATAAACTAAAATTGCTGCTTTAAAGTAAAAAACTGTAAAATTGCTAATTTTACAGTTTATTATTCTTTAGAACCTCTGCTTCCAGTATTATACTGTTGTTTTTGCAGTGTAATACTGCTAATTTTACAGTAATAAGATAAAACTGGTAATAAACTGTAAAATTGCTGCTTTAATGTAATAACTGTAAAATTGCTAAGTTTACAGTTAATTACTGTGCATTTTACAATTTTAAACTGGAACCTCTGCTGTCAGAATAATACAACAGTTTAGTTTTAGCAGTGTACTTTATTTTGCCATCTGGAGGCTTTAGTACACAGTGGGATAATCGAGCTGGCTGTGTGTCGCACGTGTTTCTGCAATAGCCCTGGCTTAGGAGCGGTAACTTACTACATAATACACAAGCTTTGCCTCCAATTTACGAGTTGAACCGTACCAGTGTTGCGGTCTCTCGCTGGTATTCTGATTTTTCTTTGCTACTAATTGGTTTAGCGATTTTAGCTTCTATAAGACGATTTTTGTGTCCAGCATGGTTAGTATCTAATTCAAACTAATGAGTTCAAATGAGGATGAAGCTTCAGTCTCTGGATGACATAATCGAGCAAGCGGTGTATTGCATGTATTATTGCTATTGTAACTTTTTAAACGTATACAGCTTATTAAATAGTGATGTTATTGACATAATTTCAGTCTATTCCCCAGAAAAGAATATGACTATTTATCTCAAACTTTCAGACCGTCAATATATGAATTTTTTATAGACTTATACTGAATTAAGATATAGTTACATAGTTAGATAAATATAATCGCATATCTCCCCCTCACTTTTAGCCAAATATGAGAATTTAACGAGTTACAAATGCTTTGGATAAAGGATAATTTTAAAATGCAGCTTTATATCATGCACTGGCAAGTATTGCACTGTAAACGAGAAGTTCTGCCAAGAACTAAACGAGCCTCCTTTCCCGTATACCGACACCATCATTCTAGCATGTGATAAATATTCTCTTAATTATCTGAGATTGCAAATTATGTCAAACATACCTTTTTAGCACTTAAAGCTGATTTCTAAAAACATGATATATCTTTCTCATCTGGTGAAACAGATACCGTAAAAAGTAAACAAAAGAATAAATAAGATTGTAGCATCTTTTAAACTAGCTGTCGTGGCCGTCACGAAACTTTCTTCTATATCTATCTTATGAATTCCGGTTACAAAATAAAATACGTACTCGCTCGAATAATTGGAAACAGCTCCAATTTCCCAATTATCGTAATAACCCTGCAAATTCAGAATCAACGAGCGAAATTGGAAATCATTGCAAAAGCCTTGTTTAGATAAATTGCAAACATTTTATTTGTTAGTAAAAAGAAATTGGCAACAATTAAAAATTTCAAATCATTGAAAGTTTTCAGCTGTTTTGGTAATTAAATAGCGTGAAAGCGATTTTTTAATGAATTAATTTTTCGCATTGTTGACTAAGCGCAAAAATCACCCCACCCTCCCCCTGGGGCGATTGGCGCCAAAATTTAATCGATGCTTGCTTCCATATTGGGTTAGTGTTATTCCAAATTTCATTCAAATCGCAGCAATATTTCCCGAGATACAGTAGGTGCAATGACAAAATAAGCACTTTTGATTGCTCCACCCCCCTTTGAGATATTGACACACAAATTGAATCAGCACCTGTACTCAATAGGGTCTACCTATGGACCAATTTTCGTTTGATTCCGCCGGTTACTTCCTGAGATATAGCAGTCACCCCCGCGCAGAACACGTGCGATTGCTCCACCCCCCTTCGAGATATTGACAAACAAATTGAATCAGCACCTGTACTCAGTAGGGTCTACCTATGGACCAATTTTCGTTTGATTCCGCCGGTTACTTCCTGAGATATAGCAATCACCCCCGCGCAGAACACGTGCGATTGCTCCACCCCCCTTGGAGATATTGACAAACAAATTGAATCAGCACCTGTACTCGGTAGGGTCTACCTATGGACCAATTTTTGTTTGATTCCGCCGGTTACTTCCTGAGATATAGCAATCACCCCCGCGCAGAACACGTGCGATTGCTCCACCCCCCTTGGAGGAATTCGCTAAAAAAAGTCAGGTGCACCAGTTCACATGGTGGTACATATGTGCAAAAATTTTTGTTCGATTTCATTCAGTAGTTTTTGCTCTAGCGCGGCCACAAAAACTGGTCACACACATACAGACTCACACACAGACAGACACACAGACAGACAGACATTTTCCAAAAATGGTCGAAATGGACTCAGTGCACCTCAAAACGTGCAAATCCGTCAAAATTCGACATTCGAAAATTTTCACGAAACCAATACTTTCTTCTATATATTAGATATAGAAGAAAGTAAAAATGCAGCAATTATAGTTCTTCCGCAGAAAAGTTCCTTAATTGCTTTGAAAAAGGAATTAAAAATAGAAAGCACATCAAAACGCATTTTACCAAGCAAAAAAACTCGTTAATAAATAAAATATCTCGAATTTTATTTTTAATCCGTTGCCAGTAATTAAAAATAAAAAAAAAATCAATGAGTAATAAAATACTCTCTTAAACGAAAAACTGTTTTTAGAAAAAAAGATCGTCTGCAAAAAAATAAATAAATAAATTAAATAATAATAAATAAAAAAAATAATAATAAAATAAAACAAATAAATGAATACACAAAATATCGTCTGCAGTTATTTCTTGTAAGAGTAGGAGTTATGTCATTTTCTCATTCCCATCTCAAAAACCCTACTTTCCGATTTTTAATTTTCCGAAATTAAAAAAAAATATATTTCTTTTTGACTACTTTTTGGACTTGGGGATTTTTTTAAGATGCATTAAGCCACTGTTAATGCTTCTTTCGTCTTTCTTTTACTTTTACGGGAAAGTACGCTAAAAAAACAGCAGCAGTACTACTGTAAAATTTCTTGTGAGCTGAAGCTCCATTAAAATTCGTAGAATAACAGCAGTATAAATAAACAATTGCTAGAAAATTTACTGTGATATTTTTTTCGAGTGATGGTACAGCTTCTTCTTAAGTAAAACTATTAATTTTATTTTAAATAATCTTTATTGTTCCAAGAAAAGTTTATGAAATTCCAGTTATGTTTACAAGTTTTCTAGCAGGATAGCAATATTATCTTAATAGTGTATTCAAGTATTTTCAAAAAGTTATTGCTTAAGATACTGTCCGTCCGTGAAACCGGACCTAGCCCTTACGAACCATTCCATTTTAAAAAGGGGTGAAGGGTTGTGAGTAGGAACTTTCTGAAGTTTTCAATTCAAAGCTTGCATTTGTTGTCCTTTTGACACATTCAACTAAACAATGTATTTGAAATTAGCATCGTTCTCTACGTTGTTTCATAAGGCTCAAAATGCTTCTTATTGTTATTTCCCTTATTGGTATCTTACCTATCACGCCTATGTTGTTAAGATCAGAGAAGACCTGACGCATGCGTAAATACGCGGTAGGTTTTACCTAAGAAAATCAGACAGTACTTGAAAACGCAAAAATGCTGTTTCTAAAAAATACTTTATTCAGAAATATAGCTTGAATACGCACTTTTACAAGCTTTTTTTTATCGTAAAATATGTTTATAAAATATTAAATTATATCATTTCAGAGCTAAATGCTATTAATATTTTCAAAGTGAGATGTTTTAATATTACTCCTTAAAGCTTTAGTGTCTTTCAGGCTACCTATTATTTTAAATCACTCTTTTTATCCTTGCACATTTTTAAATTTTTATTTATCACTCCGCTTTAAATTAGGGTGTATATTTTCCAGAAACTGCTTTACCGTTCAAAAGTTTTCCAAGAGTGGATTGCAAAAAAATATATTCCAAAAATGTAAGTCACAAATTTTATCTATGCAATCTAAAGCAATTATTTAAAGCTTCACAGCTAATGCTTATACTTTCACAAATATGTTACTCATCATTATACAAAATATGTACTTTGGCAAAAACTAAATACTTTTAGACAAATAATTTTTTTTGAGGCGACTTAGCCTCTTTTTTTTAAGTCAATCGAAGAGCTTCAATGGTTGGCTGGAAAAAAGATTTAAACCAATACCTCCTAAATACTATACCTTGTGCAACGAGAGGACGCTGCTAAGAGTAAAATAAATTCCCCACTATCAGCACTTTTCCCCTGATGGTTGTCATAGTTACAGCGCTATGGACGTTTCCCCCACTTAGCTTTTGCAACACTGGTTAAATTCAAACGTGAAAAATTGCTTACTGCATAAACTGTTATTCTATTGAAAAATCAACGGTAATAAAGCACAACTTTTTCTTAGAAATTTTTGCTTTGTTTATGTATGACTTGATTTGTTAGAAAACATTGAGAAATAACACGAGACATGAGGATATAAATGAAAGCGTAAGCCTTATTTGATAAATATAAAATAAATGAAATGCCTCATTAGCCGTGCATAAATAAAGAAAGGAGCTGTTTTTTTTTTCGTAAGGTTTCCATAGAGAAGACGCAAGATTTCTAAACTTCATACGCCATTTTAAAGTAGCCGGATAATAAATTGGAACCTCGGATGACTGTATTATACTGTGAGAACAATATTTCATTTTTTGCGGTGTGGTTTAAAAGGGAAAGTAATTCTGTTCTCTGTTCAGATACTGTCTCTCTACGGCTGCTACGGAATTGGAAAACGTCCATTTAAGACTATTATAGCAGAATGAGACGGGAAGTTAAATATGTTCATTCATTTCACTATAACACGTTTCAATTTAGAGGCTAACAAGAAAAATCTTTCTGAAAGAAAGAACAGCCTGCGAAAGATTTTGCCATTTTAAAGTATTTTCGAAGTTTGTTTTTTGAAATTGTCCTAGGGTATATGAAATTATATTAAATAAACAAATAAAATAAAAGCTGTTTTTGTGCCAGTTTTCTGGATTAAAAAAAAAACAAAAAAGAAAAAAAACACGTAGCATTTAAATTTATATACGTTATTAAAAAGTTCATGAAGGAGTATGAAAATTTGAATTCTTATTACAAACAAGTCAGCTTACACATAATACATAAACAAATACTTCCAGTTCTTCTACTGGTATTCTTACTTTAGCTGTTTTGACTGTGTTATTGATTTTAAATTCACAATATCTTTACTGGTACATAACACAATTTTAAAGCTTTCAGCACTTGAATTTTCAGAAACCAAGTTATTCGAATTTTATGTAAACACTTTATTCGAAGTCTGAAAGTACAACCTTTAGTGTGGGGAGTGCCTTTGAATATTTTTGCAGATGGAGCATATTTTCCTCAATATTACCTGGATATAAATATTTATTTCTCATTTTTATATCCAAAAAGGTACTTAAACTACACTCTGTTTGAGCCGTATATTTTATTAGATGGAAGTTTCTATTTTTTAAATTTGAACATAAATTCCAATAGACCTTTTATAAGTATGGATTATCAGAGAGAGAGAGAAAAAAAATATATTTTGTCTTTTATACACTTATATGGGTTTAGTAGTTTTTTTTTTTTTTTTTTTCATATTTAACTGCATGATATTTTTTCCTCTATTCGTACAGTAGTATAGTAAATAAAAATAGTAATAAAAATAGTAACTATAAAAGTGAATTGGGTTTGATTCTTAATGAAGAAGTAGTGTAAAATACAAGATATCTAAAGAAGACTTAATAGTTTTTCAATGTTAAAAGGTTTTTGAAAGAGTAGAGTAATAAATTTAAACTTTGGCTATTAAGTCTTACATATTTGAATTTAAGAGACCGTTATGTATCATAATATGAAGTATTAACTTCGAAAAAAAATACTTAAAAAGTAATCATTTCTGCATATTATGGGTATGACCACATGTTCCCGCAAGGCGTTGAAAAGGCGTTTCTTGTAATGCCGAAACGCGTGTTTGAATTCCTACACATTTGTGTTTTTTTTAAAGCTGTATTATTTGTTTTTTAGTTACCTAATTGCAGTATTCACCCCATGAATCAAAGTTAAAAATGCCATGTATCAATATTTATAATTGTAACACACTAGAGGGCCATTCCATGTGACGGAACGGGACATTTGGAGCAGTTTTGTTAGTAGGTTTTGTTGCATAAACGCAAATAAAACAAGACAAGAATTTTTTGTTGGTAGCAACAGCAAAAACTTGTCATACGAATTACGTAAGAAATTAAAAATTGGTAATTTTTAAGAAAATAACTGAATTTTAAAAACTGAAACATCTGTGACGGAATGGGACTCGCGTGAGTCCGTTCCGTCATAGGCATTATATTGCTTATCTTTGAATCACCTCCTTTAAAACTATAAACATATACCTTTCCATGTAATTCACAAATCTTAGCTGTTGCTACCAAGAAAAAAATTCCTAGCTTGTTGTTACTTGCATTTATGCAACAAAATGTACTGTCAAAACTACTCCAAATGTCCCATTCCGTTATGGGAAATGGCCCTGTAACACACCGTCAGTTTAAAATTTCGTATAGTGTTGACGATATTAACATAAACAACTTTTTACTTTCTGAATTCAGTTTAACCGTTTCTCTCAGCTTGTTTGTGCGCGTACCGAGCTCTGATAAATTTACTACGGTGTTAGTTTGATCATTTGATAGCGGCGCGAGAATGCAATTTCGAAATATAATGGGTGCTTTGACTTGTGCATTACGAAACTAGGCTGAAACAGCTCTACTACGGGATCGATAAAAGCTTTAACTGTAGTTAAATCTGATTACGGGTAACCTCTAGGCGTTTGACTTCAATCATTTAGATACGCAGCTCTTTTGCAAGTTGTCTTTTTAGATTTGTCCTTTTAAATAAGGGATGAAGATAATAATAGCTTTATATAGGAGCTGCAATTTTATTTAGCTTTTTTTTCCATCTATTAAGTAAAGTATTAAAACGGAAAATACAATTTTAACCACTCAGCGAAAATATGTGCTTCATAAAATAGGAATGTTTAACCTAATTTCCTCAAAAACTTACCTTTATTTTAATTTGTGCTTTATGTTTGTGTTTCTTTTTTTCAAGAACATGTTGAAAACAAAAACTCAAATAAAGCTGTTGATCCTGTAACTCGCACCGAAGCATGAAAACCCTTAAAAATAAAGGAAACGAACAAATCCCTTTATAAATGGATTATATTTATTTTTTGGGGAGTTACTTTGTTATTTGATAAACAAATTTTTTTCATTTGAAAAATTGGAATAAAACTTGGAGCAAAATTTCACTATCTTCGAGGATTCCTTTAACAAGTTCAATCACTTTTTCTTAGTTTAGTTTAAGAAATGTTACTGACGATAAAGATTAGAAAAAACTTTTTTTTTTCTTATTTTTACGTATCATTTTGAACAGAGAAAAAAACTGCATTCGATAAAATATAGTTGAAAGTTACATTATAGTCACATTGCATTATATATAACTTGCATTATATTTCACAGTTTATTACCACAACTTTAGAGTTTATTACCACAAAACTAGTTGTATTATACTGTAACAAGAAGTTCTGTCAAGAACTAAACGAGCCTACTTTCCCGTACATCGGCATCGGCATTCTCGCATCTGATCATTATTCTCTTGATTATCTGAGACTGAAAATTATGTCAAACATACCTTTTTAGCACTTAAAGCTGATTTCGAAAAGCAAAATATACCCCTCTCATCAGATGAAATAGACACGTAAAAAGTAATTAACGAATAAATAAAGTTTTGTCGCACCTTTTAAAGAGTGTAACTGTTACAGTTCCTCCGTAGAAAAAATCCTCCATCGTTATCAAAATAATAATAATAATAATAATAAAATAAAATAAATAAATAAATAAAAGTACAAAGAGCATCAAAACACATTTTATCAAAGAAAGAAAAAAAAGGAAAAAAAAAAAAAACTCGTCCGTTAATAAAATGTCTCGAATTTCCCTTTTAATCCGTTGTCAGTTGTTAAATACATATAAAGAATAAAATGTTCTCGTGAATGAAAAATTTTTGTTACAAAAAAATCGTCTGCCAAGAAAAAAAAAATAATAATAAATAAAATAAAACAATTGAATAAATAAACAAAAAATCGTCTGCACAGTCAGTCATTTTTTTTTCTGAGCCTGCATTTCCGCCATGTTTGCGGAGTCGGAGTCGGAATCAGAGTCCTCACAGAAGATTACTCAGAAAAGTACTTTACAAACATTATTTATCAAAACCATTTTCTTACAAAGTTAGTTTGAAGGAAATCCGACTTTAAGTTCAGGATCAACATTCAACTTAAATTCCCCGTAGACGCTAATGTTATTTTTTTTCTGAACGGTTCAATATTGAACGAAAAATGGTTCAAATTAAAAAGCAAAATATGAGAATGTATGGGAAAGCCTCTCCGAGATCTTACAAACAAAAAAATATTTATTTCATTCGGACGGTTCACTCAAAAGTTATTAGGTGGGGAAAGGTTACTTGAACGGTTCAATGTTGAACGAAAATATGCTCAAATGGAAAATTTAAGTACGGTAATGAAGTATCCTTGCTGAGATCCTTCGAACAAAAAAAAATTTATTTAAATCGGACTGTTCACTCAAAAGTTATTAGGGGTGACAGCTTGATTGAGCGGCTCAATGTTGAACGAAAAATTGTTCAAATCTTAAATGTAAATACGGGAATGAAGTATCCTTGATAAGATCTTTCGAACAAAAAAAAGTTTGTTCAAATCGGATTGTTCACTAAAAAGTTAGCATCGCGGGACAGGTTGTTTGAACGGTTCAAAGTTGAACCAAAAATTGTTCAAATCGAAAAATCAAATATGGGAATGAGCTGTACTTGCCGAGATTCTTTCCAACAAAAAACAGTTTATTCCATTCGGAAGGTTCACTCAATAGTTATTAGGTGGAGAAAGGTTGCTTAAACGGTTCAATGTTGAACCAAAAATGTTCAAATTGAAAATTTAAATACGGTAATAAAGTATCCTTGCCGAGATGCTTCGAACAAAAAAAAGCTTGTTTAAATCGGACTGTTCATTCAAAAGTTATTAGGGGTGACAGCTTGTTTGAACGGCTCAATGTTGAACGAAAAATTGTTCAAATCGAAAATGTAGATACGGGAATGAAGTATCCTTGAAAAGATCTTTCGAACAAAAAAAAGTTTGTTCAAATCGGACTGTTCACTCAAAAGTTAGCATCGCAGGACAGGTTGTTTGAACGGTTCAAAGTTGAACCAAAAATTGTTCAAATCGAAAAACCAAATATGGGAATGAGCTGTACTCGCCGAGATCTTTCCAACAAAAAAAAGTTTGTCCAAATCGGAATGTTCATTCAAAAGTTATTGGGGGGGGGGGGGCAGACAGACCGACCGACCGACCGACACACACACAAATTCCCCATCTCGATACCCTACTTTCAAATTTTTAATTTATAGATATTTATTTTACCTTTTTATTTTTTTAACTTGGCGATATTTTTTGGACTTGGCGATATTTTTTAGATGCATTAACCTACTTCTAATACTTTTTTCGTCTTTCTTTTATTTTTAACGGGAAAGTAGGCTAACAACTACAGTTTAATACTGGCAGCAGAGGTTCCAGTTTAAACTATAAAATGCTTAGTAATAAACTGTAAAATTAGCAATTACAACTGTAAAATTTGCATTTTATGGTTCATTTCTGTAAAGCAGCGATTTTATAGTTTATTATTGTAAAATTAGCAATTTTTACAGTTTATTACCATGAAATTTTCTGTATAATACTGTAAAAACAAAATGTATTTTTACAGTGCAGTTTCCCCACGATATGATGCCCCTGAGCTCCATTGGATGCGAAACTTCACTGGGAATTTAATTGCCACGCACGCACGCGCCAAACGAGTAATACCAGGGATCTTTACATGAGGCACAAGCATACTACGTGGACGCTGTGGATTTTCTACTCCTTGAAAATTCACCGACTGGAGAAAAGTTTAAATCTACGCCTTTGTGCTTAAGATACGAGTGTCTTTTCCACTACACCACTCTGTCAGCAGTGCAGAAGATGTTTCTTGAAAGTCATTTCCGGACTTATTTATAACATTACGTTTCTATTTCAGAAGATACACCTTTGCTATGTTAGAGAAAAATAAACTAAAATGTTCTTACTTATTCTGAACTTATTTAAGTATGTATGTTTTATGTCTGCTTCAAGAAAGCAAGCCCTTTAATCCGTTGAATCAGATCTTCAAACTATTTCCCGTAGCACTTGAATAAATGTTATTTGCCATAAAGCAAAATTGTTTTTATTCTGCTTTTCAAATGGAGTGAAAATAGTTATTTGCTTACATCTGCTTCGCCTCCTCTCCTTTAATTAATTCACCGATAGCCAAATATTTGGTAAGTAGCAAATTAAAAATTGTGCTTTGAACTGTAACATTTGTTTGAGATAAACTGGAGGATTTTTTTCCTTTAACAAAACTATAATACACTGAAATGAAATACTTAAAGTTTAAGTTTCATAACTGTTCAGAATTACTTCAAAAGAAAAATGTATGGAAATGATACTTATCAGATGACACATAACGAAAAGCTTTCGATTGAATCGGTAGAAAGTACCCAATTAAAAATATACTCGAAGTCCTAATATCAATTATTGCTCTTAATCAATAGCTACTTTTTGTTTTTTATTCAAATGCTAGAATGAATTTAATGAGCATTAACATTGCTTCATACTCAAACATCTCCATCAAAATAAAAAAAACTATAAAGTAGGAAGAAGGATGCACGTATTTTATAAGAAGAATTTGAATCGTTTAATAATTATAGGAACTAAGACCCGAAAATGCGGCTTAACTTTGTTTGCTTTACAAGCTAAAAAGCGTCTGCTTTCCTGAAAGAAAAGTAAAGTAAATATTCATTACTTATGCACATTCACCTAAGTAGGAGCAAAAATATTTGTGAAATACTCCAGGAATCTAAAGTAAGCAAGGTGTATTTGTTCATTCCCATGGCAGTAAACACCGTCGCAAAGAAAAAGGGCATAATACAAAATTTGGTTTTCAAATATTTAGAGAAAATACAGTTTTCACTCGGTAAAGCTGCATGTGTTAAGTTAAAAAGAGGAGTTTCAAATGTCTGTTTTCTGTAAATTTCCTTCATTTTGCTTACTTTATTTCTTGTTCCTTAAAGTTCAAACTATTTTTTTAACATAATAATTCAACCAAAGGAATGGACTTGTTTTTTTTTTTTCACATGAATTCTATCGAAACAGAATTAAAGAGTTTGGAAGATAATGGAGCTATGTTACATTTTTTGAAAATATAATCTGGAGAAAAGTAAGCAATGGATACAGGTAAGCATACTGTAAAATGAATGCTGTTTTTACTATGTAATACAGCTAATTTTACAGTAATAATCTGAAAAAAATGCTATTATTTCAGTAATAAACTTTTTAGTTGCTAGTTTAACAGCACTAAACTAAAATTGCTAATTTTACATAAATAAACTTTAAAATTACTAATTTTACAGTTTATTACATTACAATTTACAGTTTAAACTGGAACCTCTGCTTCCAGTATTAAACTGTTGTTTCTACAGTATATTACACCTAAATTGTATTTCAATAAAATTTAAAATTGCTAACTCTACAGTAATAAAGTGTAAAATTGCTCGTTTTACAGTTTATTGCTATGCATTTCACAGTTTTAAATTGGAACTTCGGTTACCAGTATTATACCGTAAAAATAACAGTTCATTTATCAAAATCACATTCACATTTAACAAACATACATCATCACACATCATGACATTTAACAAACACACATCATCCCATTTAGCAAACGCACATCAAAATCACATTTAACCCATTAATGCCTAGCGTCCCTTTTTAGGGACGGTCCAAAAAGTGTGTCTGAATTTTCCAAAAATTAACATTTCAACCAAATAATTGTGTTCAATTATTACTTTGGTATTGCTTCAATTCTGTATTAACAGATTTCAGCACATAACCGCTGTAAAGTGTGATCTGTAGCCATTTGATTATGATCTTTATCAAAAATTACATCGTTCACAATCTCAAGAACAAAAAGCTAAGTTTTTAAAGTTATTAACAAGTAAATCTATCTGTGTTTGATGTATGCGCTACTTTGATCGATGTTTTAGTTTACCTTTTTTTGCAATTTTGTAAATTTTAAATTTTTTTAGGATTTTATAGTAATTTAAGAACGTCCCTAAAAAGGGACGCTAGGCACCAAAGGCTGCATTGTTTAACCGTTGCTGATTTCTTGCATAGAATCTATAATTTATATCAAAAGAAGTTAGTAAATGTTTATAGACTGAAAAACTGATAATAATTGTCATTTTTAAAACTTATTTTATTTTCAAAATCTAATTAAATTAAATTAATTAATATATATAAACTTAATTATACAATGTTCTTAGATATTTTCTCTTTTTTTTTAATTACAAAAAATACTCAAGGTAAATTCTGAAAGAAAGCTATTTCAAAAATGTAATTCTTTAAAACACTAATTATTCGTTGTATTTAATTACTTTTCCATTATGCATTTAGGTGCTTATCATTGTTTAGTCTGACTATTGGAAGAAGCCCTAAGCTGTTTCAGAAGCTTAGCATTTCACCTTGATGAAGAATTCAAGGATTGCATATGTGTCTGTTGTTTGGGAAAGGGGGGGGGGGGTTGCAGATTTAATTTCAGAATTCCCTGAGCATGCCAATTTTGATCTCTACTGTGAGAATTTATTTACCTCTCTTGCGCTCCTACGTGATTATTTGTCTCAGCAAGGTTTTGTGCAAGAATCGGATTAAAAAATGCTCATGAACTAAAGTTACGTTGTTCAAAAAAGAAAAGAGAGGAAGCTTAGAATAAATGTCGATGACAGGTAAAATAATATTACGTTGGTTCGGTGAATACTAGAAATGTCATAACTATTGCATTGAATCTTCACGGAGTTTATCCTATTGTAAAGGCTAAGCGATTGTCAATAGCGAAAAGAAAGTAATTGAAATTGATGAACCAAATATATATGGTTGCTCAATAAAAACGTTGCATAGGGAAAAAGATCCCATGCATCAAATGTCGGGAACTACCGGTTTTTGATCCACTCTAGAAAATGGTGGTAGCCGCTCTTCATTTTTATTTTAGAAGCTGCTGTACAACATGCATTGAGCTCAAGAGAGTTGAGTTAGGTATTATGGGGCTAGTTGTTATATTGCTTTAAATAAGACTGAGGTAAGATGTGCCCATTGAAGTAAAAGACCTTATCGGAATGCAGCAAATGCAATACGTAGGTTTGCAGAACAAATGTTTTGCTGACTTTCATACTCAACAACACCAATATTTCCTTGTTCTCTGAATTTACTTCCCAGTTTATGTTAATTGCTGCTTTTATTTCTTCTTATAAATTGTCATTTTCAATATTACATCGTAGGCAGAAAAAAAATTTTGGTAAAAAAGTATGTACCCTCTGGTGCCTAGCGTCCCTTTTTAGGGACGATTTTTCTTTCTTAAATAAAAAATTTATTTTTTGCATGATAATTTTTTAATTATTTTTCCTGTCCATTAAACACTATTTGTAACCAGTATACAAAGTATCGTTGAAAAAAAAAATGTCAGGCATTAATGGGTTAACAAACACACATCATCACACATCATCACATTTAACGAACACACAGTAAAATCACATTTAACAAACACACATCATCACGCATCATAACATTTATCAAACACACATCAAAATCACATTTAACAGACACACATCATCAAAATAACATTTTTTGCAGTAAAAATAAAATTTGGTGCATTAAGAATGAATATTATTACACTAACTTCCTACGGGGATCACTTAACCACAAAATCAGAAAAGAAAAAAGCTACAGCAACTGCAACAGTAAAATTTTGAACTTCACTTGCTCTAAATTCACGTTTTGTTACATAACCTCTACATGTCCCAAGCCCTACATTTAAAAGGATGTGTTGTTTTCTTTTTTCTTTTCGCCGCAGTGTAATTTTCAATTTCATGAAGCGGCTCACACCATTTTGCATAAAACTATATGTAGTATCGGGACAAAGGGGTTCATCAAAACGATATTTCGCGATCACATAAATAAATTCACCATAAATTTACGGTCGGGTATTTTTGGCTGTTTATCTTTTTCAAAAAGGTGGACAAGTAGGAAAAAATTACTTTTATCATTCTGGAAACACTACTGGTTTATGAGGAAGGCTCCGCTATTAATGCTAAAAATCTTCAAGTTTTCATTGTATGCAAAACTTTGTATGTAAGTACAGACTTTTTACATTTTAAATCTAAGAATAGTATTTTTCAATTTTGCATACATCTGAGCAACAGAGTACCACATTAAAGTTTGGAATTTTTTTTTAAATTGTGGCATAAAAATTAAGAATTCTTTGCGATGTCATATGATAAGGATTTGCGGGAGTGTACTGAAACACTTGTTTTGTTTAAAACAGTGAGTAGCCGCCCCTAAGCAAGCGCTAAGGCAGGAACAAGCAATACACCGTCAACTCGGTTATTAATAAACACGAAGTTTAATAAGCACGAAACTGTAGTCCATGGATGGAAATAACTGAGTTGGCGGTATATTACTTGTCTTGTTGCTCCTATTCAAACTTATTAAAAGGATTAAAAGATAAGAGAAGGAAGCTATTTGAAAAATCCAAAAAGAAAAATCAACCGGTTATTCTAGATAATTCAGGGATAAATGTCGCAAGTCTATTAAGTGGCCTTGCTTGGAGCGTTTGCTGAACGTGTGACGTCAGTTAGCGAAAATGAGAAAGTGAGAGAGCGTTTTTTAAGATTGTTCTTTTTTTCTTAAAGAAAGAAAATGAGTCAAAATTGTGAAAAAGGTAATTCACTCCATGTTTTCCAGTGCTCTTTCAGAAAAATAATGTTTTTAAAAACGAAAACTTTCCAATTGGTTACATGAAAGAGACACGACACTATCTAAAACTAAACAAAGGGATAAATACTCGTATGTTAATTAATTACACTAACATGACAATAGATTAGTTAAGATCATTTATTTATTTATTTTCATTTCTTTCAATTTTTAGAAGATACATATGATTATTTGAAACGTCAAACTCAAAAATCAAGTGAGTTATAATCGATCGATATACATACAGTTTCCCTTTTTGATTTATCATCTCATTTTACATTCCTAAATAGTGAATAAAGCATGAGAAATCTGCAAAATAAAAATCATCTGGAGCTTCTTTTACGTAGGATTAAATGAATTTCGGAGTTTCATGTGAATTTATCACAAGCATTTTAATTTCCTAAAATTAATTAACGTAGAAGAACATTTCAAACGTATAACATTCCATTTTGAAACGTTACTGATTTATTAAATCTTTCAGAATTCTAAAGAACGCAATTTGACACTAAGAGATTACATTTTTCTACTTCGAAACGACATTTCGCTCTGATCGTAAAAGCAGTATAAATTACGTGTACATTTCTTGTAAAAAAAAGTTTAATTTTGTATCTAAGCTTGTCCTAATTGCAAGGTTATTTAATGGCTAATGGGAAATTTTACTCTGTTTTTGATAATTTGACTGAAATTTTCCGGCATTACACTAACGCAATAATTATTGCATCGTTGATTTCATTGGACAACAAATTATGCAATTTATTTTAAGATAGTTAAATCGAAATATTTGGAAGTTGTATTTTAAGATATTTAGTGCTGAAGCTATTTTCTTACGCAACGTTTGCTAAAACGATCTTATGTTTATTTGTTCATTAACAGTGTTTAAGAATCGATTAATGCTACGTGGAGTTTAATACGCTTTGTAATACTTCAAGAACAGGTTAAAGAACTTTTATTAAAGGCTAATTGGTTGGTTGGTATTATTGGGTTTTGCGGGGTAAGAGCCCTAATAGGCTATACTGCCCCAGATGTTTGTTGAAAAGGGAAAAAGTACCAATAATGTGAAATTATTTGAGAAGTAAAAGGCATAAAACTTATAGAATTTTTTTAAGTTTGCAGAAAGTAGTTTTAGATTTTGAAAAATAACGAAAAGGAACAACTGCAGAGTAATTTAGAACCACATAAAAAGCACTTATTGTAAACCAAAGACTAGACGAAAACAGAGACAAAGGACGAACACTAAATAGAGAACGAAATCCAATCTCAAGAAGGAACGGGAACAATTTCGGATGGTGTGCCCCCCTCCCCCAACAGCTCTGTCAAGGATGGACGAAAATGGTTAAATAACTTGAAACGAATATAATTGAAATTTGGGCTATCAGAGAGGATATGAACACTGTCTGATTCACATTATATGTTTTGCATATTGGAACTAGTTCACGTCAAATAAGATGTCTATGGGTGAATCTGATATGATCGATGTGAAGACGGGCTATTACAACTTGTTCTCTTCTGGTGGTCTTTTAAAGGCTTGTAGCCTTCCGTCGAAGGCTGGATGGAGTGCAACTTATTTTACGTTTATTTTCTCCAGGTTCGCTGCCAATAGCTGTTAAGACAGTCAGCAATTGTATTTTTGTGTCGTCGAAAGGAACAATATCATTGACGCAGTCTTAGAAGCTGAATCAGCGACCTAATTGTCTGCAATGCCAATACGTCCAGGGATCCAATAAAAGAGAATTTCAGAAGTATTTTCTTTTAGACTAATGTATATAGTAGATTGAATATAAGAGATTGTATATAGTAGTAGATATGATTAAATTACCAAAGGGTTGACTTGTTGTTGCAGTGAGTGATAGCATTCCAATGAGCTCAAAGAGTCAGTATATCTCACCACTTTTATTAGCGAAATGCCGTGGAGAAAAATATTAACCGCGTGCCTGATTATCCCGAGTTATCTCGGGCTCGTATGAGTTTCAGGTAATTAATATCCCGAGAAAACTCGGGTGAAACTAATTGATTTTACGCCTAATTAAAAATTCAACTTGAAACCTACATATTTTATTTGTATTACTTCATTTTCTTGTATTTCAAAATTAAATTAAAAAAAAAAACATGTTTTTTTTTTGCAATTTCTTCCAAAAAAAAAATTTGTAAGGGAAGTGGTTAATTAGTAGAATAGACGTCACTAACGCAAAAGAAGTAACTTTTTGATCGAAAAGTTTATGGACCTTGTTTTTGCATCAATTCAAAGTGGTTGTTTTTTTTTTTTTTTTTTTTTTTTTTTGTTTTTGCTTTCTTTTTTTGACGCTTTCAAGTTTATTAGGAATAAAGTCCGTTTTTAGCCTATTTTCACTTTAAAAAAATTAAATAAAAAAGTTAAGCTAAGTTAAATAAATAAATAAAAAGAACATAATTTGCACTTTGGCACTTTGAATTCAAATTATGTTTTTCGCAATCGCGATTTGCGTTAGGTGTGTGTGTGTGTGTGCAAGACATTGAGAGCACCGGTGTCTTTCACCGCTTGCAGAAGTGAACGGTGAAACGGTGAGGAGGTGCAGCACCATCCAACCACCGGGTGTCAGGCTTCAAGTTCAGTTCGAAAATAATAATAATAATAATAATAATAATAATAATAATAATAATAATAATAATAATAATAATAATAATAATAATAATAATAATAATAATAATAATAATAATAATAAACATTACCATTAAGGTAGAAAATAAAAATAAATAGCAACTTATGACTACAAGTCTTAAAAAAAGGTTTTCTTTGTTTTTTAAACATACTTTGTATAAAAAAATATCGGAACAAATATTTAAATTTGACTATTAAGTACTGCTGTATGCTGAAAATATTTCAACAATACGCTTACACACAAAGCATTCTACACCCTTTTTAGAGGAGAAGAAAGTGAACTGTCTTTCCAAAAGGTATTTTGATCAAAACTATTTCGACCATAAAGTATCCGAAGGGTGGATGCAAAACCTTTTACGTACTTTCCACATTCCTTCTTCTGTGATACATGGTTCTTTGAATCTCACTTGACACATTGTCTACTTAAGAATGTGGGGGAATCTCTAAAGGCATTTTCTCAAAAAAAAAAAAAACAATCTTTATTTAGTGTTCAAGAAAAGTAATTTTCAGGAAGTGAGTGCTCCTCTAATTATAATGGTAATCATAATTTAAGTTTGTTTAGGAGATGGTATAAGTAATCTCAATATTGATGCAATGGATTTGTTTTTTCCCATTTACTTGAGGTTTAGTAAAGGGCTTCCTTTTTTCTTTCGAAAACAAGTTTAATCTGTAGTGTCTCATATCCCTCCCCCATGCCTAACTAATTATTAACACCTTAGTCTAACTTTTTTGAAATAGTGATATTTATAAGGTTCCAAGCAAATTTAAATTATTTGTAAAATCACATGAAAATTTGCCAAAAGCCAGTCTTCCAATGAAACAAAACTGCAAGTTTACATACTAACAAAATGTTAATTTCGAAGAAAAATAAATATTACGGTAGATTTTTTTTTTGTAATAGAATTGTTTATTTCCAATAATAGACTAGTTAAAAGAAAGATTTATGTTTTCAAATGAATTAATAAAATATGAAGTTAAGAATTCACCAAGAAATGGTATTTGGGCATTTGTCTAGTGGATTCTTTAAATGTAGTTGAGATATTTTTTTTAGTTTTTTTTTTTTTTTTTGCAATTAATTTGATTAATAGACCAGGAGCATTTTCTTTTCGGATAATTTTTATTTAATTCTTTTTTAACGTCAATACTTTTAACTGCACTTTTTTCTTGTTCTTTCTTTTATTTATTTATTAAATTATCTACATTTCTTTTTTTTTCCTTAATTATAATGTTTTATTATTTATATATATATATTTTTTTTTCATTTAGTTTTTGTTATTTATATATTTTATTATTTATTCATTTAAAAACTTTTTTCATTTATTTTATTTATTTATTTATTTATTTTTCCCATTACCATTATGTAAATATTTTACTTATATTTTTATTTTAATTTATTATTAACCAACATTTAGTTTTCTGATGTATATACCAAATTGCATGTTTACCCATGTGGGTTGCTTTGTACTTTTCACATACGTCATCCCGTAATTTGTTAAATTTAACATTGTTGAATATGTACAAAAGGATGGCTTATTTTTGAAAAAAAAAATATTTGATTGTCATAACAATTTGCATCAATTTAATTATGACCATTTATTCTGCATCTATGGAGGGTTTTCAGGGATATAAAAATATTTAACTTGTTCTAATAGTTAAAATTGGGGCACTTAAATTACAGCTATTTTTTTGACCAGTTGTATCTGTCTTCTTTGAAAGTAAAAGTATCTTTGCTATTGTTTGCCATTTCAAACTAATTTGAGTTCTTGCAGACATTTAGCGCCAACGCTACCAGCAAATTTCTGAGTAAGAGTTCGGAGATAAACAAATAAAGACTCATATTTGTTTACAAACCACTTACCTTTTTGTTTTTTCCTTTGTTCAATTTGTGTTTTTGTACTTATATACTTTATCTAGGCTCATGGAGAAAATAACACACATTCGTAACAAAAAAATAAAGTCTGATACGATAGTAAAACGCATTCAAAAAGGTATCTGGGAATATGAGGGCATGTAATTCCGTATTGTCGCATTGATATTTTTCAGTTACTTGCAGTTTTTTCAAAATTAAATCCTCACATAGTTGCCATCAATCATAAAGTTTTTCAGCAACAGAAGTTTTAATTTTTTTCTTGGAGAGGGGGAGAGGACTTCAAAAAGAATCTGAGATTGTGAAAGCAGTTTGATGGAAAGCCATATTTTAGTGTGGAAATACGAGAACATTACTTTTACCCTGACACATGTTCGCCATTGGCTTAAAATATGATGAATATTTGAAAAGATTTTTAAACCATATAAGCATACTCAGAAACCTTTTTTTTAACATATTACCGAGTCTTCGTATGCATTTTTTTTTTCAAACATTAAATATCATTTTTTTAACAAATATGTTGTGACGCTTCAGAATTCCAAATTATTAGAATCAAACCCACGTTAACTTTTTATTGGAACCAAGAACTGTATAGATTACTGCTGATTTGAATTAGTTGTTCAGTAGGGGGTTTTTCACTTTAAAATCTGTTCAGTGGAATGTTTATGCTTTTTGATAACAATGACTGAAGTTTTGGAATAAAAAAAGAATCATAGAGGGTTAAATTTAAATTCTGAATCATGAAATTACTCTTTCCTACACATTAACGGAAAATGTTACACAATTTTATTTTTTTTATTTAAATCTGGTGGTTGAACATTAGGGTGTATCGAAAAAAACTTTTTTTCGAAATTCAATTTACTAAGTTGATAAAAAGTTGCCCCTACCAACCCACATATTCCACAAAAAATTTCAGTCTAATCAGAAATTGTTTAGGTGTTCCGCACGAAACCTGAAGTTTGTGAATTTCTTCAAAAATATTATTTTTTGCTGATTTTTTTTAAATATTAAGAATAAATGTTAAAAATAATTCAAGTTCAAAAATCCACACAGCAAGGTCGGAAGACAAAATTGGGTTTGAAAAAAGTACATTAAACAACATTTAAATCTCTCACATTTATTCTAAACTTACTTAATTTTCACCAAAACTAGCATTTTACAAGGCCCTGCGTTTTGGTTAGAAACTTGTTTATGAATGTGAAATCAAACTGAATTAACACTTGAAACTGGGAGTCATCTGTGATTTATGTGGGGCAAAAAGTAAAATAATAAAAACTATAAACAGAATCTAAGCCCCTCGTCACACACAGTGCCCGCGTTCTATCGGGGCCCCCGTGATGGTAAACGAAATAGAGCTTCGCTATCATAGCTGCTTTAGGATTGCAGAAGAACATATATCTTTGGTTGAGGAAACAGACTCTAAATATTTCGGACATTGTGCTCCAGTAAATGGCCCAGGAAAAGAAATTGTAGCTTCAGTTTGACGGTTTATAGAAAAAAAAAGTTTTATTGATAAAGAACATAAAAGCTATCGGTTGTGATGGCACATTAGTTAACACTGGAAAATCAATTGATGCTATTCGACTTCCAGAAAAGTCCTTAAAACCCTCACTACAAGCCGTGGTATGTTTTCTTCATTTAAGAGCCATTATTTTGAAAATCGAACAAAAAAGGGAAATTTTGGCAGTGACCATTTTTGATTTTCCTCATTTTTTTATATGTCAAAGTAGGTCATGAGAAATGAACATTCTGAAGTTTGCAGCCCCCCAAAAAATTTTGTTCGCTCGGTAAAAAATCCCAAAGTTTGATGATATGCAGCGCTTTTTTGGTAAAACGGCTGAAAGACGCATTTCAGTGCGCTGTAGTTTTTTACAGAAACGCCACCCCATGGTTATGTTTACATTTATTGATTGTACAATGTGTAGTTATGAGGACCCCATAGTTATTTGGGTTGGGGTGTGTTTCTTTCTTCAGTTAAGGGGCCGCAAAGTATGGTTTTTAGACCATTTTCGCTCGACTTTGAACTGCGTTATTTCCCCCCTAAAAGCAACCCCCCGAATTTTTTTTAACATATACTGAAAATTTATACTATGAAGAGAATATGTGGTACGAAAATTGTTTATTATTTCATTGCTTTAAAGAGAAAAAAACTTAGACATTTTTCAAATTTTCAAAATTTGCGATTTTTTGATCGCATTTAACTCAAAACAGCAACTCTAGGAAGAAAAAGCTTTTATGGATTATGGAACCGACAGATGTGTAGAATAACGTAAAAAAGAAAGTTGCGTGGGGTCTCGTCTAATTTTCAAGAAAATAATTTTTTTTTGTAGCTAATTTTAATGCTTTTTTCTCATAGTAAAATGTGTCCATCAAGTAGGTCAAATCTGCTGAAACTCTAAGTATATAGTAATGATATATTTAAATTTGTATAGGGAAAGAGAAAAAGGCTAGAAACACTTAATTTTGTCTAATTTTTTTTAATTTTTAATTTTTTAATTGCAATTAACTCAAAAAACGTGAAATCCTG
Source organism: Uloborus plumipes (assembly GCA_038373865.1). Taxonomy (NCBI): domain Eukaryota; kingdom Metazoa; phylum Arthropoda; class Arachnida; order Araneae; family Uloboridae; genus Uloborus; species Uloborus plumipes. The sequence continues at coordinate 75,369 of JAXGGA010000590.1, forward strand.
AGACTATTATTGAATGCACATATTACTAGCTTTGAAATATTGGAAAAAGTAAATTCGGTGAGGTCTCTTCAGATGTATTCTAGTGGGAGGTCACAGTGACTTCCTGAAAAATTTCATGATCGAAAAATTTTGCTGACGATTCGGCAAATTTGGAAACTATTGCAACATTGAGATTTTTTAATAATACATATTTGTCACGTGTGCTTGATCGTGTTCTGTAAAAATTTAAGTTCCAGTGTCCATGAGTATCTTATACTTCTCAAGAAGATGTTCTTAATTTGCCAAAGGAATTTCCCAATTTTTCTGAATGATGAAATACGATCAAGCCCACATGTAAAAAATAAATAAATAAATAGAAATGTTGCAGTATTGTTTCTAAAATTGCCGAATCTTCATAAAAATTTTCCGAATATGAAATTTTTCTTGAGGTCACAGTGACCTCCTTTGACTTCCCATTGGGGAGCCTCTAAAAATACCTCACAGTATTTACTTTCTCGAATATTTCCAGTCATTGCCAGCTAGTAATATGTAAATTCAATAATTCCCTCAGTAACGATTTATCGTTTTTTAATATAATTGCAATAAGAAGCTAAAAGTTCTAAAAATTTAGACACAATTAAGTGCTGTGATTCTTTTTCACTATTACTATACACTCAAATATAAAACACACATATATAAATTATCATCACGTATTTTAAATTTTAGCAGATCTGATCTACATACTGGATACATTTTACTACGGGAGAACGCATTAAAATCTGCTACATTTTTTTTCCTGTAAAACTAGAAGAGAACCCTGTCCGATTTATTTTGTACGTCGTTTTACACATATGTAGGTATCATCTCTACTAATAATAAAGCTGAAGGTGGTTCTGTCTGTCCTTCTTTCTTTCTGTCTGTCTGTCTGTTACGCGCGTAGCGCCAAAACCGTTCGGTCGATTTTCATGCCACTTGGCACAAAATTAGTTTGTAGCATGTAGTTTTGCACCTCGAAGCGATTTTTCGAACATTCCATTTCGTTCTTTTTCTATTCGAATTCTTAGAGGAAATTCGATAAAATAGGGAAGAAATATTCCATACACATTTTCAAGTCTTATGTCATTCGAAAGCTTGAAATTTTCTGCACAAAATGACGTTTTTTCGAAGTTTCTACGATCATCAGGAGAGCTGTAACAATTGTTTTTAGAATCCCGAAATTCAAGGCTTACCTTCAGTAAAGCAAGCCAAACGATTCTAAAATGGCTTTGCTCGCGAATAAAATTTGTTTGAAAATAGAGATGAAATGAATTATTTTATCAACGGAAATCAACTTTTCATGTTGTTACCATGGTTACGTTTTTATTTCGTTCTTTTTCCCTTAATAATTTTAAAAATGTATTTGTTTTTGTAACAATCCAAACTCCAAGCCTTATTAAAATTAGTCAAATGAAATATTAAAAACCGTGATAAGATGGCACCTGTCAATCAAATGAGAAATCGAGTCCTTTCCTTAAAATACAGGATACCATTCTAAATTTATCGTCTGCAAAACATATTTTACTTCATTATTAATTTATTTCAATATAAATTGCAGCAAATGGCTTGAGTGAACGAATTTAGCTTTTAATTTATCGTTTGCTGGTTGATCTTTGTCGATGTTTATTGTTTTTATTATCATTGTGAAGAATAATGCACGAAATTTCTATGACTAATACTTAAAATTTTTAGGATCAGTTGAGTTTAAAAGAAAAAATTGCTCCAAATATACTTTTGCAATGTGATTATTTATTGTTGGACTGTAATTTGCAGCAATAATTGCATTTAATAAATAATGAAAGACAATATTAAAAATTATTTTTTTGGCGACTTTTTTACAATTTGGCATTCAATTCTATTTCAGTATATTTACTTCTATCTTATTGCGATATTGCAACGTTCTTTCTAAAGTATGTCATTTCGGAAAATGTATTATTTTGTTTTTGAAGTTAGGAAAGAAAACTTTCTTCTTCTTTTAAACTTTGGTAAGATTTCTGTTGGTTTCTGTGAGCAACAAAATTTTTCTTATTTTTTCTTTTGGCTTATTTTTGTGCACCTATCTTTGGGGTTGCATTCGAATGTGCCCAAGGGGGTGATTTACCCCTTTTATGGGGTAATCAGGGCTTTCAATGCAGACCAAAGTGATATGAATTGGCGCGACCACTTGGCGATATCTCGCCAAGCTTTTGGTCACCAAGTGTTTGACCCCAATTTGGCGACATATCGCCAAGTTGGCAATAAATTTAGCGAAAAATTTTTTTTTTTTTTGGGTTCAATTTGGCGCTATTGGCGATATTTTGCGAAAAATCTACTGAATGATGTTAAAATCGGCGATATTTAGGAGATTAATCATTGTAAAACATGTTTTTGCATTGTTTCGTGGCAAACTAGGGATGCAAATGTTTGAATTGTTATCTTACTCACTTCAAGCACTATTTTAGCACTTAAGGCATTTACTAAGAAATTTACACGTAAAAGGAAGTAGTGTAGGGTCCATACCAAATTTTTATATCATACTTTGAAGGAATTATAGTTGAATTATAACTAAAATAGAGTATTTTTTTCTGCTATATCATTTTTTTACAAATGAACTTTTAATTTTATACCACGGGCAAAGCCGTGAGGGTACCGCTAGTATAATATAAAAAAATAATCATAACATGTAAAAAATAAATAAATAGAAAAGTTCAATGTTGCAGAATTGTTTCCAACTTTGCCGAATCATCAGCAAAATTTTTCGATCATGAAATTTTTCGGGAGGTCATTGTGACCTCCCACTAAAATACATCTGTAGATACCTCACCGAATTTACTTTTTCCAATATTTCAAAACTAGTAATATGTGCATTCAATAATAGTCTCAGGATTTCACGTTTTTTGAGTTAATTGCAATTAAAAAACTAAAAATTATAAAAAAATTTGACAAAATTAAGTGTTTTTAGTCTTTTTCTCTTTCTTTATACAAATTTAAATATATCTTTACTATATACTTAGAGTTTCAGCAGATTTGACCTACTTGATGGACACATTTTACTATGAGAAAAAAGCATTAAAATGAGCTACAAAAAAAATTATTTTCTTGAAAACGAGACGAGACCCCACGCAACTTTCTTTTTTTCGTTATTCTACACATCTGTAGGTTCCATAATACATAAAAACTTTTTCTTCCTAGAGTTGCTGTTTTGAGTTAAATGCGATCAAAAAACCACAAATTTTGAAAATTTAAAAAATGTCTAAGTCTTTTTCTCTTTAAAGCAATGAAATAATAAACAATTTTCGTACCACATATTCTCTTCATAGTATAAATTTTCAGTATATGTTAAAAAAATTTCGGGGGGTTGCTTTCAGGGGGGAAATAACGCAGTTCAAATTCGAGCGAAAATGGTCTAAAAACCATACTTTGCGGCCCCTTAACTGAAGAAAGAAACACACCCCAACCCAAATAACTATGGGATCCTCATAACTACACATTGTACAATCAATAAATGTAAACATAACCATGGGGTGGCGTTTCTGTAAAAAACTACAGCGCACTGAAATGCGTCTTTCAGCCGTTTTACCAAAAAAGCGCTGCATAACATCAAACTTTGGGAATTTTTACCGAGCGAACAAAATTTTTTGGGGAGCTGCAAACTTCAGAATGTTTATTTCTCATGACCTACTCTGACATATAAAAAAATGAGGAAAATCAAAAATGGTCACTGCCACACCTTGTCTGAATTTCAAAATAATGGCTCTTAATGCATAACCACTTAGAAAGTTAACGGTGGCTCTTGATATACCGACTACTGGACAAAATTCTTTTAGTTGACCTATTGGAGGATTCTAACAATATTGCTAAGATCTACCAGTCATGATCTTTAAGAAAATAGAACGCGTTTTACCAGAAGTTGATGTCAAAGAATTGAGTACAAAATACTTATGGAATGTGTCAAAAACTGTAATGTCTGGCAAATGTTCTCAAAATTTAGTAGAAAGGAACCCTGCAAGCTTTTCCCATGCAAGATGGCTTCTTTACAATGTGGAATGGATAACATTTTGGAGATTTGTATCTAAATACTTGCTGCAATCTATGATCGTAAAAAAATGCTTAGATGCTTTTATGCTGAGATTCGATTGTGAAAAAGCAGAGAGCATAAACCTTTATTATAAATTCTGCTAGTTTATTTAACTATGAACTTGGATCACTAGTTGCGATGTATAGCCTCAAAAGTTAGCCATCGTGAGCCATCTTGCTTGGAAAAAGCTTGCAAAGTTCCTTTCTGCTAAATTTTGAGAACATTTGCCAGACATTACAGCTTTTGACACATCCCATAAGTATTTTTGACTCAATTCTTTGACATCAACTTCTGGTAAAACGCGTTCTATTTTCTTAAAGTTCATGACTGGTAGATCTTAGCAATCTTGTAAGAATTCTCCAATAGGTCAACTAAAAAAATTTTGTCCAGTAGTCGGTCTATCAAGAGCCACCGTTAACTTTCCAAGTGGTAATGCATTAAATGAAGAAAACATACCACGGCTTGTAGTGAGGGTTCTAAAGACTTTTCTGGAAGTCTATTAGCATCATTCGATTTTTCAGTGTTAACTGATGTGCCATCACAACCGATAGCTTTTATGTTCTTTATCAATAGAACTTTTTTTTCCATAAATCGTGAAACTGGAGCTACAATTTCTTTTCCTGGGCCATTTACTGGAGCACAATGTCCGAAATATTTAAAGTATGTTTCCTCAACCAAAGATATATGTTCTTCTGCAATTCTAAAGCAGCTACGCTAGCGGAGCTGTATTTCGTTTACCATCACTGGGGCACCGATAGAACGCGGGTACTGTGTGACGAGGGGCTTAGATTATGTTTATAGTTTTTATTATTTTACTTTTTGCCCCACATAAATCACAGATGATTCCCAGTTTCAAGTGTTAATTCAGTTAGATTCCACATTCATAAACAAGTTTCTAACCAAGCCGTATGGCCTTGTAAACTGCTACTTCTGGCGAAAATTTCGTAAGTTTAGAATAAATGTGGGAGATTTAAATGTTGTTTAATATACTTTTTTCAAACCCAATTTTGTCCTCCGACTTTGCTGTGTACATTTTTCAACTTGAATTATTTTTAACATTTATTCTTAATATTTAAAAAAAATAGAAAAAAAAATCATATTTTTGAAGATATTCACAAATTTCAGGCCACGTGCGGAACACCTAAACAATTTCTGATTCGACTGAAATTTTTTGTGGAATATGTGGGTAGGTAGGGGCAACTTTTTATCAACTTAGTAAATTTAATTTCGAAAAAAAGTTTTTTTCGATACACCCTATTGAACATGCCTCACTTACTGCAACTGCAAATTTCCAGGTAGACCGCGCAACGCAGTTAGTTTAAAAGACAATTAATTTTTGGCTGCACTGTAAAACAAAATGCATAAGTTTGCCATTGAAAACGGGTGCAAAGTTACATAAATTATGGAGTAAGCTGTTTCAATTTAAGAAAACTCTAATTAATGGAGGAAAGTTTCACTTTGCCTGTGTAAAGTTTCATTTAGCGGAAAAATGATTGGGGTATTATTCAATGCGCATGCGTTACGACATACATCGGTGCAGCTCTTAAAGTCTTGTGAACGTAACCAAAAAGTACTTTAACTGGCGCAGTGGTAAATCGCGCTTGCTCTCAGAGCCCTCTAAACGCGGTAAGTTCCCTGTTCGGAGCTCTCTCTTAGTGTGTGTAATTAAAATAACTAACTAATTTGTGTAACGTTTATTGATAGTGGTAAAGCATGAACCTGACAAGCATTAAATAAACGAATAATCGAACAATCTTTTTGTTTGACAAATATTACTTTTTTTTTCTTTTGACAGAGAGTTTTGGTGTAAACTTACACACAAATTGGTAAAACGTTATGCTACAGTTGCATTACCATGAAGTAACCTTCTACAAGTAATGTGTTTCTTTACACTAGATATATCGATAAAGTTATTCCATAGCAGTAGAGGCAGCAATGCTGTCACCGTACTTAAGGAGTAAGGTTACAAAAAAAAGTTATTGTATTAAACATATTCAGGTATCTTAAAGCATCTAACTAAAATTAAGGTTGTTACGGAGTTTTGTCAAACAATATTTGATTATAATATCTGCTGATTTTTTTTTCTGTAATATGGTTTTCGCATAGCAGATTTTTAAAAAAATTTTGTTGTATTCAAAAATATTTTTAAAGCTTGTAGAATAAATATGCAAATTTTTTAAACCATTCAATCACACGAATGTTAAAGCTTTCTCTTTCGTCACATATCCGTTTCCGCTTACTAGAAAAAACAAAAAATAGTTGCTACTTAAGCTTCAGAAAAGAAACGTTTTTCTGTGTTCCTAAGACTTATTGTTCTAAAGGGAGCCATTTCAGATTTGTACCCTTTGTTCTACCTTCTTAGAAGCGAAAGTTATTGATGCTCAGATGAAAAGGCTCGGTTTCCTGCGCAATGCAAGTCTACTTAAAATTCCCTTACTTTCAAAAAGAAATTTTGGAGCATTTCTTTTGTTGATGCTTATGCTTCCCGTTTTAACAGTTCTCCATTTCAATAAGAAGCTCCGTTGAGATGAGGAGGAGATATTTCACGTATGTCTGATCTATATATCGTCAAAGAAAAGGGACTCAAAGTTTTTCGGGTAGTTTATTTTGCAGTCTATGAGATCATTATAGAAAAAAAAAAAGAATATGAAATATTTGCAGTGAAGAAAAAAAAGACTTTCTTTTAAAAAATAAATAATTACTCGGATTTACTGTAAGATGAAAGAAAATATATTGTATTGTAGCTATAAATTGAGCTGTATATTTATGCTATAAAAATGTCTAATTGTATATGAAGTATATTCTTGTTAAAAATATATTACACGGTCATAGCAACGGTCATATATAGCAACGGTCATTTTTGTCAGATTGTTTGGAATTAACTTCGTACGAATTTCGTGAGCTAAATTCAAATATGACATTATTTTTTTTTTTTGAATTGAAAATTTGTAAGACATAAAATGTATAATTAAAGTATGTGTGTGCATTAAACTCGAAGTTAAACACTTAGTAGTGCGAAGTCGATTTCGATATTTTATGGTCTATGTTTGCCAAACATCGATTATTTGGGTTCAATGTTTTTTGAAGTCGGTGTTTTGTATTTCAGCAAAAAAGTTCCGTAAAACAATGCAAAATTTATACCCATAATCACATTTACATCCTTAATTAGTAATTAGAGTATTCTTTAATCAGTTGTTACAGTAACGAATGGTAACTCAATATAAAACGTTTTTCATAGATATCATCGATGTTTTACATGAGATGCATTTTTCGATGTCTATTGGCTATATTTCAGCCGAAAAATGTCACCAAACTATGAGATAAACAGTATTTATAGTTTACCATTACCATCTTTTTCAATCTAAAACGTTTTCTTTCAAAACCACCGATAATTTGAAGTCGATGATCTTTATATATCGCTGTCTTGTTTTCCATGTTTTTCTTTTTCTTTCTTTTAATGTGTAGATATTTTACATTTCAGCAAACAAAATCGTTAAACTTGCTATTAAAAAAGGGCATTCTAGTTAATCAGTAGTCGCAGTATCTATTTCTCTGTAAAATGTTTGATTCGATTGCCATCAATGTCTTACGGTGCATGTTTTTTCAGGAAACAAAGGAAAAACGCGATAGATCGCATTGAACGATATGGCAATACACGATATAATAAGGCGTAACTGTACATTGAAATATGTACGCAATATATTTTTAAAAAGATTCATGTTTTGAAACATCGATAGTTGAAAACATTGATTTTTTTTATCTATGTATGATGAAATTATATAACTCAAACAGTTCCAAACTCTTAACCTTACTTAAGATAAGATGCCTGTTTTTTATGATTCAAGATACTTTATTTTCAGGATATGAGAAAACATAGTTGCGAAACAGCGAATCGAAGACGAATCGACTACATCCCTTAAGTCATGAAAACGACCAGCAGCCCCGCAGCAATATACCACAACAAGTGCTGAATAAATTTGCATAATAGTTTAAAAATGTATCCATAATTTTTAACATTGATGTTTTGTCATTAATGTCGCACCATTAGGAAACACACAAAACTCATGGACTTTCTCTTACTATTAGATTACATAAAAATTAAGGGCCTGATTACCAAAATAGTTTTATGACCTTGGTCCTCCATTTTTTTATTCTACTTTTATATATACTTTATTTTAATTTGGTTAATTTTTTGTTTTCATTTATTTTTTTTTTACTGTAGTAGGCGCCATCCTAAAATTACGAATGAAAATTGGCAGTTTTCAGGAGAGCCAAAACACTGAATATATTTTTTTCCCACCTGACGTGTTTGGTTATTTTCAATTTTTAATAGATATCTTTAAATGTAAAACTATCGTTCGAAGGTACCTTTTTAATTTTAATTATTTGTAAAATTCGAGCTTGAAAAACGCGATTTTTCACATTTGTTATATTAGCATGGTGCCGACGATATTCCCGGCGTCGAGCGGATTAAAATGCAACATGGGAAATCCAAGAAAGTATTTTTTGTGACAACGTGGTCAGTTATATCGGCGTGAAGGAAAGTGCAAAATCAAACTTAAATGTGTTATTTATCTGCGATGATTTTCCGAAAAATTGCGTTTCTACTTTTGAAAAAATAAAAACAAAAGTATTTTATATTCAAGGGTGAATACTCACGGAAGAAACATTTCTTAACCAATTGAGAACTAACTGGAATTGAGAGAAGTCTCGGAAAACCACACGAAGCAAAGACAATATCAAGCGCAAAATTAGCTATCGAGGGAAGTTGAGATGGAGCACTAAATAATGATTTGAATGGAGGAAAGCCTTTAAAAAATTAGAGATTTTATGAGGAAGTTTCAACTGAAATTAGGCAGGAATTCAAGTGAAATACCATTGCAATCGCTTCGAATTGCAATCGCTACTGGAAGTGAATTACATTATCATCAACTTAACTTGGCACTGACGTCACTACGGGTGGAGCCAATAAGAGCTCACAAGCAGTCAGAGATCTCCTCTTATTCGCCAAGTAGGCTGTGACGTTTTATCTAGCTCGTTTTTCTTAGGCAAACGTCATGCTGACGTCACGATGTTTTTATCAAGAAACGTTCTAATGTAATTCATTTCCAGTAGCGATTGTAATTTGCGATCGCCTGTTTCACTTGAATTCCTGCCTTAGAATTAAAAAAATACTTGTCAGATTTTTTTTTTAATTGTTCCTTTGATGTGCCCAGTGAGGACACAAACGAATCGTGAAATTTTTAGCGAAATCCGATAGGCAGTTTTTTATTCTATGAAGGACATACATACATGCGTACAAAGATACATACATTCATTTTTATACATTTAGATATAAAATATTACAAATATATATTTTCAATTTTCTATACACAATACCTACCTGCGAAGTTATTTTTAGCGATATAATATTTCTGTTTTACGAAAACATTCGTAAATAACATATCCTTCACAAAGATGCTTTCTTTATTAGTTCATTTAATAAGACTGAAATATATTGGGCGGCAAACAGACGACAAACTATCCTTAGGGGCATTCCAAGTTGTAATGTTCAGAGACACTTACGATGGAGTCTTATTGAATTACGAATCTCAAAAGATGATCTTAATAACTTTTTGTCACTTGCTACGTGACCTTTCATACTTGATACATTTATTATGCTATGTGGATTAATACAAATAATTACCTACATATAAAATATCATAAAATTAAAACGATTTTTTTTCATTTGACAAGTATTCAGTGGTTATTAGAGGCAGTGAGAAGGAAATCCTTTCTTTAAATAGTTTATTAATGAATTACGATGGAAAGCTTTCCCTACCCAAAAAGGACTCGTGCCCAAAAAGGATGGGAGTTTAAATTTTATCTTTTAACTACCACTATAACTTGTTGAAAGATTGTTGCTAATTAGACAACATTTTGATTGATTTTGTTTAGTGATGTTAGCACAATCCAGTGGATTTTAGACTTTACAGCTCTTGAAAATATTTTTTCAGAATATTACTTTGTTGCTTTACTTTGTTTTAAAATAGGGTGAGTTCTGGTAAGTGCGTCCACGGGGTAAGTGCGTCCACTGGGAATTAAATAAACACTGTTCTGAAATGGGTTCTGCAACACATCGACTATGTTAGATAACTGTCTAATGATAATTTCAATAAGTAGAATTTAGGCCTGGATTCAATAGACAAAACACAATTAGAGACAACTTAAATGTCTTCAAAAAATCTCTAAAGTAAAGATTGAGAAGGTTTTGTTTCAGTTTTTCTTGTAGTCATACCAAGCAATTGAAGTCAAGAAATGCAAGTTGTTTCTTTTGAGTAATAGCTACTAATAACATACATGGGGTATTTTTATCAAATACTCTAACTAAAATTTGTTTATATGACGGTACGCACTTTCCCTTTCTTTAAAGTAAGGTGGGGGTAAGTGCGCACCATTATGTTGGGGCAAGTGCGTACCACTCTCATGAGGCATATGCGTACTATTATTCGGAGCAAGTGCGTACCATTATGATGAGGCAAGTTTGTACCATTACGTAGAAAATCCGACTCTCATAATTCACCTTTAATTTAGCTTATAACTTTTATAAGCCGATTATAAATCCGACGTCATTTACATCAAGTATTTATATTTACATTGGATGCGGCGTAAGATTTCAATTTTAGTCATTATCTTTGAAATATATTGGCTTTTAAGTATCAGTTAGTACATTTTTCGTTGAAAATAGCTATCATAAGCAATACTTAATTTAAACCAGAATCACAAATTAAGCAATGAAATTAAGTGAAACACTTTATGAGGAACCAACTGACTCAAAAAACGAAGGTGAAATAATGAATAAATTATATTTAAGAAAATTAAGAACACCTTGTAAAAAACTATTTCAATATACAAGAAAAAAAAGTACAAGTATCATATCATGATTATTTTTTTTTTTTTTTTTGCTCTTTATTTTGTGTTTTTTCTTACTGCTGCTGATTCTAATAAGAAAAATATTAAAACCGTATTTATTCAAAAGAAAAAAAAAACGAATTGTTCACTCAGGTCACCTAACGATCTACCATACAAATAGAATTAAAGAAAATCACAGTGGTACACACTTACAACAACGCTATTGAACGCACATATCTCCTTTTACATTTAAGAAGGGGTAAGTGCGCACCCTGGCTTAAACGCAGACTGATTAATGTATTAAACCAAAATAAACTATGTAGACTATAAGTGATTATTACTAAATAAAAACAACTTACATTTGCTCACTTGGTCTTATTAAAAGGACAAAGGAAGAATCACAAACACAACTCTCTCAAACTTTAAATCACAGTTGTTCATAAGACACGTAGGATATCACTGATTGCGTTTCATCCATGCAAGCAAGTGCTGATCTCTAGTATTAGGAATTATCCTAAGGCAACTGCCTAACATATTTAATGTGTGCCAGAAGTTTTTTCTTGCTCATATTCACATAATTTAAGGTGGACGCACTTACCCCGCTAGGTAGGGAAAGTGCGTACCTTAGAATAGGTGTCATAAACTAGGTCACAAAACCTATGCTTATGGTTTATTTGACACATTATATGCTTGAACATCTTAGTAAAGGATCTAGAAAGAAAACTAAAAAAAAATTGTGAGTGTACAAGATTTTTCAACGGAGCAGTATCCTTGAGAACATGAACTTTGAAAAAAAGGGTACGCACTTACCAGAACTCACCCTATGATGTTAGTCCAATTCAAATCTCACTTCTTGTTAAAATAACTCTTTTAATAAAATAATTGAGTAAAAAATCGAAGTTAAAATAACAAAATTGATCTTATCTAATGATTTTCTTAATTTCATTACATTGTATCTTTTCTTTAACGCTGACTTTTTAAAGTTTTATCCTCGAGTCAAACCAGATCATATCATTAAAATAATTTATTTACTGTATAGGGAAAAAATCTACTATAATGATGGATTTCTATGTTTGGCACCGTAATCAATGCTTAATATTCTCTGGAACTCCTCTTTTTCAGAATTATACTATTCTTTAAAAAATACACTAAGTATTTGCTTTCAATACTTCAAATAACTATCTTTCTTGGAAATGAAGTGTTGCAATTTCCTTTATTTTGCGTTGCGACATTAGTAAGCTTGCATATGCATGTAAATGAAAATTCCAAATCAATCTTCTTTAAAACATATACGTTAAGTTTTTTTTTCTTCAGTTTAATAAAGAGTTCCGAATTCCGTTCTAGTTAACGATTATTCATTATTTTTAATTATCTAGATTTTTTATAGAAATACAAAATATTTCGCAAGGTAACCTGCTGGTAATGTGTAATTAAAGAACAAAATAAATAAAGTTGGATTATCATTTGATTTCAACACTCATTTTCTTAACACCAGATATGCTGTGAAAAATGTTCGGCATTTTGATTTATCAAGAATCTTTTTCTGCACCGGCAATTTTCATCGCTCGTCTGCTAGGATCTCATCAATTCAATAACTATTTTTTAGTAAAGATAATGACTTGTCTGGGACTGAATTACCTTACTTATTTGAGTTAGCTTGAAATGAAAAAAAATCTAACCAGGAAATAAAGTGTAAAGAAATAAAAATGGTTTTGCATTTATACTCGTATGTCGTTATCGCATTCGTATGCGTGTGATGTAGAAAAAATCGTTCATAATACTTAATCAAACTTAAAAACTTTCTTTGAACATTACAAAAATGTCTGCATAAAACAAGATAAATGTAACAGTGAAATATATTTTGGTAACATTTCGTAATGTAAGATGCTGATATGTTAAGGTTTTTTTGCAAATTATAGTAAAAATGCCAACTTTATGCAGCTATTTCTCATGAGAAGATAAAACTTTCTTAGCTTAATGAAGTTTTGCAGTGTTAAATTGATGAAAACATCAAGTGATTCATATTAGTACTAATTCTTCCACGTTTTGTACATGACTCCGTTTTTGTTTCGCCTCTGATCTTTCTTCCCTAACTTTTCACATAATTTTTTAACCCTTTTATATACACAGTTGAATTGTTTGTTATCGTTTTTGAGATTTTCTTTCTTTAAAGTAAGAGAAAAACTCTAGTCACAAAAATGTTCACTAATTTTTTCGATATATCCGCTCCCAGGAGAGTGAATAACCGAACTATCTGTAATAAAAAATCGATAGTTTTGTGCGTAATTTAGGTAACAAAAACACAAATAAAATTAAATGATTAAAAGTTTTAAAAGGGGCAAACAAGTTTCGGAGGCAACAACCTCCTACTTCAGTGCCCGGTAAGCAAATGGAATGAAACAAGGTCATAGGATTTCTTATTTAAACCCTCCCATGACCTTGTTTCATTCCATTTGCTTTCCGGGCACTGAAAAAGGAGGCTGTTGCCTCCGAAACATGTTTGTCCCTTTTTAAACTTTTAATCTTTTAATCTTATTTGTGCTTTTAAACGTCGTTTCTCATTTTACAGAACTATATATGTTTACCGTACTTGGAATTACTTTCACAAACAAGATTAAAATTTAGAAGAACGAAAACTAGTTTGCAGCGCCAGTATAGGATATAGTTGTTCCCCATTTTGATAGCAATATGATTTTCAAAGAGGCCATCTTACTCATCCTTTTTGAAAATCAATGTTAAATTTAATGCAGACTAATTAAATGAGAAATTAGCGACCACTTCCCTCAACAAATTGGGGAAAATTTTAGCAAAAAATTGAGATGCCAAATCCTATGTCAATTTGGCGATATTGGGGAAATCACCATGGAGCAAAAGCTAAAATTGCCGACATTTGAATAATAATTCTGCGCAAATTTGTCTTCCTCGATTTTTAACAAACTAGAGCTGCAATTACTAAAACTAACTACTGAACTGAAAGAGGAACTATTAAATTGTATTTTCGTTTCTTTTGTGCTCTCCATTTCATTCTTATTGTATCAATTTCTTATTTGGACGCCTCCAAAAGCCTAAAATAATTCTTAAACGTGTTTCAAATTGATGTAAAGAAGACATTAACTGCGTTTCCTTTATTTTTATGTTTTAGAAAATGTTTACAAAATATGTATTTAAGAAGCATAATTCAAACGCATTTTCATGATTAGGGAAAACTGGAGAGATTGGTAGGCAAGATATTTTTACAGCACAAAGAGATAGAAATGTAACTCGTGGCATTGTGAGAAATGAACTCACGACCTCTTTTACCACACTCAGGCAGCTATCAGAACAAGTGCTTTTCACCGCTCCGGCAATGGAGTGGCCGATCGGTGAAAAGCGCTACCTAGTAATGTTTTATAGCTGTCTTTGTATCATTCTGCACGTGTGCCGTTGTTTCTAGTTTATAACAACTATATTCAGAGCTAGTATCACCTGTTGTTTTAAAATATCAACCGAGAATCAAAATAAAATTGGTGTTCCATTGCTAACTTCAACCACATTTTTGAGAATATATCTCACCAAATGAGCAAGGTTTGGCTTAGTTACAACAGATATGGCGATTCCAAGCTAAGCAGGATATTATCCAAGTCCATCTTAAGACAAGTTTTATTATGCTCAAGGAAAAGTATCTGTTGTGTTATGCATGTGGAATCATAGAGAACTTTGATCATCTAATATAGTCCTGGCCGGAAACTTATTTAACAGGCAACTTATCATTGACCAACTAGCAACAAAAAAATCTCTCTAGAGAGGAAATTTTCCACTTGGATGCATTGGCGATCCCTTCCTATAGGAGAGCCGTTTTGGAGTTGTTCCAGTGTTTTGTTCCAGCGTGCTGCCCGGTCATTCGCTTTTGAGTTCAAATGAACTAGCCGAGTACTATTTGATTGATGTGTAAACATTTGTAACGAGGTAGAAGGAATTTCCTTTCCAAATCACCTATCTAATATTGCGCAAAGACGCCGAGAAGAAGAAGAAGGTTGGCTTAGTTCTGCTCGCGTAGACTTCTTTACCGTGTAAACAAGCACATCAGTGCAAATTAAGTTGAAAACTTTTACTATTTGCCAAATACTGACATTTCAATGAGAGAGCATTATACACGCTTTTTAAAGCTTATTTTATCTTGAACTCTGCACTTTTTTGCTGCAGTAAATGAGTTATTATTAAGGCTAGAATATAATGCATATGGAGTTTTACAGAACTTTACCTGCAATTTATACAGTAGGTTGGGCTATAACAGCATTCTAGAATAATTTCTTCGAAAGAAATGGATCTATTAGACCGCAAAAATATCTACAGGTAAGCCTACCAGATTTTCTGTATTTGATACATTTGTTTCTTGCTTCGTAAATACCTAGTAGATACTTGTATTGTATTTCATAGATTTCTTCATTGGTATTTTTTGACTTCTTTTGGCATTGCATGATCGAATTAAGAACACGTTGAAAAATCTGCATTCCCTTTGTACCGAACATTTTTTTTTTCAATATTTTAGCATAAACATACTGATAATATCCCGATCAAAGCATTGTAATAACTAACAAGCCCTTTCCCACCACCACAACAGATTATTCTAACAAGGGGAGGACCTTACAGGTTGTCCCTCACCGATTTTGGATGAGTTTTATATATTATGTAGATGGACCCACCCTAAGTATTTTATCAAAAGGATATTCCCCAATGCGCCTTAGTTTTCGAGATATTACTATCCAAAGTTCAGCTCGAAGTTGTTATAGAGGTACGATTGAGCAGTGGTCACAACAGCGGCCGAGTAGCCCAGTGAGCAAGTTAAATAACGTCCCGATCATTAAGAATTCATCCGTTAATTTGTTCTGCGTTACATATGAATTAACAATATTAAAAATTGAAAAAATAGATTTCTTTTTTAAATGAATAAATAAATAAAATAAAAATGAATAATTAAACGATTTTCCATTAACTATCGAATTTATTTCGATTTTAAAGAAAAAAAAATACGTCACGGGACTCGATTCCCAGACCTCCAGTGGTCGGAGTCCTTGCTCACTGGGCTACGGCCGCTGTTGTGACCACTGCTCAACCGTACCTTTATAACAACTTCGAGCTGAACTTTGGATCGTTATATCTCGAAAACTAAGGCGCATTGGGGAATATCCTTTTGCTAAAATACTTAGGATGGGTCCCTCTACATAATATATAAAGCTCATCAAAATCGGTGAGTGAAAACCTGTAAGGTCCCCTGGTAAGAAGTCATTTTATGAACCATTTAGAAATAAATCCAATTCAATTCATAAGTAGTTTATATCACATATATCAGATTTACTTATTCTAATTTACTACCTCCTTGAAAAGCAAGATTAATGTTAGGACAAAACATCAATGTTGCAATATTTTTCGCGATGCAATAAATGTGAAAATGGACCTATCTCATTCACTTTTGAAAGGTGCAACTGCATCTTTACAGATTTTGCGAATATGTAAATTTTCAAACGCTGTATTTTCGAGGTTTCATATTTTGGATAATTTTTTTTTGCTTTTTAAGCTAGCTAAGTTTAGAAAAAAACTATTTGTACAAACTCGCCATAAAATATAGACCTTTAAAAACAAAGTTTTTATACAGCCTGACAGTTACGGCTTGATTGGTATATGAAGAGGCTGATGTGAAGTTGTGTGGATAAAGTATAATTTCGAAGCGTCCCAACTGTATTTTTTAAAAAACTGCTAATTCATGCTATAATATTTATTTTTCTCAATATTGTACCTGCAAATAATTACTTAACTTCATTGTGCACTCCGTAAGTCTCATTTGAAACTTACTTTATTTGTTCTGAAAAAACAGTTAAGGTTGTTTTCACTACGATGCAAAAGTTTATTGCAGATTCTCTCTTATTAACTTCATTGGAAAACGTATTTTCTTCCAGAAAAGATTCAAAGCTATTATATTTTTTTGTTTTAAATATTCTTTTTATTAAAAAAAACTAATTTTGTGCGGAAAACAAGTGTGTAAGAAACAATTTTCCAATGATCAATCATGAAAAAAGTTTGCTATTTACCAGTTTGATATTTTATTTGAAACAAATTGAATTCAGGTGAAAAATAAGTACATTGCATACATTCAATACATGTTTTTTTTCCGATAGAGAAATGGTTTCCAACTTGCGTCACTGACCAACAGTGAGCAGAGCAGTTTTTGAACTATTGGATCTAGATTTAAGAGAAAGGGAAAGACGTTTGATATTTTCCATCGTATTTGTATATTTCCCTGAATCCCCCCCCCCCGATGAAATATTGGACTATTATTTCATCAGTAAAACGAAATCTTCAGATTTTTTTTGTTCAAAATTTTTTCTTGAAAGTTAATTGTAAGATATGTTGCTTTATTCTAAAACTATGTAATCTGTATTGTTAAATGAGTAAAAATGTAATTCGTAAGTTTAAACATAAAGCTTAACAACGCAAATAAACATAATATTATCAGTTAGGCATTTAAAAAAACTATATTTTAAATTATAGAAACTTTTGAAACCTTATTTTAAAAATAACAATAAGTAAATGAATAAAAAAAAAACTCTTCATTCAGTAGGGTGTGTTGGTTTACTCTAATTAGGCTTGCTAACTGACGATTTCCTTCAGTACTTCAGTTGCAAATGAATATAATAATTACAATAAATTATTCGGTAATACATGCATTTTTTGTTTGATTGTTTTTTCTTTAGATTTTGATTCGAATATAATTATCTATTTAAAATCAATTAATGTAACAAAAGACATTATTTTTGCTTTGATATTAGCATTGTTCAAGCATACTTAGCACAGATATATCGAAACTGCAGAAAAGAGAGATTTTTGAAATGTATGTTTTTGTTTTCAGTTTACTGCTCATATGTATGCAATCACTTAAAATTCTTAGTATCTGAAAATAAAAATTCCCAAACCGTATCCCTCTTTTTATGTTCCATTTTTGGAAGATATAAAAGACAAGCCTTTGGCCATTATGAATAAGTGATCTATTTCGAAGAAGCGATCCATGGTCCCCAGAGAGATTACGGAGCAGTTGGAATTTGAAATCTTTTTAAAGCTGAGCTTTTCGAAATACTTAGAGTGCCAGTTTGAGCGTCGGTATTACAATGGCAAAGATCAGACTACTCAGGGCTCAGATTCCATATTTTTTTAAGGGTTCAACATCTCTTTCAAAAGTGAATTTCTAAGCTTTAGCCTGAGAGATTTTTCGTGTGGTTTCGCAGTTATATTTTATTGCAAATATTTTATGATAAATGATGTAGTTCTCTCAGTTCGAACGAAAAACAGTTAAGCTCGGCAATTTCTTGTTCAAACAAGCAGGGTAGAGGTTTTACAGTTTTTTGTATTTAAATGTGTCTGTTTAGTTTGATATTTCATAAGAAAATAACTATTTGAATAAACAAGGTGCGAATAGTTTTTACTACATTGAATGCGTTTGTCAATATTAGCACTATCGGGTAATATAATTTCATCATAACAACTACCTAATGCTAAGGCAAATTAATAAAAAAAAAGTAAAATTATTGATAGTAGTGAAACAATTCCTGGTACCTATTTTTAATTACGCTATTAGTGCTCGTTTATTGAAAATTTCTTTTATCTTTAAAATATTTTTGCTTTCGCAAGTTAACTTTTACTTCAATATACAGGGTTGATATCAAACTAATTGTTATCAAGCTTTCAAAGTTTTGAAAGTTTGATAACAATTAGAAACCAGGTTCATATTTGTATCTTACTTCTAGCCTGAAATATCAATTTATGTAATCAGGGAAAGACTTTTCAGATGCCCTTTATTTTCAACATTACTAGCTGAATCCGAAGCCAGTTTCTGATCTTTGTTAAGGCTACTTTCTACTGTATACTACAGCTACAGCTACTGTGCACAACTTCCATCTTCGTGCTTAATCGGCAGTTGCTAAAATCTTACTGTAGCTGCGTGGTTCTAGCAGGCGATAGCGATGGTGCAACACATAAAACTGCCAAGCAGTTTTCAGTGTTTATTTTTAAGTGCTTAATTTTTTGAAAAAGTTTTTGAATTTCCCACAATTTATAGTCTTGTATCGAGGCTTATTTTGTATAAAAGTTCTTTAATGAAACACATGTTACATACGGTATAACCAAATAGGTATTTTCTATATATTTTTGAATCAAAATAGTGATAATTGAGTTGTTTACCATATAAGCATAATGGTGTAAAATATATACACCGCGTTTTTCCTCATTTTCAATCCAAAGGATAAATTGTTTAAATCAAAAGGTGATAGATAGGGATGAGGGTTGTTCTCGTCAAGCTCTTTTAAAACGGAAATATTTTCTTTAAATCTGACTGTTCCACCATTTAGGTCTTAAATTTCAATAAGAGACTAGTTCTAATCTATGTAACCTTGGTTTCATTTTTATTTAAAAATATTTATTGAACTAATATATATATATATTTAATCTTAGTTTCATTTTAAGTAAATGTTTTATGCGGCATTAAACCTTCTTTAATTCTTTTATTTACTTATTTTCTAACATATATTCGTCTTCTTAACTTTTATTGCGAAGTATGCGAAACGGAATGGAGGAAGCGTGCGTGGGGGGAGGGGGGTAAAAGCGAAACAAAGAGAACACAAGCAACAACAGGAAAAGTAAAAAGTTCCCATAGAGAAAAAGAGGAAGTAACATGCGAAATGTGGTACGATTTTTAAAACAGGATAAACGAAAAAAAAAAGCAAAAACAGGTAGTACAGAATACAAAGACGTTACAGAAGATGCGTAAAAAGAAAATATAGCAGAGCATTTGAAAGAAGAAGTCCCTTTTTGTGAGAAAAAAAGGAACAGAGTTTTAAAAGACCTTCTCTCATTCTGCTTTGTCAGTCACGTAGCCACATTTTTATTCAATTTAAGATACCCTGATTTCAATCCACGTTTTCTTCGTTGTTTTTCACGTAGGTAGATAGGTTCTGGCCCTGTACAATTTTTGTTTCCATTTTTTTTTCACTAAATCGGTTTAATAACTTTTAAAGTTTCATAGCATGCTGTCAATATGTGCGCTATGTTACTTTAAAACACACTACAAAAGCCCGTCAAATTTGAAAAAAAAGGCACTATATACACAGGCATACATGTAATTTCAAATAATTAACCGCTATATTTACCCTCTAAAACGTGTATTTAACTGCGAGTGCAAACTGGTGTAGTTTACAAAACGCTACATTTCATTTCTCGGTGATCATTAGACTCACTAAAGTGAATATTTTTGTGTTCTCAGTGTTTAAAGGGGGTAAAGGTTATGTTCGATTTCTTTTATTTTTTTACTACATTTATTTTGACGAAAACTTAACTCTGCATCATATTTGGCAATTTTCGCAATTGGAAGTATGCATGTAGAACAAACGGTTGAAAAATAGTTTTCTTACAGACGGGGACACGTTACATAGTACTATCTGTTTAAGTAAAAATGTGAGGTTCCGACTCCTTCCTTCTATATAAACGTCGATGAACAATCAACAACCATCAAAGAACGAGTCATAATTTTCGAGTTTTTTTATGGGGGAGGGGGCAGAGGCGTATTTGGACGTGAGGCCGCCCTGGGCTTTTGAAACTGGCCGCCCCCCCCCCTTGAGGAGTTGAATTTCAGAGTTGCAAAAAAATTTTTTTTTTATTTACTTGACATAAAATGTATTTTCAGAGTAAACCGTGCAAAGCCCGGCCACACAACTAATTAAACATGAAATTGGTTGGTTGTTAACAACCAGCCAATTATTAAAAATTCGTTTTTTACGAATCTCAACTTTTACTACTACAAATCTGATCTTACATTATTATAAATCAACATTTTTAGTACTTAATTACATCAAGAACTTTCTTTCGAAATTTAAAACAGTTTTTGAAATAAATAATCTTCACATATTTGTTTCAAAAATGGTTTAAAAATTTTAAAAACTTGTTTAAAGATTTAAATGAAAAAAAATGTTACTAGACCTTATCAACAACTTGCAATTGGAATAAAGTAAACGAATAACGAAATAACAATAATATTATCACCGTTAGCAAGCACTGTATTAAATAAACCGTAAGGACCCGTTTATTACGAGCACTTGGATTTAAGGAGGAGCACTCGGATTTAACGAGCAACAAGATACGGTCCCTTCGTGCTCGTTATAAGCGAGTTTGACTAGTACCAAAGGCAAAAATATAAACTCAGATCAGTAAAATTTTGCACATATACTTATAATAACATGAGGCAACTTTTTCGCACTGTTGGAAATTTGAGATTTAAAAAAAAAAAAAAAAAAAAAAAAAAAAAAGCTTAACACATTGGTGAGAACGTAATAAAGGATTTCAATTACTGAGAAGATAAATTGCGTGGTACATTATATAACCTCATATTAAGCTGAATTTCGCGAGCCAGAGTACATGTATTATTTAAATGCAATTAAATTTTGCTACATAACACAGGAAAACACGCAAAAAAGAAAAAAAAGGAGAGTAGGGAGTAATTTTGAAAGCCTTGCTTTACATCCTTTTTCCAGTTTAAAAAATTAATTCATTAATTTAAAAAAAATAAAATTAAAAAAAATAAATAAATGTCTGGAAAAGCACCTTTTCCCCAGCGGTTCAAATCAACCTTTACCCAATTTTATAGCTATAGGTTAGCACCTATAGCTGTAGGGTCTACTAGGCACGGCAAAAAGACGTTTTGTACGTTTAAAAATGTCGTTTTCAAGTTCTTGGTCTGCAGGTCTCCCGTGAAATTTTTCTCTTTAGTTAAGTCCTTAAATTGAATTTAACTTTTGATTTTTTGATTTAATTAAGAGCCCTTATAACCTCTGCCCCAATATAACAGAGAAAATTAGAACAAACTCCGTCTTGAGCAAGAAAAAAAAATGTTTTTTTTTTTTGGATGATTTTAAATGTTAAGAGGTTCAGGAGTTTTATCATCCCCCAATAAGGCGGTCTTTGTGAAGTTTTTTCTCAAAAATTAATTATAAAAAAAGTAATCAGAAACAGAAAAAAACACTCTAAAGTGCAATTCCCCCCCCCCTCCCTCCCGGGTTAGAAGTACTTTGTTTACTCAGTTTTCAATGGTCGCAGCTACCAGTGGCGTAGCCAGGGCGTTCATACCCCCTCTCCCCCACACTAAAAAGGTTACACACATGTAAGTACATATCGCGTTTTCCGAATCTTTATTTCAAAAAAAATTTCAATTCCCCAGACGAAATACTCCGCTACGCCTATTGGTAATGTGGTAATGCTATGCGCTATGGGATCTCCTGTACACAGGACAGCCACACACGCAAGTTCACAATGTTTTTGACGTTATTTCTAAAAAATACATGAAGTTTGCTTTTGTTAAAAAATATCATATAGTTTATTCATTCTGGCACTACTACATGTTTATCTCAGCTATTGAGTGTTGATTAGGACAAGGAACGTTGACGCCAGTGGACATCTATCCTTCTAACAGGAAAGGGATTAGTGAGATGATCTTGTAAATAACTCTCGTGTTACCTGGAAGTTTCTCATCAGAATCCAAGTGACAGTGCGGTTCCTGCGGTTCACACGATGCAGCAAAAAAACTGGTTTTCCATCTGTTTCTATTTACTCCCCCCCCCCCCCCCCGAGGTCGCCCACTGCTGAGAATAGAAGGGGTCTGAGAAAGAGAGCAATAAATCATCATGGAAAAGGATCCAGTGCGGGCAGCTTTTTGTACTTTGGCTTTGACTTTGGACGCCACCACCTCCATGAACTTTGTCCATGTTCATTGGCGCCCTGCCAATACAAGGGAAAAAAATGTGGCCGCTGCCGCCCTGCTGTCAAAAAAAAAAAAAAGGGTCTTCACTTTGCATTTAAAAAGTGCCGCCCCCCAAACGTGCCGCCCTGGGCTATAGCCCATTAAGCCCATACGTAAATACGCCACTGGGAGGGGGAGTAAATTTGATGTCTTTCAAACAATTATTTCAATTACCATTTCGAAATACAATATCCAGAATTTTTATGTTCCTAGTTATTATTGGATTTATCTGCTGTATAAAATGATTTTATAATAATTAACTAGAACTGCTGAGAAAAATGGCGGTGCGGTACGATTTGCCACATTTTGCATGGGTTATGTTGGCCCGTTTAAGTACTACTGGAAGTATTATACTTTAAATTTGAATTTCTTGTAATGAAAATAATATTGATAAAGGCGGATTAGTTAGTTTCTGATTCAACAGTGTTAAATTCTTGTAGTTTTAGTCTTTTTTGGGTTCTTCATTCAGGAAAAAAAATCTTTTTATAATATGACATCGGGAAATATTGTGCATAAAACTTATTTACATCCACGTCCCGATATTTTCATACGCACGAAATAAAATGCAGCATTTGATGGAAGGTTTGTCTATATCTTCAACTTGTAAACTAAACTCAGTGGCGCAACAACTCATGGTTTTTTTTTGTCGTGTGCCAGCCAGGCTAGCAATTTGCGGTACGCTGCTTCATTTTTGAAAGTGTACTGTAGTTTGGTGTGAAATCAGACTTTCACAGTACACTAATGTCAAGGGACCCGTTTATAGGGTAGGCAACCTTTCACAGCACAACACATTCACACAAAGAAAGGACAAGGACAGGAGAGAGAAAGCACATCCATGCCCAAGCCGGGACTCGAACCCGGGACCAGGGCTGCCATTTCAAGTTTTTCCAGGGGGGACAAAGGGTACAAACACAATGCAATTTCATCGGAAAACATAAAAAACCACGCCCAATTATGTAAATACATTGATTTATCAAAGCCAGGGGGTGGGCAATTGACCCCCCCCTGCAGGGGTCCCCCCCCCCATGATAAGCCTGCCGGGACCACATCATCCGTGGCAGACTGCTTTGACCAATAGACAAGGTGGCCAGCAACTCATAGGTTTACTGTACCCATATAAGTAACTCCTGTCTAAGGACTCAATGTTACCAGGCAAAAGTTTTGGTTAGGTGGTCGCTCTAACGCGGAATCCCAGAATTTATCTTCCCAACAAGCTTGGTAACAATTTCATCTATTCACTAAAGGGATGGAGAGTTTAGTCGACCATGCCCAACCCAGGAATGGACCCCTTCAGCATGTTCTTCAACTTCATTATCAAAATATACGTGCCAACTTATCCAGCAATCGTAGCAAGTTTGCTGGCAACAGTAACTTAGTGCCAAATTTTGTTATGGATACATTATCCTGGTGGTACGCTGATAGGTTTATCTGTATTTTGAAATATTAATGTCTGTATTTACAAAAAATCATAAAAGAAAAAGCTGGCAAACTAGCCACGGTGCAACGTACTTTGTGCGTGACAATTACGCGCTCCTGCGTATGATTTTTTATTATTACTTTTTTTTAATTTCAAGATTATTACAGTCGATCCCGCTTAATGGAATTGCGGTTTTGACACAAAAAGAAAATATTTTAATAAGCGGGTTATTCCATTATCCGGGGTAAAAGTATGCATTATAGTAGTTTGGTGCATTGAAAATGCATTATATTAAGCGGTATATTCCTTTAACCGATAGTCTAATAAGCGGGCTCAACTGTACTAGAATGTTTTGCTCCTTAATGCTTATGTAACATTTCTCTATGTTAAGTAAAGTACAACACTATTTTTTGCAAATATTAGTCCGCAAAGAAATGAAGGTTTACTCGCATTAATACGATGGCGTCACTCACTAAAACTAATCACTACCATACCCTTTGGCACTTTCGCTAGAAATAGGAAAACGTCAATAAATCACCCGATGCAATTACGATCATACAACGATCAGTCTGAAGCAAAGTTCTTTTCTTTGTTTCGTGCCTGAGGCCTTTCAAGCGATAGAAATAAATGGGTAATTAGGGAAACAAAGGCATAAAATTTCAGAAACCATTGTTTAACTCCTGGTTGGAGTATTCTATGAAGCCATTAAAATTGCATTAGCATTTTATTTTAGGTTCATACCCATTCTTAAATATTTGGTTACGTAATTCTGGAGTTATATTTTCCATTAATAGTTTTTTCCGTAATTCTACTTTAGTTTCGTTTTTCTTTCGTCCAGACCAGACGAGTTGGTATTTTAGGCATAACTTTTTTCCATTAAGTGATTTGATAATACATATAGGAGAAAAATGTTCTTTGAAGCACACTCATATTTTTCATCATTTATATTAATTTAATGTTTTGTGCATAACTTTCTAAGTTTATGTGAATATTTCATTGAATGTTTCTTTAAGTTAATGGGTAATTGAAATGTTCAAATAGTTTCAGTAGGAAGTGTATAATTTGTAACACTTTAAAAATATATATGTTCACTAAACTTGAAATTACTTTCGGCATAACTCATAAACAACTAACTGGCCCGAACATATGGACCGAAATAAATTACTGTTAACGTAGATTTACAAAGTAACGATAGCCAAAATTATTAATCCACAACAGCTTAAAAGCTCATCAAATAGTACTTGGTTTGGTAAGTACGATAGTAAGGTAAATATTTATCGATATGTTTCCTTAGGGTTAGTAATAAAAAATGAGAAGAAAAATGATGCAACGCAACTCAAATTTTAGATAAAATATAAACAAACAAGTTTTTGCTAGCAAACAGTCATTTGGAACCTAAAGAAAGTGAGCCTCCATATTTATGAAAAATAAGGGAGAGTTCTGCATTACGCAAGAAACATGTGTGTAGGAAACTGGACAACATAGTGCACAATGTATATGATGTGGTAGAGTATAAATGAAACAAAAAATGAAAGCAAAAGTGACCCCAGGCAAAAAAACAGAAGAAAAACAAACAAATAAAAAAATATAGTTATATAAATTAAAGGAACAAATAAATGCTTGAAATGATGAGCTAAAAAATTTAAATGAATAATATTATTTTGAATATATACTGCAGATTTATATATACACAGTAACCTCCTGATTATCCGCGGAATACGGTGGTATGGCAACCGTGGATAAGCGACTATCGCGCGATACTTAGAAAAATCGATAATAAATAGCGATGCTAGTGCATGCAATAGCTAAAAAAAGTCAGAGCACAACACATACATTTAAATTATAGCTAAAAATTATAGCAGTGAAAGTATTAAATATCTATAAAAGCTAAAATCGACCTATAACGCACTCCGTTTTTTCGGCATTCAGTGAATAATCACCATAAAAAAACAGAAAACAGAAGTGTGAAAGACTCGCGGATAATCCAAACCGCGGATAATCCAACAGCAGATAATTGGAAATGTACTGTACTTATTACTTTATTGCCGCTAACAGGTTTGTTATGACTGTTCAAACGTTTGGAAATCACTTGTTTTCTTTACTGAAATTCTTTTGATCTTTCCAAAGAGAAATTACGTGATTTAAAAAATGTATAAATTTTTTGTGTTTCAAAAACTTGTTTTTCCTTAGAATGACTCTCTTCTAAATTATCTTTTTTGGGGAATTGACTCGTTGTTATTCTTAGAGGTCTTGTGTCTCACTTATGAAGACCTATTCTAGCGACATAGCTTCAAAAACAAAATAAATAATTAAATAAGATAACAAATCATGTAACAGCATTATAACCTGGGAATCATTTTTGGACACTGGCATGTAGTTTTATCAAATTGAAATCTAAAACGTAAAGATAATTTTTAAAAAAATGTTACCGAAAATTGAAGAAACAAATAGCGCTTTGTATCCCCCCCCCCTCTATTTTTTGTATAAAAGAAGGAAGTATTTACACAAAAGACTTGGTAGCTAAAAGTGCTCAGTATGCATCTAAAATGCATAAACACAGAAGTCAATACAAAAGGGATTAGTGAAAAACTAGAAATAACTAAAAGGTAGCTAATATTTACTCGCAAAAGCTTTCAAGTTTTTCAGATTCCAATTTTGTTAGAAGTGAAAACATGAAAATAAATTTGTTCTTTTTAACAGCATAGAAAAAAAATTTGAAAAGTTGTTAGCCTCTTATTACTTTTTCTGCTCGTTTTGGCTCCAAATATCATGTTTAAAATGTCTTTAAATGTTTAAAAGTTTAACAGGAATATCTTTGAAGAAAGCTTTTAAAATCCATCGCATTATAAGTTTTAAACTATTATTTTCACCCCATTATGCATGCATATATGCATGTATTTATGTGTATAATAAAAGTAACGTTTGAAACAGTTTTAACTCATAAAAATTGCTGTTCCAAACCGCACCTAATGGCCATCTGTCATTTGCAAAATATCAAAAAATATCTTTAACGAAAATAATCAACTATTCGTTTCAGGAAATCAAAAATTTGAACTGTCGCAATTTCTGAAATTACGCATTTAAAGGTTCTAAATTTGTCTCGGTATTCATATACAGTGGGTAAGAAAATTATCGAAAAGCGTATTCTTGATCAAAGGACAAAAATAATTTTAACATCGATTCTTTAGAAATTAAGGTTCCCGTTGTGATAATCATACTTACCAACCAAAAAAATATATAGCTATTTTAAGCTATATATTTTTTGGTATATCGGCAGTACCTACATCGGCAGTACCGATTAATCGGCCATAATAGGCCACTTTGCCGATTATAAATAATCGGCAAAATCGGGCCGATTAATCGGCTGAAAAATATTTTTCAGATATTATTCTTTAAAGTACCGTAAA
Organism: Uloborus plumipes; assembly: GCA_038373865.1. Classification (NCBI taxonomy): domain Eukaryota; kingdom Metazoa; phylum Arthropoda; class Arachnida; order Araneae; family Uloboridae; genus Uloborus; species Uloborus plumipes. Next base: position 102,968 of record JAXGGA010000590.1, read on the forward strand.
CCGGGGTTACTTTGATACAGGGTTCGCATATTTTGTATTGTAGCACCCTCATTTTTCAAGATATTTCAACAATTTTTGAACGAAACGATAGCTTAACATCTCAGCTTGAAATTGCTGTTTGAAATTCTTCGATATATTGAATAGGGAGGGAGGGGGGTCATTTGTTTTTTGTATTAATGTTACTCCACCATCCGGGGTTACTTTGTAACAACGTGTTTTCTCCATCTAAAACGTCTGTTTCGGTGGTTTGTAACAAAGTAACCCCATCCAAAAGATAGCCTGAGTTTTTTTTAATAACAAAAATCAATTTTTCCATTATTTTTTTTTTGTTTAAAAAGCTGGATTTAAATGAAAAGTGGTTCCTACCACTCTAAGCATGCTAATCTAACAGGAATCAGGTTTGAATCAAATTGAAAAGAGAGAAATTCATAGAAAACTTCTTTTATTATAAAACATCAACTGAACTGCAGACTGAGCTTTTCATGTTCCAAGTAGAGCTTCCTACTACTAATTTACAATACAAAAATAGTAATGTCGTCTTTTCTTGTACGAGCAGTACAAAGCAAAACAAAACAAGAAAACTTTTAATTTGTGAAATTAATTTAAGAATAACTCAGTAAGCTGAAAATGTTGTGTAATACTAAGAACATTAAAATAAAAACAACCAAAATAAAAATAAACGTTAATTAATGAAATCAATTTAAGGATGCCACAGTAAGCTGAAAATATTGTGTAACGCTAAGAATTAAGAATATTAAAACATATGGAGAAAAGTATAAAACTCTACGCATTTATTATGCATTTAATCCAAAAACTTCAATATGTGTGCCAGCCGAAGCTTCGGCCATTAGTTGGCCGAAGCTTCGGTATTCGGCGCTTCGGCCAAATGCCGCTTCGTTCCATCTCTAATTTCCATGTCAACATAAGAGGTTAAACTTACTTTTCAGCAGCAGCTCTGATTGTTATCTGACGTTTGAGACATTTATCCACAGCTTCATACAATGTTTCAGCACTGTAGTTGCGGTAGGCACGTGCCCCAAGCTTACGAACGTATTGTCGTGGCATTTCAAGTCATTAAACTGCGAAAAAATACAAAAAACATGATGTTCTAAAGTAACCCCATGGCCATGTTCAGAATTCCCCATGTATCAAAGTTACCCCTTTAACTTGTGTTGTTTTATGTTTTAATTCATAGTAAATCGTAGAATTGAGTTATAGAAATAAAAAAAAAGACAAAATCATCTTAAATAGTTGTGTAATCAGAAAATAACTCACCCAAATTCAACAGGTTGCTCAGTTGGTGGCACCAGAAGAGGTTACGACAACAAACTGAAAACAGCTGATATCACTGATAACACATAAATCAGTGTTGCGAAAAATATTTTTCTGTTTCAATCGATTGGCGATGTCAGCGCACTCTGATAAGTAATTCTTGAAACTTCGACACCACCAGGGTGTCGCTAGTTGTAAAAGTAAGCCCGCCAGAACGGTTCAAAAATAAAAAACAGGTTTTTATAAAGTTACCCCGTCAGTCTAAAGTAACCCCGGTTTACGGTATACTTTCACTAGGAAACTATGATGAATAATTTTACTAACAGCAATAATAATCCTCATCAGTTGATATAGAGTTTTTTTTAAACGAATTCTCCTATTTTGAATAAATATACGTAGACAATGATGCAACATTTTTCATCTGGCGATAGTTTTCTCCTTCGCACAGGGCTTTCAGATAACCTCTAGTTTTCAAAGAATAAAAGGATTGAATTAAATTGTTATAATTACTAAAATATATGAATTAAAAGCACTCCAAAATTGGAGTGTTCACCACGCACTCCCCCTCCCCTCCCTTTTTTTATAAATTTTTATTTCCAATTAACATAACTAACAATGTGTTAATAATATTATTGACACTAATATGAAAATTGGTTCTAAGAAATTTGATAAAATATTGAAATTATTTTGTGAAAACTAGAAAAATGGGAAAAAAATCTTCTCCGAGAAATAAATCACTTACTATTTCTAAACTTGGAACTGTGTATAAGAGATAAAAAACAGTGATGGTAAAATTGGTAGTAGAAAAACAATTATCTTTATCATTAATCGGCTTAGCCGATAATTCGGCTGATTATCAACAGCCGATTAATCGGTAATCGGTAATCGGTCAATTTGCTTATCGGTGCACCTCCAGTTTCCGACTACAAACTGAAGATTTTATTATCCCCCTATTAATTATCCCCCTTGTTGGCTTCAACCAAATATTTTTTTCTTAAAAAAAAGAAAATGCCTTTCATCAAAAAAACAAAAAAAAGTAGAAGATTTAACGTGTTTTAAATTAAAATTGTCGTCCACGAAGCCTTAATGAAAGGTGCTTAAAAATGTATCTCAAGCTCTAAAATGGGCCGGCCGATTTATTAAATGCAGCATGTGTATCGACTGTTTTGTAACTACACAAAATAAAGTTTAAAACTCTATTTATAAGTTAGGAATATGAAAGATGAAAGAAAATCAGGTAGGGTAAGTGCTCCAGTAGTCGGCCAGTCTCCAGTAGTCGGCCACAATGACATAAAACTCCTCATAAATAGTACATTTTTAATTCAAATTCAGATATGGCGCAGTCACACATTCATGTACCTATCCTCAATCATCAACCAGTAGCAGTTAAGTTTTGGGTACTTTTTTTGAATTAGTAATGAGTCATTTCATTTTGAATGGTGTGCCCGTCATCCAAGATTGCGATTCTGCTTATTTTTCAGCTAAGAGGACACGTCTTCTTAAAATGGCCAGTTACACGTATTAATTTTATTTTATTGTAAATTTGAGTGATTTTTATCTTAATGGAATGTCTAACATAATGTTTCAATGAAAGAGCGAATTCCTGGTTAGACTCGATTGTTTTTTAAAGGGGTGGCCGACTACTGGGTACAGAATTCTTCTGCATTTCCAATAGTCGGCCATGGTAGGCTGACCACTGGTTCTAAGCAGTTTGGATGATTTATCCTGTAGTCGGCCACATACTTAAGGTAGCTTTTCATTCTTAATATGGGTTTATCAAATTAAAACTAAATTAACTTATTAAAATACAGCGACAATTTAACTATTTTGAGTAAAAATACCTTTTCCAAAGTTTATTTTTCTTGAAAAATAGTAATTAAATTGAATGTCTTAACTTCTTTTGACCACCATTTCGACATTTTATTGCTCCTATTGTTGTAAATTTAATTGAAAATTCTAAAAAAGAGATTTTTAAATACGCATTCGTTGAGAAAATATTATAAGTTTTAAAACTCATCTAGTTATTATCAAACGGTGTTTTAATAGTTTTTCTTATCAAATTTTATCTTAAACTCATGAAATTGGCGAAACGAATGATTTGACTTCTATTGATACTTATTCGGCAAATAATAAACATTCCCCAATTATAGGAGATAAGATGCATTACTTCAATAGTCACATAGGCTCAAGTTATTTAATGAGTGCCAATCATGTAGTTGTTCTTTCTTTTGCTATTATGCTTAACTTTTTGCTTTACCAAAGGTTCAAAACCCCTGTGCTCTATTTAGGAAAACTGTTTCAAATGTTGGTATATTTTCACTAATGATTCTCCCCAAATGTTTGACTTCTTGAGTTTTCTTCGCTAGAGGATTAGAATTGTGTTGAGTTAATTTCAAAACTACATGGTTACATTGTTGTAAACTAAATTTTGGTTTGTTTTCAAGGTTATTCCTCGTTTACTAATATTCTTGTCGAAAGCTGTAAGATCACTTTCATGACATCCCGAGTTCCATTTACTTCCTTATTTCATCTTACTTCAATTGGTATAAAACAAATAACCTTGCTTCAGTGGAACATTCTGTGCTAGATGAAGCCTTGATAGAGATTCCTTTCAGCGCATTTTTTAATGTATTTTTACTTGCATAGTTTTGGAAGCAATCACTTCTGAAACTACAGTTTTAGTTTTATGTTCCGTATGTTGAAATTCAGTTCTAATGAATGTGAACCAGCTAAGTGCCGACATGATTACTGGTCATGAATTGTGTCGAATCTATTATTACGTCTTTATGTTTGCATAAACAGTAAAGCAGTTTTTCATTTCTTGATTCTTTGGTCATTATCACTAAAAACTGCTGTTCACTACAAAACTATTCCTGTTTTTTCCCTTCCTAAACAAGAACATTTTGTACATTTAAAAAACTTCGTTTATTTTGTCCCTTCTTGCATCTTTAGTAAGTGCTGCTGAAATTCTTTTCTTCAAAAGCTTTTTTTTTAACCTTATTTTTGATATAGACATATTTTTAGACGTTATTCAGAAAAAAAAAATACTTTTTTAGTGCGAGTTTTTAAAATAAAACTGTTTTTAGGCAGCTAAAGTATGAAAACATTATTATCCCGAGAATTCTGTGCAATTGTACTGTCTAAAATTAATAATGGTAGATTGATAGTTAGAAAAATAAGTAAAGCACATAGTGTATCAAGAAGTACACTAACATGATCATCTACACAGTTGAGTACCAAAGGTATCATGAAAAATATGACCAGACTATAATGCATCGCTGCAAGCCCGTCATTTCACGTTTTTAGAGGGAGGGGGGGACAAAGGGTACAAACACAATGCAATTTCATCGGAAAAAAGCAAACACCACGCCCATTTATATATTGATTAACTGATTTCTCAAAACCGGGGGGGGGGAGCAATTGACCCCTCCCCTCCTGACCCCCCAAATGACGGGTCTGGTTCGTTGTAAGTTTCACTTTGTTTTGTTTTTTTTTTAATTCGACCCCCTATATCAGATAAGATCAATGAAAATGAAGTGGCCGACTACTGGATTCAACGTGGCCGAGCACTGGATTTCTGTGGCCGACTACTGGAGCATTTACTAGTGTTGACAACAGCTTGGATTTTAACATAATTTTTTTTATAATTTCTGAAATAAGTAGGTGATTCACTATCAGAAAGGTTCATTCTAAAGTTTTACCTTGTTGTTGTTGCTGTATTGATAGCTGAAAGTTCTAGGTTAGCCAAGATCCACAAAAGATCTCTTAAATGGCCGACTACTGGAGCACTTACCCTATATACTCTTCTTATGGCTTAAGCTGCAATGGAAGTGCCATTTCACCTGGAAATGATGCTGAAAGCAAAATATTCATTTCCTTTCACTTTATAGTGAATCGACTAACATTATCATTTATTCAGCTTCTGCTTCGCAATGGCTTCGATATAAATAAATATTCATTTTATGTATCCATTGAGTAGTTGACATTACAGGAACGCATTTTGGAGCTATAAATAAGGCGGGGGGCATCTTGAATCCTCTACAGCATTCTGGTCATGATACAAAATAAAATGTAATTCATATGCTGGATTCGTCAGATGTTTGACGTTACTTGTTAGCTGTTTCGAGTCAGTAAATACCTTAATGTTGTTGGAGATATCCGAATACAAAACTGAATATTTTATTAGTTATCTATCATAAACTACATCTCTCATTTAATCAGTTCTCATCGTTATTTCTTGAATATTATAGAAAGCCAGTTACCATTTTTGAGTTCTAGAAAAGCCTATTTATAAAGAATTTTAATAAACTTGAGAAGTCCTTTGTTGAAAAATTTTGATACACATTGTAAAATAAAATCTATTGATTTTTTAATAAAATACTGGCATCTTGAATCTTCTGCATTATTTATAAAATGAAATGTAGCTTCTATACTTGATTCGTCACATGGTTTATAATACTTGTTAGCTATTTTAAGCCAGTAAGATGCTTATTGTTTTTGAATGTTACCGACTACAAACTGAAGATTTTATTAGATGCCTATTGATTTCGTCTATTGAAAATACATTTAAGAGAAGTTAATTGTTTAAATTTCTCTTTAATCTACTTTTCGTAAAAAGTAGAATAAAGACGAGAAAAGCTTAACGGGTTGCTTAATGCATTGTAAAAATATCGCTTGTAGTTTAAAAAAAAGAAAAAAGAAAACAACCTAAATTAATTGAATAAATATCGAAACATTAAAAACTGGAAAGCAGGGTGTGAGGAAGGATAAAATGTGTGTTTGATAATTTTTATGTTGGTCTGTTTACCTTTTCCAGATCAATTGTAGTATCTACAAAAGTGAGTTTTGTTGTTGTTTTTGAAACCACTCAGGTACTCAAGCCCGAATAGATACGTCTACCCGATTTAAGGCGAAATGGGTTCAGCTTCTCTTGTTACGAGCACCGTTAAGGTGGAAGTCAGACTTCCGGACTACACGCGTACCATACGACCAGTTTATAGGGCAGGCAGCCATTCACAACACACTCACTCACACACACTCACTAAGGACAAGAGGGAGTGAAAGTACACCCATGTCCGAGCCGGGAATTGAACCCGGAGCTTCCTCATCCCGGTTATACTCCTCTGACCACTAGACAAGGCGGCCGTCACAAAAGCCAGTTTTCAAGATATGTTTTATGAAACATGTTCTTCATGTACCACATGCGAAAAAGAAATTAGTAAAATTTAAAGTGGGAAGACTGCTTTACTTTCAGCAAAAAATAAGTGAGCGTGATTTCATACAAAGCGAAATGGATTGCAAAAATTGAATGGGGAAAAATGAAAAATAAAGAAATAAATAAAAATTTGTAGACACAACAAATCACCTGCCCAAGGTAATATTACTGTCTAACATTTTTTCGCGAAACCTCCGTCGAATCTGCGCACGCGCCTCTGACTTTCTCGAAATAGGGGAGAAATGCAACGAGGAAGTAGCAAGTGAACAAAAACTGAAGGCATCGGGAAATGCGCATCCTAAACCTATCCCCCCTTTTTCAAATGGAAGTTTTCGTGGTTGCAAGGAGCACAATTCGCAAAACAGACAGTATTTACAACGCGTCTTTAACCTAACCCTATTCTGCTGCCATTACCTCACATGAAGTCATACAAGTTTGGTACTAGTTAGTTTGAAATGATCTGCCTCCGAATTCTACAACTAGTGCTTAAAATTAATGATGCTCTGATTTTGCGCTATTCAGGCAACAAAGCCATGGCTTGTTGTATCATCTTAATTATATCAAGGTATTATATTCATTTATGTTGTATTATGGTAGTATATGATTTGTGGAGTATTGTGAATCACGGTATAATGTTCCGAAAATATTTGTATTGGCATCACATTAATTCATGTCTTATTAGATTGTGCTTTAAAATTTAATGTCAAACAGTTAATACGCTGCACAATGTTTACATTACAAAAAAATAACTGGTTTTTACAGTATAATACCGGCAGCCTAGGTTCCAGTTTAAAACTGTAAAATGTAGAGTAATAAACTGTGAAACTGCTACTTTACCTCTGCTGCCAGTATTATTCTGTAAAAACAACATTGTTTTTTTTTTTTGCAGTGCAGTAATATGAAAGTCTTTAAAGAATACCCAATATATCGCACTCTTGCTACAAAAGTGCCAGAACTCAAAAAACTACGTTTTCCAGGAATTGCAAAAAACTGTTCCCGGGCTGACTAGGCACATTTTAGTATTTTTGAATTTGTCAATATGAAGACCGATACATCTCAAACTATGATGATTAGTTACGCACGTTACTCTACGACGGCTGGACGACAACTCAAGATGTGGCATTTCAGTGGAAGGGGTCCTATGCTTCTTGATAACAACAAAACGCCATAACTGCCCTTTGGCGACTGAATTTTCAATGCAACTTCTGGCTTTTTTGAAGATTAGTAGAGACGTGTAAACTACGTCTAATGACGGTCATAACTCAAAAATTACAATTTTTGAGTTGTGGTACTTTTGTAGCAAAAGTGCGATATGTCTTAGTGTTTAAAAAAAAAAAAAACGTACCCAAAAACTGAAAAACCTCTTTTTTATTTTATCGTGGTGGTTTCTTTAAACATAAAAAAGTAAGAATTTCCCAAAAAGTTCTAGGCTAAAAGATAAATATCGAATTCATACATTTTATGACTTGTAAGGTCAGTTTTCAGCCGAAAAAAATGATGAAGTTTTGAAGGAAACAGATGACATTCCGCGGAAAAAAGGCAAAAGCTAGGTTCGAAAGGATCCATTATGTATGGGATGAAATTGAAATAATGTCGAATAGAAGAAAGTTGGATTTTTAAGGGATATAACAGAAAATTCTCTTTCTGTCGTTTCTTTATCCTTTTCTTTGATTTTGTCTTTCAGTTTCATTTTTGTTCTTTGCAAAAGTTTTTCACAAGTGAGTGAAGTAAAAAAAGTGCTGGCCAACTAAAGTCATCATTCTGTTACGTTTTCCTTCCTATATTCTTTTAAAATTAGTCTTATATATTCGACTTCTTGTGTTACTGAAAAAGGTTCCAAGGAAAGCGTTTACTTTGGAATAAGAAATGTTCTTTTTAAATTTAAGAAATGTACAGTTCGTTGTTTTGTAGTTCCTTTTATTGAACGAGAAACTAAAATATGCTGGTACTTCTATGTTAAGTTTTATAATTGTATCATAACAAAAAATTAAAAAAAAAAAAAAAAAAAAACAACAACGAATATTACAAAAAGTGTATCAAATTTTGAAAAGGACTTGTATAATTTTTCTTTCGCTGAGCTTTAGATCTATCTATTTCTTGACAGGAATTAACTGTATGTCTAGGGCTTTGTTAAAATATTGCTACATAGGTGGCGCTGCAAACTGTGATAATATTTTGCATTTCACTTTGCCCCTCATTTTCCTCTATATTATCACTTAGTGCATTTTAAAAGACCTCTAAGAAGTAAAATTTTCTTGTTTATATATTTTCGTATTGTTTACTAGAATGAACGTTTACTAGACTATCTTTTATTTTGAGGACGAGGAATTGAAGTGAATAGAGTGTAGGTGGCGCTGCAAACTGTGATATTATTTTACCTATTCACTTTGCCCCACATTTCCCTATATAATAACTTTGTGATTTTAAAAAGGATTTTAAGAAGTAAACTATTCTTGTTTAAATATTTTCGTATCGTTTACTAGAATTAACGTTTACTATACTGTATCTTTTAGCGTGCGGACGAGAAATTCGGTTAAAATTGGTGAAATGTGTTAAAAAAACTGCAAGAGCATGAAAATTATGCAAAAGAATAAATAAATAAATGAAAGTCTTCAATCGTAAAGTATTGTAGGTCTACATGTCTAAAATTAAAATTTTGTGATTATTTGAGGACTTTCAGAAGGTGGAGTGTTGGTTTTTTGAAGCTTTTTCTGTACACAAAACTCCTAAGAGTATTAGTGTCGAGTCTTTCGCAGTTCCTGACATTTCTCCAATTCTATTAATCGGGTTTAAATTTGCATTTTCTAACATATCGACGGCTAATCGGTGCTTACAAGTACTGTAATCGGAAATTTTCGAAACCGTTTCTCGCAAGTATTTCTTCCACACTCTTAAAATATTTTTAATTTTTCAGCTAGATACTGATAAAGGGGTAATTACCTTTTCTGTATCTCTCCCTCCTTCACTAGTTTTAGCCTACTTTCCTGTTAAAAACAAAAGAAAGACGAAAAAAGTATTAAAAGTAGCTTAATGCATCTAAAAAATATCGCCAAGTCCAAAAAATATCGCCAAGTAAAAAAAATATCGCCAAGTCCAAAAAATATCGCCAAGTTAAAAAAATAAAAAGGTAAATTGAATATCGAAAAATTAAAAATTTGAAAGTTGGGTATTGAGATGGAGAATTTGTGTGTCGGTCGGTCTGTCGGTCTGTCTGTCCCCCCCCCTAATAACTTTTGAATGAACATTCCGATTTGGACAAACTTTTTTTTGTTGGAAAGATCTCGGCGAGTACAGCTCATTCCCATATTTGATTTTTCGATTTGAACAATTTTTGGTTCAACTTTGAACCGTTCAAACAACCGGTCCCGCGATGCTAACTTTTGAGTGAACAGTCCGATTTGAACAAACTTTTTTTTGTTCGAAAGATCTTTTCAAGGATACTTCATTCCCGTATCTACATTTTCGATTTGAACAATTTTTCGTTCAACATTGAACCGTTCAAACAAGCTGTCACCCCTAATAACTTTTGAATGAACAGTCCGATTTAAACAATTTTTTTTGTTCGAAGCATCTCGGGAAGGATACTTTATTACCGTATTTAAATTTTCAATTTAAACATTTTTGGTTCAACATTGAACCGTTCAAGTAACCTTTCCCCACCTAATAACTTTTGAGTGAACCGTCCGAATGGAATAAACTTTTTTTGTTCGAAAGATCTCTGCGAGTACAGCTCATTCCCATATTTGATTTTTCGATTTGAACAGTTTTGGTTCAACTTTGAACCGTTCAAACAACCTGTCCCGCGATGCTAACTTTTGAGTGAACAATCCGATTTGAACAAACGTTTTTTTGTTCGAAAGATCTCAGCAAGGATACTTCATTACCGTATTTAAATTTTCCATTTGAGCATTTTTTCGTTCAACATTAAACCGTTCAAGCAACCTTTCCCAACCTAATAACTTTTGAGTGAACCGTCTGAATGGAATAAACTTTTTTTTGTTTGAAAGATCTCGGAGAGGCTTTCCCATACATTCCCATATTTCGCTTTTTGATTTGAACCATTTTTCGTTCAATATTGAACCGTTCAGAAAAAAAATTAACATTAGGGTCTACGGGGAATTTAAGTTGAATGTTGATTCTGAGCTTAAAGTCGGATTTCCTTCAAACTAACTTTGTAAGAAAATGGTTTTGATAAATAGTGTTTGCAAAGTACTTTTCTGAGTAATCTTCTGTGAGGACTTTGATTCCGACTCCGACTCAGCAAACGTGGCGGAAATGCAGGCTCAGAAAAAAATGACTGAACGTGCAGACGATTTTTTTGTTTATTTATTCATTTGTTTTATTTTATTTATTATTATTTTTTTTTTTGGCAGACGATTTTTTTTGTAACAAAAATTTTTCATTCACGAGAACATTTTATTCTTTATTTATATTTAACAACTGGCAACCGATTAAAAGTGAAATTCGTGGCATATTATTAACGGACGAGTTTTTTTCTTTTTTTTTTCTTTCGTTGATAAAATACGTTTTGATGCTCTTTGTACTTTTATTTATTTATGTATTTATTTTATTATTATTATTATTATTATTATTATTATTATTTTTTGAAAGCAATGGAGGATTTTTTCTACGGAGGAACTGTAACAGTTGCACTCTTTAAAAGGTGCGACAAATCTTTATTTATTCGTTTATTTACTTTTTACGTGTCTATTTCATCTGATGAGAGGAGTATATTTTGCTTTTCGAAATCAGCTCTATGTGCTAAAAAGGTATGTTTGACATAATTTTCAGTTTCAGATAATCAAGAGAAAAATGATCAGATGCATGCCGATGTCGATGTACGGGAAAGTAGGCTTGTTTAGTTCTTGGCAGAACTTCTTGTTTCTTTGATGTGATCATGTAATTCATTTTGAAAAATATTTTAAATTTCTCTAATTTATTTGCATTCATTTTTAAACAACTTACTTCCAGCTTTTGTATTATTCAGCTGGAAAGTTAAAATATATTACGATAATATCCCAATTAATTCATTGCTTCATTTTTTTGTATTTTACATTCAAAAGTTATTTATCCTATGTATTACTTAATTTGAATAACACTTGCTAATAGTTAATTACTATTGTTATTCTTAGCCTTTATTTGACAGTTCAATAATTATGCATTGATTGCTGTGAGATGAATTTTAGCATTAAACTATTTTTTAAGACTGTATTGTACAGAAATATAAAATTATAAAGGTTCTATGTTTTAAAGCACACTGTAAAAAATGAATGAAGTTTTGATAGTATAATACAGCTAATTTTATAGCAATGAACTGCAAAAAATGCTAATTTCACAGTAATAAACTGTAAAATTTCTAATTTTACAGTAATAAACTTCAAAATGTCTAATTTTGCAGTTTATTACCGTGCATTTTACAGTTTTAAACTGAAACCTCTGTTGCCAGTATTACACTGTTGTTTTTACAGTATAATACAGCAACATTTTACGGAAATAAACTGTAATTTTTTTTACTTTACAGTTTATTACTGTGCATTTCACAGCTTTAAATTGGAACCTCGGCTGCCAGTAATATACTGTAAAAACTAAGGCTCCTATAATAGGGAGCTGACTCATCCGACATTTTGGTTCCAAAATGGTGAACGTGGAACCACTGGTATCTGTACTCAAGTCGCATTGAAGAAAAGTGGAAACTAAGCTTGATTTGTAGCTGCATAGATGATATTTGACTATTTTTGTCTATCTCTATATGACAAAAACATTTCATAAACTCAGGCTTAAAACAAGTGCAATGTGAAAATAGACCCAATTTCATGAAACATTTCCCCATAAACTGTTTTTAAATTCGAGAAATAAGTTATCTTTTTCAATTTACCTAATGTTTTGCTTTACCCAACTAATCCTAAGTTATTTTACGCTAGAGTAACCAGGTATAGTATTAATGCGTTTCAAATACCTGTAACAAGGCTGGATCCAAGAATGTCCTGGGTCCAAAATGTCGGATAAGTCAGCTTGTCCTCTAAGGGAGCTCTAGTAAAAACAACACTTCATTTTTTGCAGTGCAGACATGTTCCAAAACATCGATGTTTTTAGGAAAATCAATTAGTATCATCGGTGTTTTTTCATCGATATTGCACCGCTACTTTCAAGAAAAACGTATCAATCGACATGGTAATTGAAAATACCGCATTTCGTTTGGGAGTCTAGTCTCAGTTGCTAGAAAATACCCCTTGAGAGAACATCGTACCAGAAGAGGAAGTGCCATTTTTCATTATTTAGCCGGATCCAAAATTTTCTCCGTTGTCATGATTAATCAAGTTACATTTATCAGCAGGGGAAGTTATATCAAGATTTACCAACTTAAGCCTCTTTTGCTGTTCAAAATAAAAGACTTGGTTAATGACGAAAGGTTTTGAAAGATACTTTGTGCCATCTGTGGAAAGTTTTAATGGCTTCACAAGCATGGATGAATCTATAAATTGTTATAGGGTTGGGATAATTAGTTACAATATGGTTTTAGCTGTTTTTGAAACATTTTTGGTAACAAGTAGCCTGTAACTGTAAATTCAATAGAAAAAAAAAGTATTATTCTTGTTGCAAAATTTAATCTATACTAATAATATAAAGCTGAAGAGATTGTTTGTTTGAACGCTCTAATCTTAAAACTACTGGCTGGAATTAAGAAAGTACATTTGTGTTGAATAGTCCTTTTAATCAGGAAGACTTTAGGCTATATAACATTAAGCTATATGTAAGGAGTTATTATTACAGTTTAATAATAATAATGGTCGAAAAGCACGAGCGGATTAGTTTCCACTCTTCTCGAGAAATGGCGTTTATCGAAGGATTTTTTTTGGCAACTTGTGCGTAGAGGGTGCTGGCTGTTACGAGCCGCCTTGGCGGCGTGTGTTTTGCTCTACCGAAAGCGGATGCGTCACCTGACATCGCTTTCATTTCTAATGTAGGCGCGCAATGCCGGGCCACGCAGCTAGTCGAACATAAAAATCAAGCATCTTCTCATAATTTATATGAAAAGAAAAAATATCTGTAGATATGAGGATGCTACATAATATAAATAATTGACTTTTCGCATTTCTGTTATGAGCGACTAGTACATAAAAGAATGCTTGTTGAAAATAAATTTAACACTTATTTTTTAAATATATAATATTGAGAGATGATGAATTAATGAACATCAAATTGCATGTGTGCAAAATTTGGCAAAGATCCGACTTAAACTGTGGAATTTTATAAGCAAATCCTACTAGGGGTGTTGCGCCTCGTATAGAAGGACCCTCCCCCCTCCAAAATGTGATTTCTAGAGCGTTAAAGAATTTGTGTACCAAAATTGGAAAAGCTACGACGTAAATTATGGATTTGTATAAGAAACATGCTCTCTTCCTCTACTCAAATGTACATAATTATTTTAACTATAGATTTTTTTGTATATTTTTGTGGAAATGAAATGAAAATCTTATTTATTAATTCAATAATAATAGATGTAAACTTTTTGTTCTGTTCTTTATTTTTTTTTCTTTAAACATTTGCGTAGTTTTAAAAATGGTTGAAAATCCCATGGTATTTATTTTGGGGAAGAAAACTTTCTACATTTTGTTGAATATATCATACATTAAAAATGTCTTTCATTTTCTACTTTTACTTAAATTTTCATCTTAAAAACACTTTTTTTGAAAATGTGTTTTGATATAGATATTGAGAAGTAAAAAAATTTGTATGATCACTTATAATTAGTTCAGGGATTTAGAGACTCTCATGAACACTTAGCCCTTTAAATCATGTTTAAACAACTTTTGGGAATAGTATCTTTTTACGCAAAATATCTTATGCAAAGTAAAACCAACTAAACAGCCGAAGTCACTTATTTTACGACCAGCTTTATTTTTAAAACAGTTTATAGCCGTGAGTATTTTATTTATATGTTCCAATGTTGTTATGCATATGATCAAAATTTTGCACTGCATTTTTAAAGTTGCGGTTTACAAAACATGTTTGTCGCTTCAATAATAAAATATAGCAGTGTTTGAAGTACGACGCATATGGCGCCCGAAGTTTTTAACATATTCCGTTTGTTATTTACTACAGGGATTACAGTTATACATTAGTATTAGATGTTGCATTAAGCATATACTTAATTTCAGTGAGCACACAAGTTTTTTTTTTTTTTTTTTCGTTGCCATGCTTTGTTTTTTTTTTTTTTTTTTCTGGTATTCATCTGGTACCATACGGTTTAGAAATAAGATCTACCTTCTCAAAAACCTCAATTAAAGATGAAACTGAATGATCTGAATCGTTATATGTAAAAATGTATGTATGTATGTACCTACGTACCATGTACCTATGTATGTATGTCCTTTATAGACTAAAAAACTACCCGTCGAATTTCGTAAAAATTTCAGTTTGTTTGTGTCTTTACTGAACACATCAAGAGGCCAATTAGAAAAAAATCTGACACTTAGCTCTATTTTTATTCCAATTTTAGTTGAAACTATCGCACAAAATCTCATAATACGTATGGCTTCTTCATCGTGCTACTGATGACACTGCTACCCCGCGAACTTTACAAGCAGTCTTATCAGTAGCACAATGAAGAAGACATAGGTATGTACACTAGATCTTACAGCGTTGGTTAAATGTTCTTGTATTTGTATAGCTTGTATTTCCCTGTTGTTCAGTTTCATTTGAGTTTTACTGCTTTTTATATGGTGTTTTCTTGACTTGTATTAAGTATCTCATGTTTTTTCTTGAATGCATTGACATTCTAGTGACCTTATGCTTGTCTGCGAGATGTCGGGGCTAAAAGTTGCATTTTTTTTTACGTCTTTTGACACAAATTGCCTAGAAACATTTCACTTTACTTTTACCTACCATAGGCGAGTCCCCCTGATGAAGGACCCAGGTTCGCTTTGCTTCAGTTTTTTCAACAAGTTTTCGCAAAGTTTTATACTTCTAATTAAATATATATATATATTAGTTTAAACAAATTATGAACAATTAAATCTAATTTTAGCCAAAAATCTGAGCTAAAAATATTTCACAAATACAATATTTTATAACTTGCAAGATAGTTAAAAATATATGTACCTATTTACACCTAAAATACTAGGTATAAGCAATTATAGTTATTAAAACAAATTGTTCTCCCTTTCAGGCTTGATGAATTTTTAATTTCAGAGGCTTTTGGTGTTCTTTTAAAAACGAAATCTTGTAAAATTATTTTAGGTATATAAAAATGTAACCATAGGTTTCGCTTTTAATTGGGCTGCGCTTGCGTAAATAAAATTAAAGTTTAGCAATGGTTTTTCAGTAACAAACAAAATCACTTGTCAAACTAAGATCATTAATTTTTATTTTTTAAAAAACTTATGAACCGAAATTTTTATCATTTGTCATGTAACTCTTTTGTGCAACTGCATACGAGTTTTATCAAAAATCAATTGTTTTCACAATGAACTGGATAATTAATACATGTATTCGTTTTTACGTGATAGCTATTTATATCTTAAGTTCATATCATAAATCATTTCCATTATAACGGTTTTAGGGAAAGCGCCAGGGAATTCTGACTGCAGAAATGAAATATGGCAGATTTTTTTTTAGCAAAACTGAACAAAATAATTTTTGTTTACAATATGTTCACAAAATGCATTGATTTACATCTAATAATTCATTTACACCTAAATTGAATTTCATTGTTTATTTTTGACATAACGAAGCATATTTTTTTTTCTGTAAAAGCGTCGGTAAGTTCTGATTGCTAAAATAAAATTTTATGGTCATTTTTTAGTGTAAATTCCGTCCAAACATTTTTTGGTGAGTCATAACTTCGCATTGAGTATTAGTTATCAAACAAAGTAAATGAAAATCAGAAACATATTTAGTTGGGTTGTTGATTGTGACTGTAGTGTTTTGCTTAAAAACGTACCGCTATTGAACAAAATACGAAACTTTTTCTTTGACCTAATTTACATTTTGAAAATCCCATTAATTCAAAAATATTAAATTTTATGTTGCGCAATACGAATTTTCTGAAGAAACATACTATACTTTTTCCAGCGTTTAGGCATTCTCTTTTTATACCAAATTAAATTAGCTGTGCGTACTAAAATTTCATGTATTTAAAGTACTTTTTGAAACAATGAATAATTAATAAGTTTGATTCGTCCATTGAATATCTGCATAACTGCATGAACTACAGAAACTGCCCTTTCTTGTTTAAAACTTAATCTGTTTTGTATTTTTTCAGTTTAATCAAAAAATAAGGGTGAAGAGAAGGCACAAGATAGACTTTAGAATGAGCATTTAAATTGCCCTCTAATGCTACTAAATTGTGTTAAATTTAAAACAAATTATATCTCAATAGCAGAGGGTTAAGCTATCGGATTGTCAGTTTCTGTGTACTGGCAGTGTTTTCAAAGCAGAGAAGAAGGGTCGTAGGTTGTTCAAACTGTATCTTAAGAACAAGTTGAAAGTTTCTGATAGATATTTCAACACGCTCATTAAAGTTTTTGAATGTTTTTTTTTTTTTTTGTCTATTTACTTTTGTTAGTTTTGTCTATTTTCTTGTATATTTAGTTACCTTTTTTGTTACCCATGGATTTATTTTTTTAAAGCTTAAATAACACACTTTTTTGGGGGAGGGAGGTGGGGAGGATATTTTATTGATTTTGCATGAGAAGTAAACTAGAAATTGGGCATTTTAGCTTAGTACCCAATTTATTATACTTAAAATAGCTGTGAAGGATTGCTTGGATTCATGTATTTATTAAAAGTCATTATTTATATTTTCTACATTTCCTAATTACACCAAAACAAAGCTATTTCATTCAGTACGTTTTAATTAATTATTTAATTAATTTATTTATTTATTTTGCATGTAAATTGAAAGATAATATTTTTTAATATTTCCATGCATAAAACGAGAAATGAAGAACGTTGATATTCAAGAAGTTTTTAGTTAGTTTACTTTATTTTCCTATTTTGCGACTTCCTTTATCTAAAAACGTAATGAAGCATAAATTTCCCGTGAAACTGATTTTTACTGTGTGGTAAACTATGCACTTATCTTTGATACCACTGCCAGTAAAAGCAAAAATCTCTTATATTTTGCTTAACCCTGAAATATTTGCTGAAACAATATTCAGGAGCTTATTCTAGGTTACTGAAAGTCACTCCGTTCATTCCGAACTTTTCCTTATTCGGCAATTTGCTCTAACTATCAGATGAATTCGTAAAAATTTTGAAATATTGTTTCCTGTTTTGTCATAAGGTTCACTTAAGGTTGAAGTTTCATTCGACCACTGAAAGTTTTTTCCGCTTCCAAATTTTCCACTAACAGATTTTCAAAAACGTACGAAGTAACCGAATTCATGCCTAAAGGCTGAATATTGTCATTGGCAATACTATCATACTGTAACGAGTCCGTAGCACCTTCAACTTTCTTCAAATGAGCATTCCAATCTTGAGGAAGTAACTATAAATTTATTTACAAGTATGTACACTATTTACAATAAGAGCAGAAAACAATTGCTAAACATCAGCAATTAGGCAGCAAACACTACACTGTACTCTCAACAGTAATTCAGCACCACGTATCTAACGTGAACAGTAATTAAGCAATTACAAAAGCAAAACAAACATTCGCCCAAGCGAATAGCGAATAAAACGAGTCACCAGAATCAAATCTGAAAACAACCGACTGACTTGTGTTCAAGGCCAGCTATTTATACACGGAAAGAAATTACGACAATATTCGAGAAAAACCTGGAATATTCCAAATCATTCATAACTTGAACAATTCCATTGAGAAAGTTCTAGCGATAAAAAGAAAAAGAAAAAAACCACGCGAAAATGTCTTCACGCTTATTAAAGTTAGGGCAAGTGTAAAAACTGCAAAGTGTTTCAGGGCCGGTATACAGATGATAAAAGTGATATCTTCAGATACATTTGCAACATGTCGCCAGATAAAACCAAAACTAATGAAAATAAAGCAAGGCAGGAAAAACAACAACTATTTACAAGATTTGTAACAATACATATGCCTTAGCAGCTTGTATTTTAGAGTACACTAATTACGATATGTGTCATTCTAATGGCTTTTGTTTTGAAAAAAATTAAGATAATATAAAATATAGGTTTAAAACTTTATTTCGCTACATTGAATAAAAGTTCAATAGTTCAATTTATTGAAATATCTAAATTAGAACCATCATGAAGAATTACAGATAAATGTATTGAACTTTATTAGATGTATGATTCTAAAAATAAATAAAGAAAAAAAAAACATACCTCAACACCTCTGCCATTTTCCTTAGAAAGACTTTACATAAAGAAAAATTTAAGAGAAATCTTAAAGCCTTTCTTAAGTTTCATTAAGAAGTCATGAGTTTAAAAATGATTATCAGATATGGATTTTAATCTTTCTTAATGATGCCAGGGTTTTTGTTTTTAGACATACATTTCTTGACATTAAAGAGAATTTTCTGTTTTAATCATTATTTTGAATATATAAAATAATGGTTAACTTTGATTACCACTATTACAAAACAATAAATAAAAAAATAATTAAAAGTCAATTTAAGTAAAAAATAAAATTAAATTAAGTAAAAAAAACTCAAAAAAATATGCCCATTAGATATTCTTTTTTAAATTTTGTTTCTGAAATTTACAGTATCTTATACAAATCCGACTAGTATACTTTTTTTTAAAGCAAAATAATAAATAAATTAGTAAAAATTAAATAGGTAAAAAATTGATGGTGTGAGTTAGCTATAGTGCCTTTAATGTACTAAGTGTAAATAAGCTATAGTTTATTTTTATCCAGAAAGTTTTTGGAACTTAGATTTTCAGCAGATTTTAAATTTAAATTAGCATTTACACTAGAATCAATGTCTTTTAAAGATTGCCTCTAAGTAGAATTAAATCTTCAAAAGTTTCGCTGAAATCGGTTGTTCGAAAATCCACCTTTCTCAGCACAACTACTTCAAAATCTTGTAACTAACCACAAGAGATTAAGCCTAATTAAGTTCCGCTTCCATGCGGGCGTGACTTCAGACGATATTTTAGAGAAGTCGAGTTATATTTAGAAAACCACTACAATGTTTTTGATGGAATGTTCAACTTTACAGAAGTTTGAACTGGTTTTCTCGCCTAACTTGTAATTGTATGATACCTGCTAGTGATGAATTTTTATTCACTCTCATATTTTTACAGTTGACTGTTATTAGGATGTGTAACCATTCCATTTGAAAACATTTAAGGATAAATACTTTGTCGGAATTTCTTTATTGATTATTATCTTAATTTAACTGGAGGAATAAATAAACACATGGAACAACTTGGGAATCATGTAAAAAATAATTTTAAAAAAATTGCTGCAACATTTTTAGCCTCAAGCATTCCCTTTGAAAAGGAGCAAAAAATGAATAATGTTCAATTTTCTTTCATTCTTTAAATATTTTTAGAAATTTTTAAAAAAATGTTTCTAAAGAACATTTTTAAAAAATTTCTGAAAAAGTATCCAAATCAAATACAAGGAGGAGCAAAACTTTACAGAGTTTTTCCTCAGTGAGCTCAACTGCAGATACCACTTTTGCGCTTAGCACGGCAGTACTTCAGCATCTCAACTTGCTTGTAGGATTTAATTGTTGTGGCGTCAGAAAATCAGTCAGTGGTAGTTTGTAAGTCGAAGGTTTTCTGCAAAAGAATAAAGTGCCACCAAAATATCAGCTCATCTTCAATCTCAGAAATAATTACTTTCTATTTTTCTGGTCGAAAAGTTTAACTCGTTGCGTTTGAGAGGTGATTCTCATTCATCCCATGAGTTAATGTTGCAACTCCAGAGGTAGCTCTCGATCACCGTATGATTTAATCATTACAGTATAAAATTTTATGCGTTACATTATGGGTGTTATCTTTTTAAGTCAGACGTGAAAAAAAAAATCAAAAAGCGTTTTGAAAAGCTTCCAGCTGCGTCCCCGAGTGCAAGAGTTAAATTATAATGAAAGAAGAATTCATCGGTAAATCTTTAAGGACTATAGTAACTTTTTTTGAGATCATATGTCCTAATGTTTCGAATCTCATATTGTAATGTCTATGTGAAATTTCTGAACTACAAAATTCAAATCTTCATTTCCTTTGCAGTATGCTCTGAATCTGCAAGTACCATCATTTATTCAGTCTGTGCTTTGAAACGGCTTTGAAACAGATAAATATTCATCTCATGCATTCAGTCAATAGACCCGGCTTTACAGAAACGCGCACTTTGAAACTATAAATAACAGAGTCATCTTTTAGCGATCTATAATGTGCATCTAACGTGAAGTAAAATAAAATTCTCATACTGCTGGTATATTTTATATTGATTGTCTCCTTTCTGCTGCATTAAAACATTTTATGATAACTCGAAGTCATACCATGATGCTGAGTGTTCTGGAAACTATGTTCAGAATGCAATGATGCTCTAGAGAATTCAAGTTTTAAATATGCGTGATTTAAGTGTGTGCGTCTAAAACCTTGCTTCTTGTCTTGTACTCAAATTTGAAGATAATAAGAATTGATAAAGAATGCAAATAGCAAAAAAAAAAAAAGGATCATGTGTGCGACATATGTTCTGCCGTGCTAAGTACAATACTGTACCTCAGAACCAGACTAACGTAAGTCCATTTTCGTCATTTTTCGGTACAGGGGAAAAACGATTGTCGAATACATCGTTTTTCCCCTCTACTGAAAAATGACGAAAATGGACTTACGTTAGTCTGGTTCTGAGGTACAGAATATTCGTATCTGCACTTTTTAACAAAATTGAGTTGTCGCCAACAGGTGGCTCTTTGTGACGTATTTTACCAACATACTAAATTATATGGTTGAGAACGAGCCATATTTAAAAAAAAAAAATCTGAAAAAATGTCATCTGAATCAAATACATGGTGGCGCAAAACTTTAAAGAGTAAGGTCTTAGTTTCAGCTCAACTGCAGATACCACATTTGCGCTTAGTACTGTAGTATTGTACTTCGATGTTAGGTCAAGTGTGGTAAAGTGGTCCTAAAATTCAAATTTTCCAACCTAGGTAGATAATAGATCAGATAAATTCCTTAGAAACTTTACTTTCTGTTGTTATGTTACTTTACATTAATGAATAACAAGGTGCATTTAATTTGAGCGAAAAAAATATTCAAACAGTTTGTTATAAGGTTTGTTTTTACGCGGAAGTAGCATTGCATACAAAGAAAATTTCCCCTCCTTCAAAATTCCAACTCCTGATAACTGTTAACTTGCAGTGAACAATACTTTGGCTTGCCAATAAGCTAGTTCAGGTCTCCAAAGGCATAAAAGAAAATTTCCCCTCCTTCAAAATTCCAACTCCTGATATTACTGTTAACTTGCAGTGAACAATACTTTGGCTTGCCAATAAGCTAGTTCAGGTCTCCAAAGACATAATTTTTGTAATTATTTCCAGAACCCTTTTAGAAGTAAAGAAAAAACTCAAAGCGGTTCAAGTGTCCATCAAGAACAGCTCTTTCAAGTAATGAACGAGGACAAAACTAACAAGGATACCAACTTTGATGGCACATAATTCAAAACTTAGAAACTATCAGTTTTGAGTAATTTATTTTACTTTGGAAAACGATCTTTCCGATTTGTTAGTGAGGGAATGTCCCGTCATATAAGTGATGCAAAAAATCAGGAATGCGTTAATGCACGTCAAACAAAAATGCACTGAAAAAATATTGCTGAATGCCAACGAACTCTGAAAAGCAGCAACTTCTATTAACAGTAAGTTTAGTCTTGATTTCTGTATACACATCCGGCACATGTATCAAATTACATAGTTTCACATTCAGTCTCTTAATGAACAGTTTTTTAATCTCTGGAACCTAATCTTTCAACACTAAACTTGAGTTTTGATTTACGCTCCATTTTTGTAAAACGTCACGTAAAATGAGGGTCTGTCATCTGCCATGTTCCATTCAATCTTATCAGGAAACTATACGATAGTGTGTAATAAAGAAAAAGCCTAGGTTGAAATCAAAAGAGTATAGTAAAATATGTTTCTAGACGCATGCATTATTTGTCCTCGTGTCCCTGTTATCACAACAATTGGTCTTAAAATTTGCCAAATTTATTAATAGTGGGCGTTTCAGTATGAAATGGGAGACATATTTCGTGCGCTTTGCAGATCGATTTCCTGCCACATGCAGACAGTGAAATCGCGCGGAATATTCTATTATTCGCCCTGTCTCAAAATTTGGCCCGTTTCATAAAAAAATTTGGCCCGTTTCGTCTTTAAAACCTTATATCTCGTAAACCATAGCACGAGGGCAAATAATTCTTGGGTAAAAAAAGTCTCAATATGCTTTTTTTCTATTTTTACCTACCTATTTCAAAATTTTATTATTTTCTAAAATAATTACAATAGTTTTGTTGTTCCTTGGGTAATTTTTACTTTCTTCTATATCTAATATATAGAAGAAAGTATTGGTTTCGTGAAAATTTTCGAATGTCGAATTTTGACGGATTTGCACGTTTTGAGGTGCTCTGAGTCCATTTCGACCATTTTTGGAAAATGTCTGTCTGTGTGTGTGTCTGTGTGTGTGTCTGTGTGTGAGTCTGTATGTGTGTGACCAGTTTTTGTGGCCGCGCTAGAGCAAAAACTACTGAATGAAATCGAACAAAAATTTTTGCACATATGTACCACCATGTGAACTGGTGCACCTGACTTTTTTTAGCGAATTCCTCCAAGGGGGGTGGAGCAATCGCACGTGTTCTGCGCGGGGGTGATTGCTATATCTCAGGAAGTAACCGGCGGAATCAAACGAAAATTGGTCCATAGGTAGACCCTACTGAGTACAGGTGCTGATTCAATTTGTTTGTCAATATCTCGAAGGGGGGTGGAGCAATCGCACGTGTTCTGCACGAGGGTGACTGCTATATCTCAAGAAGTAACTGGCGGAATCAAACGAAAATTGGTCCATAGGTAGACCCTATAGAGTACAGGTGCTGATTCAATTTGTGTGTCAATATCTCAAAGGGGGGTGGAGCAATCGCACGTGTTCTGCGCGGAGGTGATTGCTATATCTCAGGAAGTAACAGGCGGAATCGAACGAAAATTGGTCCATAGGTAGACCCTATTGAGTACAAGTGCTGATTCAATTTGTGTGTCAATATCTCAAAGGGGGGTGGAGCAATCAAAAGTGCTTATTTTGTCATTGCACCTACTGTATCTCGAGAAATATTGCTGAGATTTGAATGAAATTTGGAATAACACTAACCCAATATGGAAGCAAGCATCGATTAAATTTTGGCGCCAATCTCCCCGGGGGAGGGTGGGGTGATTTTTGCGCTTAGTCAACAATGCGAAAAATTAATTCATTAAAAAATCGCTTTCACGCTATTTAATTATCAAAACAGCTGAAAACTTTCAATGATTTGAAATTTTTAACTGCTGCCAGTTTCTTTTTACTAACAAATAAAATGTTTGCAATTAATCTAAACAAGGCTTTTGCAATGATTTCCAATTTCCCTCATTGATTCTGCATTTGCAGGGTTATTACGATAATTGGGGAATTGGAGCTGTCTCCAATTATTCGGGCGAGTACGTATTTTATTTTGTAACTGGAATTCATGAGATAAATATAGAAGAAAGTTTCGTGACGGCCACGACAGCTAGTTTTTATTTGGAATTCATCACCATTATGATTGAAGAAATAAACCAAAATAAAAAAAGCAGAAATAAGGAAGGAAATTTCCTCGATAACTTGATGTTTTGTGGTTTATTTCTTCATTCATATTTTAACACAAAGCTTTTTTTTTTTTTCACCCGTTGGGGTAAAAACACTTACTCCAACTCATCTTATAACTGTATTACGAAGTAATTTGCTTTATAAGATAATATTTTACAAAAATGATTTAATATAAAGGATTTATTTATTTTTATCGTCAAACAGGTTAATACATACAATTAATTTATACATTACATTCATGCTTTGTTAATGCGTTCTTATAAATTATATAGTGCCTATTGTAATGTGGTCTTAAGTATTATCTTAAGTGCATTTGTATTCATTATTTTTAAAACTTTTTTTAATCTGCTTTACATTTTTATTTAATCATAACTACTTATATTCTTTTCAGAAAAGAAAGAAAAATTTAATATTTTATTAGACTTTAATTATTTCCAAATCATAAAGAGAGAAAATGTATCAACGGTCGTTCCCTAACGATCTTTCTAATCGAAAAATACGCTCAACTGTTGAAGAAATTCATTAGCAGTCCGTACTTTGCTCATTAGTAATCAACAACGAATCAAATATTTATCATTACGTTATCCCAAATGAGTATTTAATGAAATATATGTCTCTCGATTTTGTGAAAGTTGGAAAAAATGCAGAGATGTTCTTTTTGTTTGCAAGAGTTTATTTTTAGTGATCTGAGCTTTTTATTATTATTATTATAATTATTATTTCGATTTTGTAATGAATTATTTTGTTTGTAACAATTTATTTTGATGGACGTCATTTTATTAAAAAATTAAACATCCGGTATTTTTTGAAAGGTGCAGTAGGCAGGTTATTTCCGTATTGATCGTAAGAATCCTGTGTCTGAAATTTTAAAATTTGGTTGTTAAAATTCTAAAACGAAGTTACTTCTTTTCAATGCATGGAGGTATTCTGCCGTTCAAAGCATAAAAGTCGTATCTGCATTTTTTAATAAAATTGAATTATCGTCACCAGGTGTTTTTTTGTGACGTATTTTACCTAAATACAATCTGATCTGAAATTATCTGATCATCGATTTTTTTTAATGATATTCTGGAAAAGTAGGGTACCGTAAATCAGGGTTACTTGGACCCAGAAGAGGGCTACTTGAGCCCACAGTAAAATGATAAAATCTGGGTTTGGTACTAGCGTTAGAGACTGCAGAGGGTTTCTACCTAGTGGAGAAACGAGGAACTACGTGCAAGTCTTCAACTAGTAGGTACCAAACCTAGATTTTATCATTTTATTGTAGTGGGCTCAAGTAACCCCCTAGGGTCCAAGCAACCCTGATTTACGGTAGTCCTACAAAGTGATTGCCAAGGGGTGAACCTGTAACCCCTACACGGCGCGTCCCAGGTGGCGGATAGGGAATGCCTCCATTGGTTTATCCTTCGGGTGTTAGAAGGGAAATAAAATACTTCCCGCTGACCAACATGTAGAAGTCCAACTTCCTCGGAGGCTCTGGCAATCTACCTTCCTCATCGACAGAAGAACAGCCACCACTCTCATCAGGCTAAGAACAAAACATCATAAAAACATGAAAATTTCTGCTGATGGGACTAAAAGTTATCAAAACTGTGGAAACTGTCTCGATGAAGAACTCACACCATATCATGTTTTCAACTGTCCTGCAGTTGCTGCAGGTCTTCATATCTTAAACTACCCTACAGAGAAAGATTTGTACTCTTGTAATGCCATTGATATAGCTAAGACTATTCAAGCACACCATGATTTGTAATGTTATTGAGGATACAACACCAACCAACCAACCCAACAAAGTGATATACCAAAATCGATGACTCTTTAAAATAACCTACAATATTTATTGAGTTTTTTTATTATTCAGGTTTTTCAACAATAGATATTTTAGATAAATGAAAATAGAGTAAAATATGTCTTAAAAAGAAAATCCAATCCGACCTGCAAAAAATCGGTATACCAATGAATACAAATCAAATTAAATCATGATATTTTTACCAAAATATCTGCACATTTTGGAGCAAGAAATATGTTTTCCATTTTCAAGAAAATTTATACAAGGTTTAAAAATACATTGTTTCCAAAATTGGTTATGAAAATTGTTTGACAAGTATTAAAGTTTCAGTAACGGAACGAAAAATGTCCTTTTGGTTTCATTAAAAAAATTTTAAAGATGGATTATTTTACCTGTTTTTAATCTTGGAGATTTCAGTTTATTTTGTATTTTATTTTTCTGTTGTTCGACTCAAAACAGAGGCCAACATTGTAAGTAAATTTAATCGCTAGTTCAGACAATGATTTTAATCAAAAGCTTTTCCTCTACAATGCTTGAAGCAATCTTCTTGAAAACAATTTGATACTAATCGGCTGTAATTTTTCTTCGGTTAAAGAAAAAATAATAATAATTAAACTTACTTAAGTAAACAACACGATTTAAATGTACCAAATATTAAGTTTAGTCGATGAATTATATAAATCTTAAAATCAAGAACATGCTATTTTTCATCTTTTGAAAACGATACACTTCAAAAATATAAAAAATATTTTGCAATTGATTTTTTACCAAGAATAAAAGAACAATCACATTGTTATTGATTCAACAATGAATGTTGAAATCCCAGCTCATCTTTAAAATAGTCGCGATTTGGAAAACTCTTAACCCATTTATCTTTTGGTTTAATGCACATTTAAAAAACCAATTGTTCGCGAAATATAAGGGGGACTTCTGAAAAACGTTTTACTTTCATTTCTCATTGGTGATCAATTTTCAATTAACTTATGATATTCCATTAGTTTATTGAGGGGAAGTGAAAAACTTTCAGATAAATCAGCAACCGAGACAATGAACCTTTTAGTAATTATTATGCCACAAAATTGATTTTTACACTCAGTGTTATAACAAATGGCAGTAATTTTTTTCACAAAATTTTAGCTAAGCAGATGAAATCAATTTTTGAAAAGAAGAAAGAATGTCTCCGACATGGTCTTTGTCTGTATTAAAACGAAGTAATACTTTATCTTTTAATTATTCCCACTATCAAATTACTTCACTGAAAATTGAAATTCAAGTAGTTAAATTATTAACAACTTGTTTATTACCCGGCGCTGCCCGATGCTTATTAATACAACATAGCTAATTCCCAGGTAGCACAAAAAACGTTTAAACGTTTTATAAACGTTTTTAATCCGTTGTCACAACGTTTATAACCATTTTACAACCTTTAAAAAACGAAGTGTGCTACTTGGGTTGTAATTGTTTTTATTTCATGCTAAAATGAAATAGGTGAGTCTTAAATTGATAGTTCATTGTTAATCGTAATCTTTGTTTGAAAATACTCATATTTAAATGTGTTAAATTTTATCAATTTGTATGCTTAAAGGCTCATCTCTATTGCTCTATAAATCAAAATTTAAAGAAAATGGACCTTTTGAGACAAAAAAAATTGAATTTTGAGCTTTTCGGATTTTTTAAAAATTTCAAACCCCCGCCTATGTGAATTCTAGTACATCAAGAAACCTTTGTGCCCGGTGTGATGATAATTCGACGATAACTGGATTTGTATAAGAAACAAGCATACAAACAAACATACAAATGTACATACAACCATTGATATACATATAGATATTTAAAGAAAGGAGATGCTATAGGATGTAATAGAATATAATTAACGGTAAGTTGAATTTACTGCTGTTTTACAATATGGAGCTCTAAACTTGGGATAATTTACACATGTACAGCAGAGCAACCATGGTGCTTGCTGTGATGTTTGTTTAAAGCTGTAGTGAAATGAATAACTTGATAATGTAAGATATATTTCGGCATTGTAAGGTTATTATGGTATCAGAAAACGGGATGAAAATGACATTGAAATGAAGAAAAAAAATCTCCATTTAATAAGTTAGGGATTTAAAACCCTCAAAACCAAACATGTCTTTTAAGAAAGAAAAAAAGAACTGAAATTATAAAGCCCATGACAAATAAAGTAAAATTGAATCATCTATTGAGGAAAGTTAAAAGCTCCATTAAACAATTAAAACCCGATGGCACCAAGTGCTGATTACGTTGTTGCATTCAATGCTTCCAGAATGGCGTAAGCAAGTAGTTGTTCACTTGTCGTGACCAGCAATGCAAGTAAACTCGATAAGAAAATGTGTTTTCTGCTTTTCGGAGCCTATTGCTCCAAAAGAACGCCGCAGCCAAAAAAAAAAAAAAAAGGTCCTAACTTAAAAATACTCTCAAGTGTTAATTACAGAGGTTTCCAATCTATGGATCGCGACACCAAATGACGTTTTGAGGCCTTTCTGATGGGATCTCGTCATTATTCCTACTTTTAAAATGTATAATTACACAAAAATTAAAACTATAAAAAACAGCATTTTTGTGTTCGCTTATAGCGATGTTCATTACTGTTAATATTATTAATAAAAGTCGGCTTGCTGCTTCATTATTCGTTCAAAAAATGTCTTAGAGAACGCATTAAGCTATTTTTTTCTTTACGTGTTACTTTTTGTAAGTTTAAAATATCGATTTTCCTTTCGTCCTATTTAAAACAATTAATGTTCCATCGGGTATTTAATTACATGTAAGAGTTTGAAACATGTCGAAATATATGTTAACCCATTTATGCCGAGTAGATTAAAAATGGGACGTTTGTTAGTTACTGCATACAAAAACCTGTAATGGGTATATCATTTCATTAAAGCTGTTTTTCACAAGTTATAGTCCTTTATGGCTCATTCTACGTCAAATCACCTAATTTTAATAGTCGGCCGTGCCGTCATGTCTCGGATTTTATTCAATATTTTTTTTACGGATAGATACCTATAAGATAAACTCAAATTATTTTTTTTAGCTTTTTTGAATAAAAATTTAGGGTTGTAGAACTTTTCGAAATTTTGATTTTTTTAAGAATTTTTGCTTTTTTATTTTTGGTATGCATTTTGAAAAAGCTCTATAACTTCCTCATTTTTCATTCAATTAAGACAGTTTAAGTATCATTTTAAAGCTAATTATTTTTTCCTTTAATATTAGTGACAAAAATGAGATTGTGAAAAATAGAATTGTGCCAATGGTCGTCTGAAGTCAGATTTTGTGTTTTTTCAATTGGTATGTTCAATACGTCATATCTCCGGAGTACCAACTAAGAACTGCACATTTTTTTTTCAGTGATGACAACGTCATATACTTTTTTTGTATAAAAAATTAGGAGGATATTTTTTGTTGTTTTGGAATAAAAAAATCAAGTGTGTTTTTTCAGTTGGTATGATCAATAGGTCATATCTCCGGACTGCCAACTAAGAACTGCACGACACTTTTCTTCTGTTATCACAACATCATACACTTTTTATGTCTAAACAATTAGGAGGATGCTTTTTGCAGTTTTGGAATAAAAAAATCAAACGTGTTTTTTCAGTTGGTATGTTGATCAATAGGTCATATCTCCGGATTACCAGCTAACAACTGCGCCATTTTTTTTCCATAATGAAAACATGATGTTTTTATGATCAAGAAATTAGAAGGAAGTTTTTTTGTTATTTTGAAATAAAAATATAAGATGTTTTTTTTTTTTCAAAAACTTACTTCTTTTTACTTTAAAATCAACTTTTGAAACTTAAATTTGAGATTCACTCAGCATCACACATCACATCAAATACTTGATGGTAGTTTTATATTGTTCTATTGTTTGCATGCTTTGGTAGTGAAAAGTCACTGCATAATTATTTTACTCTTCAGTAATTATTTGCTAGCTCCTCCAACAACCGATAAGAATTACGATAAAGTAAACTGAAATGTCTTTAAATATACCTTCATTCATAGTTTGATAAAAAAAAGACTGGCGAGCTCTTATTGGTTGGAAAAATTTTATATTTGGTTTCCATATTTCTGAAATCTACGTAACATTTTATAATTTGTTATCAAATGAAAGCATAAAAATTTCATGAATAACAATCTTTATTTCTACGATGTTGCGACAGTGGCAACAAAATTTATTTTCTTGAAAAATGAGCATGTTTCTTCACTTTCCTCTTTAATCCTTCTCTTTTATTGCTCACGGAAGGCATTTTTTCCACATGAACTTGAGTTCGGAGAGGGAAAATTATCTATTATGGATCGTTTTAAAAGGACCAGTTTGTGATTACGTATGCTACAATTTTTGTTTTCACCTTATCATTGCAATTAAGTTTCAGTAGTTGCCAAACCGTAGCAATATGACCATTTTCTATAGAAACATTCTTATTCATTCTCTCATTAGAACTTATGTTGCATTTTTGACTTTTAAATAGGCTTGTTCACTTACGCGTCTCTCTCACTTATGCGCCTTTTTCTGTTGGTCCCTTGGGCCGGCGCATAAGTGAGAGTTCACTGTACAATTCACTAATAAAAAGAAAATCGCCATTTTTGGACTTACGTCGTTCTGGGTCTGAGGTACAAAAAATATCCGCGAACGAAAGCCTAACCGGATCGTTTCCACACCGTGAATATGGTTCATTGACCAAAACAGGGGTCGTGACTTTCAAAAGATGAAGAACCACTCATTAACTGATTTAAACCAACAATTTTTAAATTTCTAATAAAAGCTTTAAAAATAAAAGAAAAAAATATATTTTTTTTACTGTTGTAGCAAAATAAACTAAAATAAAAAGCTAGTATGTCATAATTTTTATCTATATTATAACCGAATCATTGTTTTGAAGCATCGTGAAAAACAATTTTCTCCATTTGAATCAATTGTTTGAATGCACGCCAATGAAAGAATGCTTCTACTTTTATGCTTACGCGGATCAATAATGCCAATACTTTTTACGTTTACTATAACGAATGTGAATACGGGTGGAATTTATTCGGCATGTTAGTTTGAATGAAATATTGGTTTTCAAACAAAGGTGGAGTTTTGTAATTTTCCCTCCATCTCAAAAAATATTCGTATTCTGAAATATTGGTAGAAAAAAAGACATTACGTTTCAGTAATTTGAATTTTAAGAAATAAGCTATTTAATTTTATTTGTACAAATCGTTTCTGTCTCAGTTCTTGCTTGATTTGAGTGCGCAGGGAGAAAGCATAATTTTAACTAGGCATTTGTAAAATAGAAAATTTTCAATTATGTGCGTTAATTTATTTTTTCGTGTGTTTGAATGTGTTCTAAAAAAGGAGCAAGTGTCCAAGTTCGAAGTGGCTTTAAGTCTGAAGACTTGCAGTGTTTAAATTGAATTTAATATTTATGCAAGGTTTTTAAAAGGATTTTTATTTTTTATTCTTGCTTCTGTTTTTATGAGTAGCACAACTTAATAGTTGTGCTGTTTTTCCTTTTTCATGTTTTCACATGTTATCAAGAAAATCAGAATGTGTTTAACCCATTTATGCCCAGTAGCCTAAAAACGAGACGCTTGTTGGTTACTGCATGCAAAGACCTGTAATGGCTATATCAGTTTACTAAAGCTATTTTTCACAAGTTAAATAGTCCTTCTTCTTGAGAAAACCAGTTAGAGCTACTATTTGGACATCATAGTTTATTTATTGACAGCTATTTCAGACAAATCAGTCAAGCAACGATCCAGCATGGGTAGCCGCAGAAAGTAAATGTTTTTTGCGAGCTTATTTTTCATAAAATTAAACTATTTTAAAATGATTGCACATATCTGCCTAGTGTCCCATAAACAGGACGTTAAATAACTTAATAAATTTGGCAACGGCAATCTATTTTACGCCTAAAATGTATGTAAACCATTCCTAGTAAGAGTTTTAGGCAGGAATTCAAGTGAAACACGGACGATCGCAACTCACCAATGCAATCGCAAATTCCCAAATTTGGATACGTTGCAATCGCTACGAGATGCGATTCTAATGTAATTCGACTTCCAGTAGTGATTGCAATTTGCGATCGCCTCGAAGCGATTGCAATGGTGTTTCACTTGAATTCCTGCCTTAAGCAGATAAAAAGTGTTAAAAAAAACTTGGGCATAAATGGGTCAAATTTTGTTTGCGCTTTGAGCCTTCACTGTTAAAACTCCAGGTTGTACAAGGCACATTTAAAGGTGAAACATTGTAGCACCAGAGGCACCCCCAAGGGGCACCCCCTGAAGTTGCCCCTTGACTCCCTATGGCACTCTTGAAGGTGCCATTTGGGGCCATGTGGCAACCCATAGGTGCACAATGTCACCCTTTGAACCCCATAAGGAGTCAAATGGCACCTTGAAGGGTGCCCTAAGGAGTCAAGTAGCACCTTCAGGGGGGTACCTCTGGTGCTACACTGTGTCACAATTAAAGGTGCTTTGTGCAACCTGTAGTTTTAACAATGTTGAAATTTAGCTTGCCATAATGTCGGCTCTCTGAGCCGGATTATTAAAAAAAATATCTTATGTATTATTTCATTTCTCAGCCTTTTTTCTGTTACCACGATAGATCCAAGGGCGGACACAGAAATGTTTCAAAGGAGGGGCGGGGAGATTGGTGTTATTGCTTTCCATCTACTACATATCTTAGTTTACAGATGTAGACCACAAATGTTTTGGTCTTCAATTTCGAAACGTTTCCGGAGGAAATCACTAAATTTCCCTTTCCCTATCATCAAAAATAGTCCGAAAACAGGCCCGCCATTTGGGGGGCGGGGCAGGGGGTGTCAATTGCCCCCCCCCCCCCCGACTTTGGGAAAACAATGTAGGCATATAAGTGGGCGTGGTTTTGGCCACTTTTTGGTAAATTTTACATTGTGTATTATGCACCCTTTGCCCCCCCCCCCCTTGGAGAAATTCGAAATGACGTCCCTGCCCAAAAATGTGTTTTTAACTTCAATATTGAAAATTTACTGAGGGAGAGTTCCTCAAGGAACAGATCTTCCTTAATTTTTCATCAAATTCCAGGATTTGCCCTTCATTTTAAAGCGTACAGTGCCTGCCACTAACAAAAAATATGCCCATTATCTAAAAATTGTTTTTTCGTCAAAAAACTAGTTTTTACTGTTTTTTTATCACGTACTATATTAATAAATAGCATCCAAACATTAAGACGCATTGACTCGGTTGGTAGAGCGTCGTGCTTATAATGGGAAGTGTATGGTTTCCAATCTGGGCAGAAAACTATTTAAATACAGTACACTCTCGATTGTCGACGGAATTGGGTGGCACGGGTATCGCGTATAATCCGAAAAAAAGCATAGAATAAGGGGTAAAGAAGATAAAAATTGTCTTTTGCTAAAAAATAATTGCATTACACTTAATCTTTTAACTGTCATGCCCGAGATAATCTCGGGCACAGCACTGGTGTTCGAAAATGTCACGCCCGAGTATTACTCAAGGTTTTTTTTTTAGTGCATCGTATTGTTATACCCGATCATATATCGGCAGACGTTTATTTCGGCTTCATCTCTTTGTCAAACCCGACTGTTTCTGAGATTTGTGCTTGGAAAAGTGTTTCCAGTTATACCACACAAGACCGAATTACTGAAAGGTATTCACTTTTATTTATTATTTTTTTCATATATTTATTTTTTAGAAAATAATATATATATTTTTTTCATTTTTAGAAAATAATGCTCCACTATAAGCGAACTTTACAACTGCAATGTTGAGTGGCAGCTGCCTCAAGCAAATATGCAGTGGCTACAAAACTCTTAATATTTTACCCTTGTGCTTCAAAATATCAATTTTTAACTGCTAAGTATATTTTATTTTGTACTAAACATTTGATTTTTGCAATAAAAAAATTTGACAATTTGTGATTCCAAATCATCAAAATAAATCGACAGTTAGAGGGTTAAAACGTGATATGTACAAACAGTGACGATACTACAGCATAAAAAAAATATTTGTTTTTGAGGTTCTCAAGCATATAAAATCTATAAAGAAGAGATACTTACGATAACGTCCAGGTAAAATAATTATTGGATGAAGTGCACCACACTCTTGTTAAGTAATAAATGTAGATAAAAAAAACAAAATTTAAATTTGTACTTTTTCAACAAAAAATCAGTTAATTGTGTTTTTATCTTGCTACAAATTTTTGCCTTACAAGAATAAAGTTAACTAAGAATTTTTTTTTGCCCCGAGATCCTCGCAGACAATCCAGCCGCGGATAATCGAGAGTTTATTGTAGGTATTTCGTTTAGTAGAATTATATTCCAACTTTCCATTGTCCTATATATACATTTGGGGGGGAGGGGGGGGCTGGTTGGTTTGGTTAGACCATAATTTTAGTAACAATTCATCAAGCTTTAATGTAAGCTATCATTTTGAAGATTTTTTCACCACTATCAGCGAAAAATAATTAAGCGACTCACAATTCCGCTTTTCTTTTTTTTTGAAGAACTAGTTAAAAACAGGTTTTTACTTTTTTTCTCTCAAATGCGAATGCCTTCGGTTAGGTCAACTAGTAATATGAATTCTTGTGAGGAATTCTTATCTCCTGAATGTGAAAGTATTAGTTTAATCTAATGAACGCTAAAAGCATCAATTTTCAAACTGTAACCGGTGTTACCATGGAAATGAATCAATACTCTTTGGTCCAATGAGATATCATCGCCAAAAATATTTAAATTATGTTGCTAATTCAATTCGCCATTTAAATGAATCATATTAGTACGATTCTGTTCGCTGCAATTAGCCGTCGCAACGTTGGTATATGTCTTGTTTTTCCTTTTTTTTAATTTTTGGATGTTTAATGACTTAAGCACTTTTTTTCGGAAGTCGAAGTCGTTAACTTATCTTTATTGGATGGTAAAGCTGTTTAGTAGTTCCCTTTTTCCAGAAATTTTTATTGATTACCGACTTTGGCGATTCCAGTTAATTTTATGGCCTAAAATAAGCAAAAGTGCGAAAGTTTATTGCTTTCGGTAGCTTCCTGAAAGATACAATACATAACTCCCTTTATATTTTCACTCGAGCAATATATATTACTTTAGAAATTCAACACGATTTACTCTTAGTATATTTCATTTCTGCATACCAACCAAAAAATTTAAAGGCGAAGAAGCATTTAAATTTTGAACATAAGCGCAAATACGGAGAGAGAATATGTAATTGCCCGTTGTTGCACTGGATAATCCAACAAAAATGTTTTGTGCAACATCCATTTATTTTGTTGCATACATGTTGCACGAAGCACCCTATTCTTGAAAAACATTCCACGGAGAAACAAAATTCTGCAGATTTTAGTTACTGATTTCTAGAATATCTTTATATTGTCAAGTTAGATGAAAACTACACAGTAACAGAAAGAGCCTTTATTTTTACCATACGAGCAATCTGCTCTCAAGAACTTACCTAATTGACTGCTCTCAGCTCGAGAGAGGCTTTTTATATACAACTAAGGAATATTATAGAACAATTCAAATTAACTTCAGATTAGTATATTTGCATTAATTTACATCTTAACCTTTTTTTTTTCAAACTGTGAGAAAGCATTTGAAATTAAATAAGGAATTAACATAGTTGGCTCTGCACCTGGTCTGGATGGAAAAAAAAAACAGACCGCTCTTTGGAACCCCATAAACCGGTTAAACACGTGTTGCGGTAGGGACGTGGGAGTGAAATAAAATTTGGAATCACTGATATGTATTTTAACGATTGAAGCAAATTGACATTTTGCAGTCAATTGAATTTCTTCTCTAAGCCTGCATCGGCGTCCACAGTCTGCACCGATTACTTGCTGAAGAAGCACAAAAACGACCATAAAGCATACATTGAGAAGGCATAAAAGGTGGAAATGGTGAAGTCTTTAAATTTTAAAGCAAGGATCCCGAAATTACACGGTATGTTTTAAAGTAACTTATTGGAAGAAATCAGGTTTCTTTCACGAGTTACACATTAAACGCGCGTCTCATTCCTCGTAGTTGAGCCATGTGACTTGGAATCTTTGTTTTTTCTAAGATAATGGTTGAACTTTTCTCTTCAGTTACTAATTCCTGCTTTAAGAGGGCGTAGCGATGGGTTTTGCTAGAGGAAAATATGCACTAGTAAGGTATGCTTCTGGATGCGTAGTTGACGCACTATAAGGTGTACTTCATGGTTCGTAGTTGATCCGCACTAATAAGGTATACTTCATGGTTCGTAGTTGATACGCACTAATAAAGTATACTTCATGGTTCGTAGTAGAACCAAGTGACTTGGGATCTTTGCTTTTCTTAAGCTTATGGTTGGACTGTCTCCCTCCAGTTACTAATTCCTGCTTTAAGAGGCCGTAGCGGTGGGTCTTGTTGGACGAAAATATGCACTAATAATGTATACTTCTGAACGCACATATGTTCTCACGTTAATTTTAAAAGATAAATCATGTTTAAAATTTGTCGGCAGTCATGGTATCATTAAATTAAACAGAAATAGATTTTTAAAAAAGTTCAAATCATCTTTTTTCTTATCGCCTTGGCATTATTTCTTAATTATATAACTTAATAACTTTTATGACTTTGGCCCATTTATTTTTCCAGCAACAAAATAAAATTAAAGGAAAAAAACCTGAAGTATTATCCTAAAAGTCACTACTATATCCCCCTCCCTCTTTTTTTTTCTTTTTAAAATGGAATCAGTTTTTTATTTCGACTCGTAAAATATACAAATATCTTCTTTTGTCACTATTTATTATTCAAATCCTAATTACTAATTAAAAAAGTAATTTACGCAGTTTGTTGTTTCTTCATAAACTCCTTATTTAATATCAAAATTGATTTTTTAGAGAAAAGTACTAGGAAGAAGCTTTGCTGATTTGACTCCGGAAAAATAAAATGGTTTTTGCCTCTAAACTCTGCTTATAGCTGGTAATTACCTTATTTATATTCATTTCATGGAATAATAAGTTAACTTAAAAAGAAGGGTTTTGTTTATAATGTGTTTTTTCTTCGAATGAATAACCGATTAACTTCATTCTCGTTTTTCTTAGCGTAAAAAAAGGATGTAATTATTTAGAAATTAATTCAAGACGATTTGCTTCAATGGTTTTTAGTAAAAAATAATTCAATTATTTTTTCGTGCGCAGTGAAATTCATCTTAAATATATTGTTTGTTTATTTTTCCATATTTTTTTTAAACATTTGAATAACTTTCATTTGATTACTTTCTTTTGCACTATTTTTATTTTGTTGCACAATTTCCTACATAATTTCAAAAGAATAAATTTGTTACTACTTTACTGATCTACAGCAATATCAAAATGTACTAAAAAATAAATTAAAAAGTTGAAGATACATCCTTCAAGAAAAAAAAATGTTTTTTATATGTTTTTCATGAATTCTTGCTTCGTAAATGTCACGAAAGCATTCGGGTGCATGAAAAACTCATTTTACGTTTTGAACTTACTATTAGAAATTCTAAAATAATGTGTAAGTCAATATCAAAATTCCCAAGAGCATTTTATTTTGAAAGAAACATGCGAAAAACATAACTTTCGAAATAAGTTAGTTTTTTTTTTTTTTTACTTTATGTAAGAATTTGTAAGTGAAGCGCTATATATTTTTTGAAAACAGGTTTAGAAATGACATCAATATATTTTAAGATGGAGGTTATTTTAATGGGAAAAGAGTAGTTTTAGTTCGAGATATTAGGATATGTTCAAGTTGAAAACCTTTTTTATTTTTTTGCCTTTAGGGAATTATTTTGACAGCTTGATCCGGATATACTTAGTTACGTTATAATATATTCGCATTGAGGTATGAAAGTTATCAGAGCTTTTTCCCTTAGTATCTACCTCGTTTCCTTTTGTAACCTTAGCCAGTTATTTGCAAGATTTGTGGGCAAAGACAATAATATAGAGTAGATTGGGAGAAGACGCTGTAGTTTTTAACTTTATTTTATGTCTGTATCTTACTACAATCTTTGAGCAAAATGACGGAAACCTTTGAGGTAATATGCCACATAGAAAATCTATGTAAAGGTGCATTAAATGAATTTTAATTTATTAAAAGAAAATGCATTGCTGCAGTGCCAAGCACAAAAGTAGGATCTGCACTTTTTTACAAAATTGAGTTATCGCCGCCAGGTGGCTCTTTGTGACGTATTTTACCTAAATGCAAAGTTTTAAACTGTTAAAAATTTCGTCCACAGTTGCACCGAAAAATGGAGCTAATTCGCTGCAACCTATATTCCGTGCTAGACTAACCCAAAATATGGTGCTTTATTTCACTCCTAAGTTTCGAGCGAAGTTCAACCGTACTCGTCGTTCCAGCTTACTCTCAAGTTTCGGGCGAAGTTGAACCAAATATCATGTTTTCCTTTCCCCTAATATTGGAATGAGGATGAACCATTTCTCGCTGTTTTTTTTTTTTTTTCTTTGAACCGTAACTCGGAGTGGAGTTGAACCAAGTATCATGTTTTCGTCTCCCCTATTATTGGATTCTAGATGTGCAGATAGGAATTATTTTATTTAAAAAAAAATCCATGCACATTTTTTGAAATAGCAAAATATCCATTTAATACACTTCTTGATAATTTAGAAGACCTGCACATAGTTGCAAGAAAAAAATGTACTCAAGAAAATATTGCTGCTTCAATTATTCTTATGGAAAATTCATTCTTTATCTTTTAAACTTTTATGATTAAGAATCCAATTGTAACATGAATAAAAGTTATCTATATTTCAAGCCAATTTGATACTTAAAATGCACCAATAAAATAAAAGAAATAAATACCAATGAGGGTCATGAAATAGTTATCAAATATTTTATAGTTTCTGACTTAAATAGTCAAAATATTTTAACTGACATGCTGTTATATTTTAATGATGTTCAAATTTCCTGTGCTAAATTCCCAATCAGTTAACTTATAAGACAGATAAGACAAGAAAAACTTGAAAGAAAACAACAGTATAATGCTGGCAGCAGAGGTTCCAGTGGAAAACTGTAAACTGCACGGTAATAAACTGTAAAACTAGCAGTTTTACAGTTTATTACTGTAAAACTAAGAATTTTACGGTTTTTTACTGTAAAAACAAGTTATTTTTAGCAATTTATGTGAAAATTTAAATTCAAATCAGAAGTAACTTGAAACAGAAGTTGAACTTGATCCGGTTTGTCTCTACCATCTTCTGTAGCGTCATCTTCGACTACATTTGTAGCCATAAATGTATATTTTTCTCACGTTATCTTTGGTTAAAGAAGTGTTGAAAAATGCTATTGATACTCTACAGTACAAAAGCGCATTAAATTTAACATAGTCTGTAAATATATTTTTTTAATTGATATGATTTGTGTTTATAGAAGCATTATGAAAAGTTAAACCTTAAAAAAATTGTCCTTAAATTAATGATTGTGAGTACAAGCGGTCATAGGCGAATTAAGTTTTGCAACAAGCTAACGAAACATACACGCACAAGTATTAATTTACAAAGTAAAACACTTACTTGAATCTCACATTAGTTTCAAGCATAAAAAAAAGTGATGTTAAATTATTGATTGTGAGTATGAGCTTTTATCGACAAATCAATTTTTGCAACAAGCTCACGAGCCGTATTAATTTACAAAATAAAATACTTAACTTGAAACTCCAGTTAGAAAATAATCACAATACTGCTTCCAATAATGCTGAACATTAACCAAGTC
Organism: Uloborus plumipes; assembly: GCA_038373865.1. NCBI lineage: Eukaryota > Metazoa > Arthropoda > Arachnida > Araneae > Uloboridae > Uloborus > Uloborus plumipes. Next base: position 142,731 of record JAXGGA010000590.1, read on the forward strand.
AAAACCCTACTCGTGGATAGAAGTGCATTAACATATTTCCACTTAAAGTGCAGAGAACAACATTTTTGTCATACATTAAAACTTGTATTCAGATCCCAGTCCGATTAGTAGTTTCATTTTAACTAAAAGCAACAAACATCAATAATTTCAAACTGCAGAATTTCATCTGATAAGCAGGAAAAGACAGCACTGATAATGCCTAGAAGGGAAATACTTTCGCATTAAGCAAATGGAAATCAATGCACCTTTCATCTATGCTTCGCTTTTGGCGAACTTCGTTTAACATCTTGAATAAACATGACTTTTAAAGGTTAAGGACAATACAAAATAATGGCAAGCTCTTCATTTTGTAACTTTGAAATAAGTGCTTTATCGGTGAGGTTATATATAAAAAAGCTATTCTTTTGGGGATTTAACTTTACCAAACTTAATGATTTGACATCAATTTATTTATGTTATAAATGTTAAATATGCCTAAAATAAGAAATAAACGTAAAATGACTTTATGTGGATGAATATAAGGTAAATGCATTTTTTGTTTCACCAAATATATATATATATATATATATATATATATATATATATATATATATATATATATATATATATATATATATATTATATATATATATATATATATATATATATATATATATATATATGTTTCCCTTAATATTCATTATTTCACCAGTGAACATTATTGTTATGTTGTAATTATAAGGGCTAGACGCTTTTCTGATTTTTTTCTTAAGTTTTATCGACACCAGGGGAGTGGCGGTATTAGCGGAATTTTGGCTTAATTTACAATTATTTCCATAATTTTTCGATGTAGAATCAAAGAATAGAAACACTTCTGCAACTCCGTGCCCACAAAAAAAAAAATTCGAGACATAATAAAGTAAAAAAAAAAAAAAAAAAAAATCTTGAAAACACGGCATGTAGCATGCGTGATACATGTCCACCGCAGGTATTTAACAAAAATACTTTCCGCTTTATTTACCTTTATTCAAATTACATTCACATATATCATTAAATTTTAAAATGAAATTTATTAGCCTTATACTCGTAATATAAATTTAATGTATATTTACCCCTTTAAGGCGCCAGAAGAGTGAAGCCAGACAAGTGACAAAAACCCACATTACCCATAAAAACATCATACGTTCTTCTTACCAGAACTGCATGTAACCCGTGATGATTTCACGCAACATTGTATTGGGAAGCGTTTATTTAGGTAACGATGAAATATAAAAAATTTCTAGGGAAAATACTATAGCGACTGCCAACATCTTGAATAAACATGACTTTTAAAAGTTAAGGACAATTCAAAATAATGCCAAGCTCTTTATTTTGTAACTTACAAATAATGGTTTTTCGGTTACATAGGAAAAAAACTGTAAATTTTTAGTTTATTTCAACCGAAACTAATAAAATGTTTTGCAATGGGCGACAATTTATTTACGTTATAAATATAAAATATGCCGAAACTTGAAGACAAAAGCAAGATCTTTTTATATTATGTTTTCCTGTTCTTCGTATGTCAGATATATTTTTAATAATTTTCATATTCCTTCAGATTGTCTTGCTTTGAACAAACTGTTTTAATGTAAATCAAATACTTATTACCACGCCGAAAACAAACTATTATAAATGTATTAACTGTTTTATAACAAAGCTGCATAATAATGTTTTTAACTTTGCAACTTAGTTTCAATATTTCGTCAGCATGTTTATTGAAACGCGGTTTTATTCGAAACAAAATGGCAATTATTTTATCTGCACAGATTGCAATCTAAATGTCTCCCGAACATCATTTTTCACATGCGGAAAAATCTCTTTCTTAACTGCATAAAAAAATTGTACCTGGAGATTAAACAATGAGTTTCTAAATATAGAAGAATAAATCCCTTTTGCTTCTTGCTTTTTATGCGGACCATGGCAAGTGGTATTTTGTTGCATGTGATAAATGTTCTTATTTCACATGAAAACAGAAGTGCGGTTAATTAATTTGCAAGAATATTCCTACTCTTGTGTTTCATCAATGTAGAAAATGGCATTGAATACAAAATTTGTTGCACCAGATTTTTTTGCAGTTGAATGCTTAGTGCAAACTAACTAATTTACCATTACACAATATCTGCTGTGATTCGAACCAAAGCCGTATCTGCAGCTAAGCTTAAAATGAGGTATTGCTTATTATAGTTATACGACTTCATATAGTTTATTCATATGCAACTTTCTCATATTATTTTAAAAACCATTTATCATTCACAAATTAACATAAAACATTGTATCGAAATAAAATAAGTTACAATGAACCACCTGGTGATAATAACCAACGCCTCCTTAATACTAAATGCCTACTACTTTCTGGCTTTTAACACAGAGTAAAATTTTTTCCTTTGTTCATAACTCACTGCCATCTATCGAAGTTAACAATAGGTTCATTTATAAATTCAAATTAAAAAATCAACCAATCAAAATATTTTATTCAAATATTATTTGGATCCATCACCAAAAGCTGCGGCACATGTAGTTAGGTATTTAGTATTCAGGAGGCATTGCAATAACTCGATTTTGGTAAATTTGAGAGGTACAACATTTGTTCTTATAAACGGCAGATATGTTCTTTAATTCGTTTTATAACTTTTATATATACCTTCTTAAATAACTCTAGCTCAATTACTTTCTCATAACTTTCATAATAGCATTTTAATCTGTGAGTAAAGTTTTTTCCGTGCCCATTGTAGCAACCACACTGAAGATATATTAAAACTAGATGTTCATAAGTCCTTCAGCCACATTAACCTTTAGGAACTTTAGGTAAAAATATACTTAACTTAAAGTTTCTAGATCGAAAACGTATAGCTAGCGTGATACAAACAAGAAAACGAGTATAACTTTCATTTTTAAATCAGATCGAATGAAAAAATCATGTTAAAATAAGAACTTCCTGAAACGACGTACTTTTAGGTCACTTCTATGTAAAAAGGTTATTTTGGATAAATTTAACTAAATAAAATGATTGAAAATAACAATGCTTAATAATAGCATTTTACATCAAAATCTATTTTACTTAATTTCTAGTTATTGCTTTACGAAGTAGCTGCATGTCACAGAAGGAAAAACATGCAGGCAATATTATACATAAAATAGTTGTAATTACAATTTATTTGTTCAGGAAATACATTAAAGTTTGCTTTATGTTACAGGGATTTTCAGGTATTCATGTGGCAGATTAGAAAATAATGACCTGTGCCTTAGGAAAAGATTTTAAAGTGCAGGGGGATAATCAAATATTGATTTTGAGATTACGTGAATCGAAAAGGAGCAATCTTTTGAGATTACTCAGGCGTTACGAAAATGAACTTCGCCCTTTATGAAAGCTTTTACGTGAGAATAATATAAGTATACAGTAAACTGAAGTACATTGGTGATGTATGTTTGTAATGTCTAACAGCTATGAAGTTTAAACAGTTCACCACTAATGTCGAAGTTATTATTATTTATTCCTTTCGGTGTTTGGAAATGATTAAAAAGCTTATACAATCCATCCAAAAGAGAACTGTGATACTAAAAGCAAATAGAAAACGTTATATGCAATGTTAAATTGTAGGTGTTTTATATGCTTTTAATTACATTTATGTGAGCGATTTATCATATGTTTGGTAAACCATTTAATTGGCTAACCATAAAGTTTGGCTTACTATAACGCGTCACTCAAAAAAACAAAAACAATAATCATTTAAGTTGATATTAAAATAAATAATACTAATAATAATAATTATTCTGACTTTATATATTTCTAAAGTAGCATAAGTAAAGTTTTTTTAAAAGAAATTAGCATTATCTGATTAACTCATGCTTAAAAGACTGCTTTATACCAAGTGTATTAGTAAACATTACATCGACTTCAAAATATTAAAAAACTAGCTGTACCCGCCCGGCGTTGCCCGTGCATTTAGAAAATGCAGATAAGTGAATAGCGCAGGAATAGTAGTGTGTATTGCAACAAATCACAATAGTAGCAATTTCTAGTGTGTAGACAAAAAATAGCTTACTTATTGTAAGTATGTATGTATGGTAGAATGTGTATATTGTATGTATGTAAGAATGTTGTATATGCGTGAAATAAGCATGGAGCGCTGTGAACGATGAGGGAATATAAAAATAACAAAAGGCAAACATTATTTTTAAGTTATTATAATTTATTCCTTAAAATTATATATCATTAAACAATTACGACAGTAACACTATTAAACAATATCAATCTCTTAATGCTACAGCGTGAACAATATTTTTTGTTAGTCCATCTTTAGCTAACACAAACAAACTGGATGGTTTACCCACTCGAGAGCATGCCACGTATAATTGTCCGTGTGAAAAACATGGTGTTCTCAAATCTAAGCCACAAACAGACATCGTTTGACCTTGGGATTTGTTGATAGTCATTGCAAATGCCAATCTAATCGGAAACTGAATACGTTTGAATTGAATTGGCACATTTGTAGGTATAATAGGAATCCGTGGTATGAGTATATTTTCACCTCTGAACTTGCCATTTAAAATCCTGGCTTCGATCACGTTTTTCATTAATTTTTGAATGACTAATCGCGTACCGTTGCACAGCCGGGGTGAGTTCAAATTACGAAGCAAGATAATTGGAGATCCAACCTTTATTTTTTAAAAATTTGTGTCACTTTAATGGTAGTTCATACCCCCCCCCCCTCTTGCAGTGAAAAAAAAACATTACACAGCAGATTTTGCCTAATAACTCACCACTCATGGTGTTTGATACGTTTTATTTGTTTGTAATAATGTTTTTTGGTCACAACCAATATGAAAATCACAAAAAATAGTTACTTTAATTTTTAACATATATTTATCTTCTTCAGAATTTTTGACTTTTAATTTTACCTTGAATTTGACGTAAATGCAAGGTATAAAATACAGAATTTTATGAAGGTACAAAAATTAACATAATATAATTGATAGTGTATATAATTTTTGAAAAAATAATATAAGTGCCGCAAATCAAAAACCATTTATTGCCACAATCGATTCAAAGCCCCCAAAAAATGGCGCAAACGTCCATAAGAAAATTCTACAGCATCGAAGGACCCCATTGCCAATTTTAACAAAGATCCGACCAAAACTGTCATTTTGTACTATAAAAAAATATGGGGTAGATCCCCATGAGGGGATGTACCTGCATAAGGACATTACAATCATTAAAATCATTCAAAAAAAAAAAAACATGCAGCTGTTCGAAAAAATCCTTGCGGGCCTGGATTCGATCTCATTCCATCAGGAACTTCAACCTGACGCGCAGAACCACTTGACCATCGGGTCGCTCGTTGAAGTAAGGATTTACGATAACACATATTGTATTGGCGAGCAGCGATCTCGAGAAGAAGTTTTATAAATAATTTTTTAAAATTTTTCTAATTCAAAAATCGAAAATCGGGCTTCGAGGTCTGGTGGCCAGCCCCTTTGTGCTTCCGTGTAAAAAATTCCAGATCCCTACGTGAGATAGATTTGGCTGGAGAGCTCGGTCAGACAAATGGACAGACAGGCAGACAGACAGACTCATTACACTTGCTTTTATTATTATAGACTAATAACGCACTCCATGGATGTTAGGATTTTTATTTCATGATGATGATACTATTCATGAGATTTTTTAAAGCACATAGAACTAAAAATAAAACATTTAAAATAACTGCGGCTAGAACTCTAGCGATCATTTCTCACTTTCCCTACGTGCATCCTCCAAGAGTCTCGTACCTCCAGCTCTCTCTTCCTCATTACGCAAGGATATTTTCTCTGCTTGTTCTGCGCGGCGGTTGCTCCTGTATAACTGCAACCTATCAGTTAACTGGCGAGACCGCGTGTTTCAATTTTTGGTTTGGTCATTCTCTCTCTCGTGGATGTGGTAGTGAAAGGCTGTGTTTTATTTTTGGTGGCTCCTGGACCATTGTGTGTTCGGGAGCCACTGATGGCGGTGCTTGGAGAAGCGTCTAGTCTTGGATGATCAACATTAGTTCTCCGCTTTTAAGAAAGACTAGAAAAAGCTTTTTTTTAATTATGGAGTTTACTTCTGTGGGTCGAAAGGCTGAAGATTGGAATTAATTTATGGAGTTTACTTCTGTGGGTCGAAATAGAGTCGCTATAAAGACAGGCCGACGCATCAAGCTTAAGTTCTACCACTTTGGATCCAACTAATGAACTTTGACTTTCAATTTTCATTGTTGCGGCGCTAGGGTTACCAGAAAAAGTTTCGGGACATTGCCAAGCTTTGTTAAATTCACCGGAAAAATTACCAAAACGCGATAACTCGCCTGAAAAGACAATCACTCACCGAAAAAGACAACTCTCAATCACGTTCTGGATCCAAAGTGGTCAAACTTAATCTTGATGCGCCGGCTCGTCTAAAAAGGGGCCTTTGGCCGAAAGGTTGAAGATTGGAATCTTGTGCACTGGTGCTGCTGAGTGAGAATTTTCACTAGAGGAGATATCGTATTGCATCCTCTAAAATATCACCGGATATGCCACTATTCGCTCTTCTCTCTAAGTGTGTGAGGAACACAAAAAGCAAGGTATTTCAATTTATTAACCATATCTACCAATTTTGTTAAAAGAACTGTTTTCGAATTTGACACGTGGCGCACCCCTGAACTCTACATCATGTTATTGCAATATAATGCTGTATGTTTTTTTTATAATAATCTAGATTCAAAATTCATATTATGCTGATCAGCATGTTGTTTAAATATATTCTTGACCATCTGATTCAAACTGGCCATAATCACGATACACGCAATGTACATGTAAAATGGTTAAAATTGTAATAAACCTCGTTTATCCCAGAATTACTTCTTAGGCATTTTTTATGCGTGTTTTTATATTTGGAGCAAAAATTCTCTCTTCTAGAAGATATGATCAATCTTCTTTTCCCACATCTAGCGTTAACCAACAATTTTAACACTGGATCAACATTTTTTAGCATGTGCATTTCTCATTAAAATATTTGCCTGAATTTTACTTTTTAAATAGGAAACAAATGGAAAAAATTAGATTTTAGCTATGTCCGCTCCTGAAGTTGTTTAGATTGAGCATTTCACTTATTTTCTACCATTTTTAGTATTTCAGAAGGATTACAACGCATCTGCAATTTATGTTAATTATTCTTTATTCAACGCTACAAAAATAAAGTAAACGAGAAAACAATTTGCGTATGAGTTTTCATATTTTTTTTTTTTTTTTTTATTTTCTTTTATTCGATTTCCTTGCACCTTTAGTTTCTGTTCAGTAACTAACATTTCAACTAACGATTTGAAACTATAAAAGTTTCTTGTCAATCTCCCATAATAACTTAAAGAAAAAAAAGTGTTTTCCTAGTTTAAGCCACTTAATCCACATTACTTTTATTATAAACTTTCAACTGCTGCGTACTCGAAAACCGATTGTTACATTATTAGTTTACCGCAATTTACTCTGTCAAAATGGAGGGATCTATAAAATCGAAAATAAACCCCTACTCTGTATAGAAATGAACCAATATCCAATAAGTTCGCCCTCCAAACTCGTTAACAAAGTGCTATTCATAGGAGATCTGAAGGAGATGATATTGGATTAGAGTTTAAAGTTTAGATAACTAGTATTTGCGTTAAGCATTATTGGACACAATTTGGCTGACAAATAATGAACGGACATTTTCATAAAGCTGTAAAATATGTAGGGAATTTTTATCGTCGGATGTTTAAATTTCTTCTTTCTTACTACGTATAATTTATTTGAAATGAAATTACTCAAATATGATCCAAGTGTGTTACGATGAATCTCGAATTAAAATGTACAGATGATAACAGCTATAGTCCCACTTTCAAAATGCTTTAAAAAGCAAATCAGAATGACTTCAAGTTTGAATTGAATGTCGGACTTGCACATGAAAACGGGAAGTTGGGGGGAATGGCGTAAGAAAATATTCTATATGACAACAAAAGTTTTCTGCAGTCAAAGAGAATGATCCCATCCATCTTCCAGATTTTATCCCAAAAGACCCTGTCTCTTAAAAGTTTTAATAATTTTCTTCAGACCCTTGGTCAGAATAGAACTGCAGCCATAAAATACCCCCCCCCCCATGCTGTTTAAGCAGAAAGTAGACTGTCAACATTATTGTAAAAGTATTGCACAAGCAGAGAGCTAGACTTCAACAAACGACTGTTATAAAGTGAAACTTCTTATTCCATAGTATGTCTCCCACCTTCAAAAATATTTAGTTCAAACATAAAGGCATTCTAACCAGTTTTCTTGCAGCATTTTGATAGTAAAACTATTAAAATATTCCTGTGTAGTTTCTCGTGTTCTTTTGGAAAAAACATTGTGATCTTTATATTCCCATTTCCATGCTTCTGTCATCACTACGTATCTGAAGAAGAAAGCAGTTCGACATAACAATAGGAGTATGTTCTTATTACTATTGCAAAGATAGTTACAACAGGAGTATAAAAGCAATAAGTTGCTGCCCTTAAGCCAGGGCAAAGGAAGAACTATATGAAAATATACCAACAAGCGCAGTTATACCATCCAGACACTGCAATTTCGTCCTTATTGTGAACTCATCTATCTGGAATAGACAGCAACCGATCACTAGGCAGATGAAACTGAAAGTGTCAGGGAACTGGTCGCTAAAGTAGATTTAGCACACCATCGAAAGACCGCAACAATGTTATCGTTCAACTCGCAAATTGAAGGCAAATCTTAGCTACTAAGCATTATTAGTATATTGCATAGAATAAAAGTGTTCGAGCAACCGGTTCCACCGGTGACTAACCACAAGTGTGCCCTAATGGAGGAATCAGTTAACCAATTGTATATGAAAGTGATCTGTGGACACTCACTGTACTAACCACTCATATTATTAAACGTCACGAAAGCAACGCGTCTGTTTTAAATGGTTTCACTACTCGAACGGACTCAAGATGAAACAATAGATCAAGAAATAAAATTAAGTTGCTATCGAAAAGGATAAAGAGTGGGTCCTTAATGTAATCTTACATCCAGGATGGCCAAACATTAATGTGCGATAAAAAAAAGTAATATAGGTCATTAATGTAATGCATTTTTCAAAAGTACAAGATAATTATAAAAACACAATGCTGGAAGACATTAATCCTTAACTAGCATGCTATGCATGCTAGTTAAGAGTTAAATTGCATGCTTAAGGCTACAAATAAAATTGATTTTTTCAATTATTGATTTATATGTCTAGAACTTTGTGTGCTTGTATTTTTGTATATTTACGACATCTAAAAGCATAAAAAACACAAATTAGTGCAAAAACAATGAATACTTTTTTTTTTTTTTTCAAATTTCAAATTTAAATATTTTTTTAACAAAATTTCAAAATGTTCCAGGCGTCACAATTTCTTTTCAAACCTTGAATTTCCACTTAATTTCCAATCATTAGGTATGATGGCACAAAACAATGCATTACATGCAATGTTTTATGAGATAGTTTATAAAAGAGGGCTGAAAATAAAAATTTTCAGTTGAAAAAAATCATATAAATTTTCATTTTCAGCCATCTTTTATAAACTATCGCATAAAACATTGCATGTAATGCATTGTTTTATGCAATCATGCCTAATGATTGGAAATTAAGTGGAAATTTAAAGTTTGAAAAAAAATTGCGACGCCTGGAACATTTTGAAATTTTGTTAAAAAAATATTTAAATTTGAAATTTGAAAAAAAGTATTCATTGTTTTTCCACTAATTTGTGTTTTTTATGCTTTTAGATGTCGTAAATTACAAAAATACAAGCACAAAAAGTTTTAGACATATAAATCAATAATTGAAAAAAATCAATTTTATTTGTCCACTGTAGCCTTAACTAGCATGCAACTAAATGTCTTCGATAAATTCTTCAAAAATTAATATTTAGAGAACTGATGTTCAGAGTCACATTCTTAAAAACTCTGAAATAATAGTAAAATCATAGGAGCTGAGAAAAGATTTTAAGCTCCACATATGACAAATTATTTTTCAGTTTTTCTCTTTTTGCAAACATGTCGGTGTGAATAAACTGGTCCATCCTCTTGGGATGAGCAACATGACTTTTCCAATTAAAAAACATGTTTTTGAATTGAAAAATAAATAAATGAAACAAAAAAAATCGAACATTCATATAAATGAAACAAAAAAAAAGTAATAAATAAAAAACCAAATAAATAAATAAATAGATAAAAAAGAATAATCTAATCTTATAAAAATAAATTTCGTGTTTCAGAATGTTTTAAAATAACGTATAATGCTAAGTATATAACGACTTAAAAAATACATTTTCATTCCAATAATTTCTGAAATGCAAGGACTGCAGTCATAAACGCAAGGTCTAGATGTACTAAAGCTTACGTACGCTGACAATGAAGCATCATACAGCACCACTTGGCGGCAAAACTTGGAGTTAGGATTCTTATTTTCGAAGCGTACCTTTGTTTGATCACATAAGAAGAAATTCCACTCGCAAGAAATGAAACTCATATGTTGTGCTCAGAATGGTGAATTGAAAGAAAAATACTCGTCTGAATATGGAACTGTACTTTTAGACCAGATTCTCAATTTGAGGCATCATGTTAACTGTTGTACAACGATTAAAAGTTGGCAAACTTGTATATTAAAAATCAAACAAGTATGCTTTAGACTGATTTCCCTTACAATACCTTCTATATGGATCAAATCTAAAGCCAAATTATTCCAATCTCTACCAACCATTTAATAATACTACATTTAGTATGTATTTATTCCCAAATCTGCTACTTCACATTCGGTTATTGTTCTGGCAAAATGCAATCTAATTTTGAAATGGGAGGCAACTTTAAAGACAGCTCATTATCTGAAACTGAATCAGCAAACTGATTCGGAGATTACTGTAGGCTACAAAATGAAACCCTTATTTTGGAATCAACTCATTGATCTTATGTTTTGATTTTGAAACGTAATTAAATTGTACAATCCCAACTGTATTTCGTAGTATTGTATGTAACTTATGATAATAAGTGTAGGTAGGTATATAGTTATTTAGCGACAGACTGAATCAAATTTTGACAATGTAGCGTATGTTTTGAAAACTGTCATTCAAAATTCAGTATTTGTCTACGTCTAACACTCTTATACTAGCAAATAAACCTATGTGAATGCGCAAAAGTCAATATGTATGTGGAAATGTTGCAAAAGTCAAACACACCCTTGTGCAAATTAATTGAAACAAACTCGAAAAATTGAGAAACTAAGAAAATAACTATTTTGTTTAAATTTATATGAAAACAAAAGTTTTTATAACATAATATGATGTCTACAACTCTTTGTAAATATTTGGACACGATTCGCCATGGAATCTATCAATTTTTTACTCTCATTTGTAATATGCATGTCTATGAATAGTCGATTTTTGCATATAGCCCAAAGATTCTCGATTGGATTGATATCAGGAGAGCTCAGGCTATTTAGATGTCTCAATTTGGTTCTCAGACATGAATTTCTTGGTCATTTGGACGCAGGGCAAGGGGCTAAATAATGCTGGAAAAATACCGTTTCATGTGGGTATCGTTCCTTCAACACTAGTCAAGCATTTTATTTACAGATTAGCAATAGATTTCTCAGAATACATCATACCATCATCATTCTTCAAGGAACCAACCCCATTGTAACCGAGACAACCCCAAAACAACTTTTTAGGGTGATTTACTAATGTTTTCATGTGGCAAACCTGAATTCTTTCACCGGAAGATCTCCGTACGTCTTGAGTTCGTTGACCTTGGATAATGAAATGAATTTTGTCAATAAATAGTCGTTTTCTCTCATTTTTAGCTGCTCAATTCTTATATTTTAACACCCAAAAATAGCGATTTTTCTTCATTGGTGGAGTCAGAAGCTGTTTCTTCATAAACCGATAGACTGGCCGACTGGGACAATAAGGTGCCTTTGAACAGTAGATAAGCTTCTGATTAGTGGAAATTAATGATAGGTAAAGGATTTAAGTATCTCATCCATATTTTTTCTAATTTCAGCATAATCGGTGAAGAATAAAGGGATAATTTTAAAGTCATGAAAAAAATATTTTGTTTCAATTAATTTGTACAAGGGTGTAGATTTCGAATTACGTAGTTAAAGATGGCTGGATTCAAAATACTAGCCTTAACTCGCAAACTTTTGAAAACAATGTGTTTCAATTTTTTACAAATGTAACAGAGCCGTAGCAGAGTAGGCTAAAAACGGATTCGGACAGGACCAATAAAATATAAATAAATAAAAATAATAATTAAACTTATAAAGTTGAAGTAATACAGGGTGCGCCAGAGAAACTTACTTTTTTGAAATGTCAATAAAAACAAAACTACTTAAGTTATTGTTTTAATTCTTTTTTTATTTAAGAATACAATATCCCATTTTTTTTCATTTAGTCTTGAAAACGACATCGGTTAAATGATGACCCCCATTGAGCCTACACTGATTAAGACGCTTTTTAAAGTTTGTGAGCACTCTTTGCACCATATCAATTGGTATGTTGGCAATTCGTCGCGAATGTTATTTTTGAGGTGAACTATTATGCGTGATCGATCAACATAAACCAGGGATTTCAATTACCCCATAAAAAAAAACCGCACGGCGCCAATTCTGGGGACCGTGCTGGCCATGGGAGATCGCCTCTGAGAGAGATGAGGTGGTCGGCGAAATGTTGTCGCAACAAATTCATTGAATCTCGTGCTGTGTGTGCTGTGGCTCCATCTTGCTGAAACCAGACTTCCCTAATGTTCATCTCTTCGAGGCTGGGAAGAAAGAATTCTTCGATCATGGTCCTGTACTGAGCTGCATTTACGGTCGTTCGAAAACTAGCTTTCGACGGCAAAGGCTCGCTGTTCTTTTGACCATAACATGATAGCGACTGATTGAAGGGAAAACAAAACTTGAAGATTTCCCGCTCCAGATGCGCCCACTCTCGGCCTTCTACGCAGCCAACTCACCGCATATGATTTTTTTCAAAAAAGTAAGTTTCTCTAGCGCACCCTGTAATATTTTTTAAAGATTCCTTTCTTCCAACTAAGGCTTATAAATTTTAACTATAATATTAGGGAGGGATTGAGCGATTACTGCTGAAGTTGCTCAAATCAATTTTTAAAGAGTAGTGCAGCCGTAGGGTCGTTGCGAGGACAAAAAACTAGGGGTGTGTGAAATTGACGGCCCCTTAACTTTCTTCTGATCTTAAATGTAAATGAGAGAGAGAACGTGTTTTTTACCTTCTGGTCTATGACAGTCATTTAGCCGATATTAATAAAAAACTTTTTTGGACACTGAAAAATTGGGAAACAAACACAATTATTTCACCTATTAATTGATGTTATTTTTATTTATATTTCTTGAGCTGGAACTTTTATCTTAAAAATTTTTTCCCCTTAATTCCATTTTTTCCTGCACATTTTTTTTGGAAATTGAAATTGACGCTGAATACACTTGCTTTTGCTCCATTTAGTCGTTTATTTGGTCCTTGGAATTCTTTTAGTTTCACGTAAAATGCAAAGAAAATGTTGTTTCTGTCCATTTAATGCAAAACTGCAAATCAAAAAGGCACTATGGAGCTTCATCAAGCAAGCACTAAACATAATAGCCTATATTCTTGTTAAAATTAGATTACTTTTCAAAGTTTCCTTGTTAAAATTTTTGTGCCTACCTGAAGGCAAAAATCTTAGTTCTACGAAATGTCCCTAAGGGCAATTCCATGCAAGTGTGGGAAAGCGTTGGAAAAATCAAATTACAGCAATGCGTCTGTTTTACATATTTTTTGGTTTAAAAATGTTATTTATATTAATTTTTTGTCAAGAATGTAGTATTCTTAGTTTTGGCAACACTTTGAAGTTGGAAATGGAATATTTAACTTTTGGAAAAGCAAATGGTCAATCTTTCAACGTTGGTAAGTTTCAAATTTTTCCTTTAGATAACTGTTTTAAAGTAAGAATATTGATTATTACACTTTAATTCAATATTATAAATTGCTAAAATGAGTGTTTTCACATAAATTAAGTGATTTATGTTAACTTCAAAAATGCACTGTTCTATGTAACGTAAGTTACCAAAAACATGTTAAAGTTCATGATGTGCATAAAGAAAGGGCAATGCAATGTTAGCAATGCTATATTTTCTATCTTATAAGTGTGTGTTAAGCAAATAGTTAGTTTTTTAAAAATATTGTCTATTTAATTTTTTGTGCTACAATCAAAACGTGTAACGTAAGTTACCAACATATGCAGGTAATGTAAGTTACCAACATATGCAGGTAATGTAAGTTACCCAAGTAGAACTTAAATACTTGTGTTTATAAAGAAAGTAAATTGTGAAATAAACCTATTTGGTAAGTAGGAGTAATTTATGCAAGAATTCTTTTGAATTTGTACTGTATTTACTTAATTTAAATTAATCATATTTCTTAAAATGTCTCTATTTGTTAATAAGATTACAATACACCTCTATTATAAATTATATGTTTCTGTTTGGCTTTTGAGATATTAATTCTCTCTAAACAATATCACTGCATTCGGAATATTTAGGAGTAATGTACTATAAATTATTCAAAAATGACTTCTGTTATGATTTAAAGTTATCAAATATGTTTTAGAAGTAACAAATACAAAAATATTTTATCTCTTACAGGTGAAACACGCTTTATTCTGCATTAAAATGCCACTAAACTCTGCAGAAAAGATGCGCTGTAGAAGGGGTATGAGAAAAGTCATGTGGATATTGCAGATTTGTAAACAAAAGTCACTCTTTATGGTATTGAAATATGTTAGAAAAAGCAAAATTTATCAAAAATACTTTCTGAAGATCCGCACATTGACAATGACCATTTAAGAACTAGAAATTAACAAACTGCGGGGTTTCGTTTAGTTAAGTATTTTAAGGAACAAGAAGAAAAAACCGAGATAAAAGCTGGTGAATGGTGTGTGATAAAGTACGCAAATACATTGTATTCTTGAGTTGTGACGATTATTGAAGAAAACGAGTTTAAAATATAAGTAATGGCTGCTGTTGGAACCAATTAGAAATGGCCAGTAACGACACGTGATATTTATAATAAGAAAGAAAGAATGATTTGAAAAATTGAATTACCTGAACTTGTTAATAGCTGCAGCCTGTATAGATTTAAGTCTTGTGTTGCGTAATATTTTTGATTTTGCATTGAGTTTGGTATTAAATTTCTGTAAATTTAATTCATAATTATTAATTTTCAGTCATTAATTTTTGTAATAAAGATATGCTTGTAAGTAAATTTTGTAACGTAAGTTACCCAGTTAAAAATTCCCATAATTTTCAATTTATGAAATACATTTTTAAATTAATGAAAATATATTCCTAAGCATTATAAGGAACTGATAAATTATGCTTCAAACAATAAAACAGCTGTAATAGAGCAGAAGTTTGCCTCAAAACCAATTTTCATATTATGTCATTCCCTTTTCGTGTAACGCAAGTTACTGCTTTATCTTTGACTGCTAGATTTTATAAAATTTAAATGCATCGAATATTTTTGCATTTTAATTTGCTTTCAACTGTCATTTTCATAGAATACTTTCATACAAGATTTGTACAACACAATCTGTCTGTACTGAGGTGCTAAATGCATAAGAGTTGGTCGAAATGTAACGTAAGTTACCATGGAATTGCCCCTAAGTTTCAAAAATACTTTAAAGTCAAAGGAATTAAAATACAGGTTCAAAATTTAGGTATTATTTCTATGAAAGTTCGCACATTGTTAGGAATTAATTTAAATTATGCAAATGAATTCTTTTTTGCGTGAGAAAAAAAATTAAAACCTACAATTTTGTAATACAAAACTGTTGCAAAAAAAATGTTCTTTCTATTTTAAGTCTATCTACACTGGCGGAAAAAAAAATCCCAACAGCAAGAAAGACTTGTGTTAGATAAACGAAATTTGGTAGGCGTGTTTATACAACTGAAAGATGACATCGATTGAAATTTCGTGTTCCGCGCATAAGTGTGGCGCAGCTGGCGTCACTCAAAACATGCAAATAAGGCTTTTTTTAAAAGCGTGTTGTGAAGCTCATGTGTATTATTTTTCCGTGAACTTGGACGAATTGCGTTCATTTTAGCCAGGAATACCTTTTAAGAAGACGAAGAAGCCATTATCGACAGCTCATCGAGTTTAAACGAGGTCGTACAAATTGGCTACGAGAAGGTGGATTTTCATTTCGCGATATTGCAGAAAGACTTGGGTGGGAATGTTTCCATCATGCATGATTATTGGAAGCTATGGGCAAGGGATGGTACTACCTCAAGAAGATCGAGTTCCGAGCTGCCACGTGGCACGACTGAGAAGGAAGATCGCCGAATCTTGCGTACGGCTGTGGCGCATCGTACTGCATCTGCGGCTGACATTCGAGCTGCAGTTGGCACCGTCGTGACCCAAGGAATGGTAAGAAACTGTTTACTTCAAGGACAGCTCCGAGCCAGGCAGCCTGTAGCCGGTATTCCATTGACTGCAAACCACTGCAATTTTCCGACGGCAAAGGTGCCACGACAGAGCTCACTGGAGGTCGGAGTGGATATCTGTTGTAATTTTTGATGAAAACAGATTCTGAATTAGTGCCAATGGTGGCTGTATATTGGTCAGAAGGAGGCCAGGGGACCGCCTGCATCCAAGCGGTCTACGGCCTAGACACACGAGACTCACACCTAGAGTTATGGTCTCTAGAGCAATTTCCTACGTCAGCAGGGGCATTCTTCTGGTTATCCAAAACTCACTGACTGAAAATTTGTCGTCAGTCTGTTAATTTAACCAGTAGTACAGCCCTTCATGAGTAGCATTCAAGAGGGCGTTTTCCAACCGTATAACGCTCGCCCTCACATCGCTGCTGTAACGCAATGTGCTCTACAGAGTGCTGACATGTTACTATGACTTGCAAAATCACCAGGTCTGTCTCCAATTGATAACGTATGGGATATCATGGGATGGCACCTCGAGCATCATCCACAGTCAGCAATGTCGGTCCTAGTATTGACACAGCAAGTGCAACAAACATGGAACTCCATACCAGAAAATGACATTCGGCACCTGTATGACATAATGCATGCACGCTTGCAGGCTTGCCTTCAAAATTCTGGAGGTTACATCCTCTATTAAATTAACATAATTTCACATTTGCACAGCATTTTCTTGAGCTTAAATTAGCCAGTGATCTTGTACATTTAATCAATTAAACATGTTAACTAGACAATTGCATTACCCAAATTTCATTACTCTACGGCAATTTTTTCTTGGTGTTGGGATTTTTTTTCCGCCAGTGTATAATGTGTTAGGGATAAACTAAATTTATTTACAGATCTTTTACGCATATCGTAGACAGTAACATAAAGTTTTCATTACACAATTTGTGCAATAGACTTTGCTGTTGTTTCTAATACCACTCGGGTATCCGAGCCCGAGTAGATGAAATCTGCTCTATTTAATGCAGGATAGATACGGCTTCCGTTTTCACGAGCACCATTTAGGTGGAAGACCGATTTTAGCTCAGCACACATGGTATAAGGACCCGTTCATAGGGTAGGCATCCATTCATAACACACACAGAAAGGACAATGACAGGAGAGAGAGAAAGTACGCCCATGCCCAAGCCGGGACTCGAACCCGGGGCCACCGCATCACGGTCAGACGTCGCTGACCACTAGACGAGGTGGTCGACGCAATAGACTTTATACTGACTTAACTAAGTTATTTATTAATTAATTATTGTCTGTTTTTTGTCTGTAAATTAAAACTATCGGCTCAAAAGTATGTTTTAACATTCGAAAATGGCTTAATTACAATTAGTTTTCAATTAATAATTCCAACCCAACATAATAAAATTTTGCTGCAACTTGTGTTTTCAAACTTTTTGAAAATCAGTAAAGGTCCTTTTGTAGTTGCAACTGCAACATTTGCAATAAAAATATGTACTATTTTACAAACACATTCAATATTTTTAAAAGATTTTATGAAGTGAAACTTTTTAGTAATACATACATCTGACACATATTATTTTTAAGTGAACCTAAGCATTCCATTAAAGAAAAACTTTTAATAGGGAAAAAATACACTTAAAAAATGATAATTTCTGAAGAAATGTTTTTTATCTCAACTCCGCTAATACCTAAAGTGACCCAAAAAGAACAAAAGCCCGGGGCTTTTTCGAAGTCCATCAGAAACTCGTTAAGTTCATCATCAGTAATGCAGAATACGAAGCAAGATCCAGCCCCGTGAAATAGCTGCGAACGATTTTCTCGTCTTTGACCTCGGGCGCAAGTTAATGCTAATTGCTTCACGGTACAAAAGTAATGAACAAGCTCTTTCGGAATCGCCGTCGGAAGTACAACTAGTTGCAAACATAAGCGCTTCCTGCGTTTGTTGGGAGCATTGGATGCTCAGGTTATGGAGTGGGGTATCGATAGTAACATTGATTTTTAGTATGTAGTTGCTAAAAGCGCCTTAGTTTTTAGTCATAAAATGTTTAAAAAATAATTTTCGATAAATAATAATTGAAAATAATATAAATTTAACCAGGTTATTGGTTTATCATACAGAAATAAAATTTATATAACATTAAAATAGCTAATAGTTTTAGCATTAAATCATAAATTAAAATCAAAAGTTTAATTTCAAACATACAAGATGGTTATAAAGTCTTGCGCATGTAAAGAAAAGTAATAATAAAAATAAATGTTTTATAATTATGTATAAAAATAAAATTTTATAAAAAAAAAGTAAAACCGACTTCAAAAACGCAGCTGAAAATTGCTCTGAAAAGTAAAAAATAAATTTATTCTTTGAACACCATCGATACTACTTTTAAACATGAGTTTTGAAGTCGGTGTCGAAACAGTTAATAAAATCATTCTTTCCCATTGATTGTACCATTTGATTGATTTTTCCCTTCAAAAAACACTTGAAATTGAGAATGAAACATTTTTGTTGTTTTTATTATGAAACACGTAACCGAAAAATGGGTACGAATGATTTTATTAACTGTTTCAACACCGACTTCAAAACTCATGTTTAAAAGTAGTATCGATGGTGTTCAAAGAATAAATTTATTTTTTACTTTTCAGAGCAATTTTCAGCTGCGTTTTTGAAGTCGGTTTTCCTTTTTTTTTAAAAATTTTATTTTTATTTCATTCTTTTCAGTGTAAATGTATACCCGGAATAGTATCATGTTGTCATCGTAACGCTTCATCTCACTTTATTAAAGCGTCTGAAATTTTAAGCTATTGCCACTAAAAACATTTTTTTTTTCTTTTTAGGATTTATTTCTATGCTGATTTAATTAAAACATTTTTAAATTACTAGTTTTTCACCCGATTATGCGGCTAAAACTGGCCTACAGGTTAATTCGCAAAGTAACCATTTACCGCCGATTCATTAGTGCATCACTAACTTTAAAATTTAAAACTTTAGGTGATGGGAGCCTGGAAATATATTTTTTTAAAAATTTGGGTACTCAGGACTAAATATATTCTATCAGTAAAACTGCGGTTTGCATGCCGCATAATCGTTTGACGTAGGCAGTGCATTTTTTTTTCTGCTGCTTGAAAATCCACCGACTCCGTCGAGGATTGAACTCAAGCTCTTGCGAATGAGAGCCCAGCGTCTTACCGCTAGGCCACTCCATCGGCGAGCTACTGTGACCTAATAAACATCAAATCGCAAGAGTGTGCGCGTGAAATTTGAAATTCAATTCATGCGCAAAGAGGGTGCGCATGAACGGAATTCTAAAGATTTCCCTCAATTTCTTCAGAATTCCGTTCTCAAACCCCGCATCATGGGACCATGGGACCACCAGGGAGGTGTACCCTTTCCAACAAAAAAAAATTTATCAAAATCGGCCTATTCAGTAAAAAGTTATGCGTGGTCATACATAAAAAAAATATATATATATACCGGTCGACCAGAGAACCTCCTCCGTTTTTTCGTCGGTTAAAAACTATTCTTTTTATTTTCATTTTTAGCTTAAAAGGTTTTTTTTTCTACTGATTTTGCTTGTAGAAGTAGCAGTATTATCGTAATTTGAAAATGGCGTCTACGAAAGTTAAGTAGATGGTGTGCTGTTTTTCATGAAGGGGGGGGGGGCATCAATAGAAAAGTGTGTGCATCCTTATTTTCAAAACTGAAACATACACATAAAAAGAATAAAAATAATAAATATACATTAAAAACAAATATTCTTGGCACCAGGAACATGGTGATAAGGGGAGAGGTGGGGGGGGGGGGAGGGGGCAACTGCCTAGAGCACTTGGTTTGAATACATTAGTTAATCCGAAAACATCAGTTTATATCGATCTAAGGACTTTAAACCACATCCCGTTCACCAGAAGTTGAATTCGGGATGCTTTAATGCCTGTCGTAAAGTTGAATTTAACCTTAATCTTTTTTAAAACAGCAAAAGTTTGAGGCCTAGAAGTGTATTAGCACTGTTGTAGAAAAAATCGCTACATTTTCCTTAGCAGTGTAAGATTTTACAAAAACTTTTTGTTTTAATCGTGTATGTTTTTTAACTTTAATTATACATTATAAACTTAATATCACATTATTTTTACAAATAATTTTATTAATTCCAAACAAAAAATAAATAACTGGTGTTTTAGCCTTAAGTAAAACAAGGACAAAAAATATTAAAAGTGATTTAATGCATTTTTACAATATTGCTTATTCCAAATAAAAATAGTCAAAAACAAATAAAATAACGAACTAATGATAGAAAAATAAAAATTTAGAAAGTAGGGTTTTTATAAAGAAAAAACTTGTGTCTGTCTGTCTCCCCCCCCCCCCCTTCTCCTCCGCCTAGCAATTTTAAAACGAACAGTCCAATTTGAACGAGCTTACTTTTGTTTCAAAGTTCCAGGACTCCTCATTTGACGTTTTTAAACATAATTTTGTTCGATTTTGCACATTTAAAAAAACCTGCTCTCTGTAACATCTTTTAAATGAAATTCCCGATTCGAACAAAATTTTTTGTTCGAAGGCTCTTACCAAGAACACTTTATTCCCGCGTTTCACTCTTTGGTTTGAACAATTTTTCGTTCAATTTTAGCAGTTCAAAAAATTTGTTCCCTTAATAGCTTTCGAGTAAACGGTCAGATTCGAAGATTTTTTTTTGAAAGGTCTCTGCGAGATCATGCAAATTGTAGTCTGACAAAATTTATCATTAAACATCAAATCCAATGTTAAAAGTTTGAAAGCGTGTACTACGTTTGTTCCGATATTACTTAGAAAGTCATAGTCAAAGGTCAGTAAAGCTTTACGCGGTGAATGCGGAAATCTGTTGATCTGTTAGGACCATCTCAAAATAATGATAAACTTTAAAAAAAAAATGTGTCAAAAAATTTCAAACCATGACGATAGTTGATTAAACTTAAAAGCAAATAATAAATAAAAGAAAATGCTAAAGAAATGAAAATGAAATAATATCTGTCATCGACTTCATTTGTAATCGAGAATCAGGGGCTATTGAATTAAAATTTTAATAAACCAATAAACTCTCTCACTGGAAGCAATGTATGTTTCGCTTGTCAAAAGTCTGGAGGCTATAGCATTAGCGAATGAAGCTGTTTGCACTATTACACTGACAGATTGTAATTAAGAACATTTATGACATATGTTTATCTTGCCTCTGTTTAATCAACAAGCCGAGATAATTTTGTAAGAGGGACTGCATTAACGGTCACATTGTTGAATTGTATTTTCAAATTTAAACGACAGCAACTGTGAGGCTTTGTTGCAGAATCCAAATTATGCAACCAAATATAGTAAAATGCGCTTAGCTAATGTATAGTCTCGTAAAATGTGAAAATCTTTTTAAGTGCAGGACTACTTGATTATTCAAGAGACGGTTTCTGTATCAATTATGGCAGTAAAATAGAAGTATGTGCTATTGCGAATTTTATATAGTAGGGTAATGTAGGGGCAATGTAAAATAGTTACGTTAACAAGCCTATTTCAAAATGAACAAAGGAGAATTTTTTTCTGATAATCAGTATACATATAGAAGATGATATATAGAAGATGTTTTTCTGATAATCAGTATACAGAATACTGGATTTTGTAGTACAACTATAGTTGAAATATCATTTTTCGGTTTTGGCAGTTATTTTGCACCTTTATTTTTGTATTGACACGTTTTCTATTTAATGATTTGCAGTAATTTTCAGCAAATGAATACGTAAGTAAGCGAATAAAAGAAATATTAATGAAAAAATAAACGAAGAAGTAAATAAACAAATAAATGGATTAAGTAATATATGAGAAAAAGAAATGCGTGAGTAAAATAGAGAAAGAATTAAAAAAATGAGCGAATGCATGAATAAACAAATAAATTAATAAGTAAAAGTTAAAGAGGGGGGGGAGGGCTTTAATTTTAGAATTCAAAAGTTTAATGTTGCTCCTTAATAACTGAAACAGTACCGATGGATAGTACGAGACTTTTCATCTTTTACAGATCCTAATGGAACAGGCAGATTTCGTTATAGATAATATTCATGGCAAAAAGGATTGATCTGAGGAACATAAGTTAAATGTTTTGCATTTCATTTTTTGAGGTACATTTTAAATTAAAAAACTAGACTAAACACTGCTTTTAATAATTCCACTTTTCCGTCTGCATTCTAAAACTGATAAATTCAAATAGTAAAACATTTTATTTATTTTCTTTTTAATCATAGAAACTTCAAAATGGAGTTTTTGATTTCAAACGCTTCAAAACGAACGATTCTGAAAAACTTTCAAAAGATTTCAATGCTTTAAAAAAAAAGTGATTTAAACCGTTTGATCCCTCACTTTCTTTACGTATTCGTATTTTGTTGAATCTGACTTTCTTTTCTTCAAGTGAGAAGCAATGCCTAAATCAAATTCAAATGCTTTTCACGGACTTTAAAAAGGAGGGAATTTTATTTTAATGCAAAAGCTTCTGCATTTAAAATGTCCTCCTTTGTGATGTACTTCTAAAACTTGTCACTATACATATTGCATCCTCGTTTTCACTAACTTTACATGAGTAGGTGTCCATCTATTTCTATTTGGGCATAACGAGCCCTACATTTTATTCGCTAAATTGTCAGTATTTATTTTTCTTTTAAAGCATAAAAATTTGTGTAGAACAATTCACATGGACGCGCTGTTGATTGTGTAATTTATTTATTGATTTGATTAATTTTATTTAGTTATTTATTTGTTCATTTATTCTGCTTTTTTTACCATACTGTGGCTTCATGAGCAATGGAAAAACTCACATTTTTTTTCTTGGGGGAAAGGAAATTTTCTTCCTAATCATTGCCATTTTGAAATGGTACCGCTTAAAATTTGGTGAGTTAAAGCAAGGCGTTAAAGATAGCGTTTTATACAGGCTGTATCATTACTTAGAACATCAATGGTAAAGATTTGCCCGCTATAGAGCGCTGAACAAGGACCACCCACATTTTTGTTTACATTTATTAGCATATTGTTTCTGCTGTAAAAAAGTGATGTTTATCCTATCTTTAAGCGTTAAAAAATATTGATATAATTAACTGAAGTGGAGTACAGAATGAATTGATGCCGAAGGCCTTATTAGTACTGCTTTTTAGGGGAAATAAATTCCCCTTTCAGGTAAAGTTGGTCACAACTTATGATTCAGTCATACGACATTCATTCATCTGTTTACTTTCTTCGAATTAACAACATATAGCAATGGCGTTCAATTGTGACATCTCTGCATTAATAAAATATACGCTTAAATTCACCGACGATTAATAAAAAAATGTAGCAATGAAATAATATTGTTCTAATTTACTATTTTGTTTCATTATTGTTGCTCACACGATCTTAATAGCTACGCAAAAGTTCAGATGTTCATTTTGATGGCGTTGACGCATCAGAGCGATAAATGGCGAATCTATTCGTCGAGACATTTCATTTTTTTCATTTTGCTGCCCCAGAATGAAATGTACCGTAATGAAGCGATGGTGTACAACGGAAAGACGATTGACAACAAAACATATTAATTTTTTTAGTAACAACGAAATGAGCATATATGATAGCTTAGTCCTAAAGAGCAATACAAGTACGGAAAAAATAAACAAAACTACAATATTGCGACGATCAACTATCATGGCGAACTGTGAACTGAATTTTAAAAAGTTCTATGGCAATCCGTTGGTAGTATTGGCTCGCTTAGCGAATAGATTTCGCCATTTATCGCTCTGCGGTGCCAGTGTCGTTTCATAGTTAATTAATAATTAGAATCAATTAAAATGAAAAATAATTCGCTAACTAATTAAAATAAGCCGTTAAAACGCAGAATAAACCAACAAATAAAACAAGCTTTTTAACAACGTTAAAATATACTAAAATAGAATTGAATGCCAAACTGTAAAATTGTCGCCAACAAATTAATTTTATCTTTTGTTATCTGATTTGTATATAATGTTAGTTACCATAAAATTCGATAGATGTCGCTGGACAAGGACCACCGTTTTTATCCCAAGGATTTTGATGAAATGAAACAGCCTGTATAAAACGCTATCTAGTGAAGCCTTGGTTAAAGAAAATATGTTTTAAATAAATAAATTATTCTGGCCTGCAACCAAAAAAGTGCTTAGAAATTAATAACTAGTACCAATAGAGCAGTAAGTTACCGCCCCTAAGCTAGAGCTAAGGCAGAAACACGTGCAAAACATCGCCAACTCGGTTATTCTATCCAAAGACTGCAGTTTTATACTAGCTGGTACTCACCGTGTGTAGTACGAATAGATCTATAGACGTGGATTTTAGGACAAATACTGAAAAAATCTATGACATGCCATTTTTGACGTATTTACTATTAAAATTTTCTGTACCACATCAAATGTATTATAATTAAAGTCACCAGCAGTCATGACACTAACAAAAACTAAGGAGTATAACTTAGTGCGAGCTTGGTGTGAAATATAATGAAAAAAAGGAGAAAAATTTCTATTGATCATGGGGTATGGCAGAGCTCCCGACAAGTCAACCTAAAGCAAGCCAAGTTAAACCGAAGTGAAACTCGACATTTTTTTTTCTCGTTGCAGTTCAACGCACTCCCCCCCCCCGGCAACTACGTCGCGGGTATGTCGTTCTGCTAAACTCGGTAAAAAAGGAAAATCATAACACTTTTCGTTATTCTGTTCTTCACTACAGAAAGAATACTGGTATCTCTTAGTGTAGAACCAACTTTTCGTCCAACCGTGGCAAATTGTTTTGCTGCACCCGTTACTGCTCCAAATGGAGACAATAAGAACGTCACACATATTTTCGGCAATAGAAAAAACCTCTTTATCAGTACAAATAAAAAACGTTGGACATCTTTTCATTCATTATCTCCATGTTTCGTTGAAAAAGCTTTTTTTTTCCTCTGAAAATCATTTCTGCAAATCTAATCGCTCTTTGAACTAGCTTTACATCTAGGGTTGACCGACTAGTTAAGCCATTTTTCTATTTCAGAAATTCCTTGCGTCGTTACGTATCGTAGCATTTGCCACATGACAGTAAAAACTCTTCAGATGATATATGCAAATTTATATTTCTAGTCATTTTCTTTCAGTAAATGTGTAGAAAGAAGTTAGTTGTGCCAATTTACCAAAAAAAAATTCAAAACCTTATTTTTTCAAAGAAATCACAAGGTGTTTACTCAGAGGAGGTATCCCTAGCAGCATCATCTCATCGGCCGATGATCGGCCATTCATCGAAACCCGATGAAACTCTCATCGACCGATGATCCAATATGTCTCATCGGCCAAACAGAATACGAGCAGCAAAATCCGATGAGTTTTGCTCGAAATACGATGAGATTTAGAGCAATTAACGAGCAGAACAGTCCCGTGCCGATGAATTTCGCCGGGAAACTTGATCGGAAGTATATTGTTTTCCGATGGAATATAGCTCGGCTTATTTTCATCGGGAAAGTTGATCGAAAGGATATCGCTTTCCGATGAAAAGTAGCTCATCGAAAACCGTGCTCGGATACTGATCGGAGCGATGTCATCGTGCGTTACGGGATCAGTTTGCGAGGAGTTCGATGATCGGCCGAGCAAAATCCGATGAGTTGATGCTACTTGGGATTTTTTCAATGGTGATAATCATAATGATAAGTAATAATCATGGGAAAGTAAAATCAGAGAGTCTATCCTATTACCTTTTAAAAGCGAACAGCCGCTCATTGCCTGTTTGTCCAACGCCTCCTAAATACTAAATGCCTACTGCTTTCTGGTTTTTAATACATAGTAAAATTTCTCCCTTTTGGCTCGCGAAGCACTGCCATCTATCGGAGTTCTTCGAGACAGATAAATTAACGATTGATTAATTTTTTAATTTAAATTTAAAAATTCACCGATCAAAAAATTGTGGATTTATCATCACAATAACGGCATCATCGGATTACGCTCAAAGTGGAACAAATGTCTCCCGTATTGAGGCAAATGTAGAAGGCATTTAGTATTTAGAAGGCGTTGGTTTGTCTCGCTAACATGTCCTTGCTTGTGTAGGAACGTATTGCTTATCTCTCTTCTTCATTAATCATACCCAAACGTAACACCTTTACCTTTTACATGCAGCTACTATCATCCCCAAAACTATATGCACTCACAGCTTAAAATCTCCACCGTAATCGTACTTTCCAGAATAACTAGGAGAAATTTAATGAGTTTAATTGCTCATAATCTCTATTTAGAAATCTAATCACAAATGTTAATCAAAGTAACTCACGGGATTAACTAACTTAGTACATAATTTAGAAATTTAACCCACAAGTTCCCAATCAGGCATTTTCTTCTGAGCATCAATTTCTCAGCTAGATTATTCTAGTAATCTGCACATTAAATGGTATCCATGGTGATTGATAATAGAGTTGGATAGCGCAAAATATCAGGAGTAGTTTGGGAATTGAGCAATTAACTCTCAAATAATTATTCCCACTCTTTTACGTTAGCTTCATTAATGAATCTTTGTAATAAGAGTTACGATCAAAAAAAAAACAAAAGAGTTCTTACATTTCACCTAGATTATGTGTCTTTAAATTATTAATAAATTGCTTTTATTTAGGGGTAAAAACGAAGTAAATAGAGATAATTAATAAATAAAAGGACTTTAATGTATTTTAAACGCTTGAAGAATTACGGCGATATCTTTCAGAAATCGTAAATGAGAGTTAAAAATTTAACTTTGTACCTTAGTTAATGTACTCTTTCTGTGAGTGTTCCAAAAATAAAAAACGCTATTTTTAGTGAAAAGTTAACTTTAAAAAGTTATGATGGGGAAATGTTTTTTCAACTTAACACTTATATTTTGTAATTTTCTTTCATTTAATGAATACAGGATTTGACTAAAAAAGCCGGGACGATGTTGGCGTATTTCAGAACAAACACACATCTGTACTCAAGATTTCACTTCCTGCTGCACATTGTATAACATGGCACGTGACACGATGGTATAAACATACATAATGATGTTTCGAAGTTCCTGCTATAAAGGTTGAGAGGATGTGCATAAGGGTGGAGCGAAAAACAAAAATTTTGGAATCTTATTCTGTAATACCCGGCAAAAGCTGTGTGTGCGTAATGTAAAATATTATCAAGTTTGAACAACTCCTTTTAGGTCCTACCATGGATTGAATTTCTCTAGAAATACGAAAAAATGTCATCTTCCACCGAGTTCTTGCAACGTTAAAAAGACAACTTTTCAAAAACAAGTTGTATTTTATCAGTGACTCAATAAGTATACTTATTCTACACTACGACAGTTTTAAGGGTTCAAAACTGATTAGTGAAACGGCAGATTGCTATTGAAGGAAGAGACAAGATATGAATTTAAATGAAAAACATTATGCTCGCAATCGTCAATGTAAAAACTGAGTCATGAGTCAAATTTCAAACTTTGATTCAAAAGGAGAAACCCGCTTAACATCAGATAGTAATTGCATCTGAAAAATGTGTTGAAAATGTGTAAACAACGTGGCTGGGTGGATGGAAAAGACAGAATGAAACCCGAAATGCAACTACCTCCTTGTATGCGTTCTAGGCTATTAATGTAACGAAATATAATTGCATTTACAACTAAAAGCTGCATTTTGCCCATTCATTGCAAAAAAAAAAAAAAAAAGAATCTAGATTACAAAGGAAAAATTATTGCTAAGTGCAAAAAATGGTAAAAAAATTCAATTTTTGGTTAATTTCACGGAACTTTACGGTTTATGTACAAACTTAATACTGAATAGAATGTATATTCTTTTGAAGATGCATGAAAAAAGTGTTAAAAGGAAGCATTTTAATTGTATGTATGTATGTTTCAAATGGGGCTGCTTTTAGCTTCTTGCCATTTGCAGACCTAGTGCATTCCCCAAAGCGGCATCCACTCTTTCATGTGGTACCACCATCGGCAGGATACCATTGCCACAAGTATTTTTGACGCCCAGTTTCCCCATTAGATGGAGGCACCTGGGCTCTATTCGATGCGAAACTGCACTAGGAATTTAATTTTGCCAAGAGATACTATAAGCCAAACAAGTACTCGAGGGATCTTTTACTTGCCGCATAATCATGCTGTCGATTTTCTGCATCATGAAAATCCACCGACTGGAGCCGAGTTTTAATTGTTATAGAACAAAAATGTTGATTATTTATATTTTCCAAAAATTTTTTGAAAATTGACAATTTTTCCGTAATTTTAGAGAAATTCAAGCCCTGTTAGAAGGAGTTATTCAAACTTGATTATATTTTACATGTGTTTTGTACTTACGCATGCACAGCTTTTGCCGGATATTACAGAATAAAATTCCAAAATTTTTGTTTTTCTCTCCCGCCTAATGTGCATACACGGTGTGTGATGTATTCTTACAAAAAAGGTCTAAAGGTTAGGGCCACATTAAAAAATGAATGTTGTTTTTACAGTATAATACAGTTAACTTTATAGTTATAAACTGTAAAAATTTCTAATTTTACAGTAATAAACTGTAAAACTGCTAATTTTACAGTAGTAAATATTAAAATTGCTAGTTTACATTAATAAACTGCAAAATTGCTAGTTGACAGTTTTTTACCGTGCATTTTATATTTTTAAACTGGAACCTCGCTGCCAGTATTATACTGTTGTCTTTGTAGTAAAATGTTGCTAAATTTTACGGTTATGAACTGTAAAACTTCTTACTTTACAGTAATAAACTGTAAAATTGCTATATTTACAGTTTATTACTGTGCATTTTACAGTTTAAAATTGGAACCTCGGCTGCCAGTATTATTCTGAAAAAACAATAGCTAGTTTTGTGCATTTCAGGTGAACTTAGAGGGCATTTTATGTATCCACCATACGTAACGATTAGTAACTGGAATGCATTTCACATCTACGATTTTTCACATTAGTTTTCGGCAGATTTCTTTAAGTTAATAACTTGACGCTGAACAACTTTTTGATTCACTTTTTCCCCGTATATCTTACTGTTTTTATGTAGTTATAGTACTAACTCCAAATTTTGACACCGGGAGGAACTGCAAATAACTTCATTGTGAAGCGCATAGCAGTTTTACTCTATCTAGCTCCAACTTTTATAATATGAGCTCTTGCCTTTTAGAAGTTATTGGGGTGGGCAACGAGCTTTAGTGAGCCTTCTACACTTTATTTATTGTTACTGTGTTAGCTAGAGTAAGCTCTACTATCTGGCTAAAGCAAATAGTTTTTATTACAACTAGAATTTACTGTGATTAGCCTTTACGTGGAGTCCTCTACGTTTAATGCAAGTTAGACGAATTGACCGGATTTACTTTGTTCAAGCCGTATGTTTTAAATTTTTGACAGTGAAATTTTGCTTTAGTGTTCCTTCATTAATCAGCCTATTCTACTTGTTCAGCGATAAAGAAATGCAAGAAAATGAGCTACTCAAGGAAAAAACCAATCAAAACAAATTTTATTCTTTTTATTCACATTAACAAAGCATAATGGAAAACAAGGAATCACAACTTGTTTTGTGGTAAGAAACAATCACAGGGAGTGTTGAATGCACATGACAACATGGAACACAAGTAACAAAAATGGATCGCGACGAAATGGAGACGAGAACTTTGGAACAACATTTGTACAGAGGACAACTCAGAGACAAACATAAAAAATGAAATCCATTGCATTTTCTTTTTGAAGCATGACTAATACGTCATTCAGAATATTCAACTTAAGCTTTTCGAAACCGCCTTATAAAATAAAATTTTCTTATAAGTTTCAGTTAATTATGAAAAATGGTAAGGGAATTGCTGTCAGAAAAGTGGGATAGTTTCTGTTTGGAAACCGAAATTCAAACGTAATTTGAAGACTACTCGAGAATAATATAAACAAATAAAAAATATTTTTATTCTCCACTAAACGTGTACATAAATTTTACTTATGCGTGTTATTATCAAATATTTGATAATCCGTTGTATCACTGAACTGGAAAAAAAATTATCATTTTTTAAATATTCCCACACTGAGCGATCATTGTATGTTACAGATTATTACATAAATATATATTTTTCTTGAGTAGGAAATGATGCGTAGAGTTTAACAGTAGGTGCAAGAAATATGTTAAGTTTAATATTTCATTTTTTAAAGGAGTACTAATGGAATTTTGGAAATTATACTTTCTTTTAGTATTGCTTTTCATATTAAAGCTAAGAATGTCTATATACTTAATAACAGATTCAGCAAAAAAAAAAAAAAAGAAGAGGGAAGGATGAAATCCCTGAAACGAATGTTTTTTTTTTTTTTTTTTTGTCTTATTTTATTTTAATGCGTAAGTAATTGGATCATTGGACCTTCAAATTACCTTTCATTCCACGTTATAAAGAATATTTTGAAGCATTTTAAATGATATCAGTAGCATCTGCATTATTTTTTAGAGCTTGGAATGGCACTTATTTGTACACCGAATGAAATGTTTCATTATTTCTCCGCAACCGTTAAATTGACTCGATGATTTTGAACAAATAAAACTGGTTTTTAATTTAGTTTCCCTAAAAGTATTTTTGAAATAATCAATAGTCTGCCGCTATCCCCTTCATATCCTATGTTATAACTGCAATTGCGTGATAGTTTTAAATGCAAAGTTTAAACTTTGTGACGTCTTATAGCATATATGTTGAAGATATAGAAATAAATGAATAATTGAATAATTTAATACACAATGTATCACTTAGACATACATTATTCTTAAGTATTTCTGCATAAAATTTTATGTAGAATAACTAACAGATGTATGTGTACATAAAGTTAATTCATTGTATATCAGAGCGGATTCATTATAAAATTACCAATTACTTTCAACAATACTTTTGCATTGTAAATTAACACATTTTGCTTCAGCCATGCGTTTTTGGTCTTTTCTCGCTGAATTCTGAATATTTTTTCTCTTTTTCTGTAATTAAAAAGCTTATCATATAACAACTCCACTATCACGAGCCACAAAAATATAATTTATATTATGTGTTTCATATTATATATTTTCTTTAATATTTATTATAGCTTTGCTTACATTATTTCTTACGTTCTAAATTAAAGTTAACTCACAAGTAAACTTAAGTGTTTCACCAGAATATCTGTTTAGTTTACACACTTATATAGTTTTCTAGTCTGCTTTAGCCCCCCACCCCCACCCCTCAAAAAAGAAACACACAAAAACACGAAAATAATTATATTGTTCGTTCACAGGAATCAGTTTCACAATGAACCATATGTAAACGAATTAAGCTATTTTAAAGAGATCAAGACATAACCCCAAGAATCGCATTACATGCTTATTACCATAACTGAGATACAAACTTTAATGCCTACGTATCGATATTTTTTTCAGTTTCGACTTCAAATGCATGTAGCAGATCTCACACATTTATATTACTAAAAACTGTTATAAAATATTGCGTCTCTTGGTATATTTTTTATGAGGGTTTAAGACCAATTACTAAAAAAATATATATAAAATAAATGAATAAAAGGAATATTTAAAACCAAACTTAGAAGTTGAACATTTTGCAACTTCAAAAAATAATTTATTTGTTCATTTATTTTTTACAATTTAGCCTTTTGCTTTGTTCCCTCAATTTTCATTCTGAGCGTAGATTCACTTATATTGGAGCAATTTTGTTACAAAGTTGAGAGGATAAGATGATATCCTAGCTCTAATACTAAACTTTAAATGTTTATCAGAGGGGACTTCCGAGTGTTACGCCAAATGCAGTCGCTTGCATGAGAGTAGTCACTGATATATGATCGGTGAGCAAAATGTATTAACTTGTACGTCTAAGAAATTTGGTGCATATTAAATTTATGAATCAAAGCATTCATTCTCTGATAAATAAATGATATTTTTTAGCTGTCGTAAGTAAAAGACAGACGCCCACAACCGCTTTCAAAGCATTGGGGGAACTTTCATCACCATCATAACTGCCTCAAATATTTTTAATTTCCCAACAATAATATACATAGCTCATTAAATTGTAGATTGAAATATTTTATGTCGTATAAACTATATATACGTATTACTGACGTTATAATCACCGACTAAGTTCTGCACAAATATTACTGAAAACGTATACATTGCAAGGAATAGAACACGTTTTAAACTAACTTAATCTCAATAAAGCAGTTAATTTTTTCTGATACCGAAATAGCAATCAAAACGTATGAAATAATTTTTATTTGCTTTATATTTCTGCTCATCTGCTGCATTAAATACTGAGAACATATTTTATAGTGTTCATACAGTCTTTAATTTGTTGGCATTCAAAAACTAATTTTTGAGTTAGTGACAAAGTTTCTTAAGAAGAGTTTGAGGGAAATACAGTTTATTCAGAACATATTTATTATCGGATATAAATGGTTTTTAACTCTTCCGTATAGCTGAAAAGAAAGAATCTAGACAATACGACGCGAACCGATTATTTAAGTGTCGGGCTACAGAAATTCTCATAGAAAGCAAAAAGGAAAGGAACTTGAAATCTGTAATTGTGTGATTTGCTTAGTAGTTCTCAGTTTTATTTTTGAATACTGATTTTTCTTTTTTCTATATTTGTGGAAGATTCTGTAGCAAAAAATGAAATAGTTTTAATATTAAAAAAATAACTGCTAAAGAAATGGTTCAATATATTTCAGGTAAAACGTTTCCTAAATGTAGTTGTCAGATAAATGAATAATTTCAGTAGCCTAATAAAAAAACATTAGGTAACATACTAAGGTATGCTTATTAAACTTGCTCCAAAGTTAAATGTTTTTACCATACTTTAATAAGTAACAAAAAGTAACCCGTGCTCTATCAAATGTACCAAAATTCATCTGGCAGCGTACATTATTTATACTTTCAGCATAAAACTAACTTAGATGAAAATTCTTTCGCACTGAACAATTTCACTGACATTGCAGGTTTTGAAAGCATATCAAACGCAGGAAAACATCTTTAGAAAACAGAACTGCCTCTCTGATACACACGACAAAAGGCTTAGCTTTTTTGAAATGGTCCTCTCATCGCAGCTATTAACACGTCCTCGTCAGACAACCACACATTGGTCAAACAACAACATCCAAGCATATATATATGTATATATGTATATCGTCGGGATTTCCAACATTATATATCAATGTGCTGCAAAGCAATTTATCAAACATGTATGAATTTCCATCTATAACCGTATACTCTTTTTATACATAATATATTTTTGTAACATGGGCAAGAGAAGTCATGTTAAATTACAAATAACACTCAATATTCCAATTTGTTTTCAACAATTTCCTGTTTTTTCGTTTGTAAAAAGTTTTGGAATGAAATGGAAAGAAATGCATTATGGCAATGGTGTGTGTGATGCGATTGGAATTGAACTGTTCTACCGATGGTGCTAAAAGTAATAAGAAGCCTGCAAATGACAATCAACTCACCAATACAATCAACTTATTTTCCACAGGCATTCCAAAAAAAGACATTTATAATTTCAATAAACTTTAATCTAGTTTCCAGGAGGTTCGTTCAATTTACCGTTTTGCTTTACCCTCCAATCAAAGTAGTGTATTGTGTTAAAAAATGATGCAATCTGACAATAGAATTACTCAGGCAATGTTCTGTAATACACACTTGAAGTTCGTGGCACCATCTTTGCTGATTCTTTTCACACAACATTGCCACAATTCTGAAAACAGGGCTGAACTTAAAATACTTTTCATATTAAAAGTTACAGAAATGAAAGTTTCATTAACTGTTCAGTTTTTTGTTCTTCAAAATAACTGTGACAGTTCTTGATTTTCTCGGCTACCAAACTATGA
This sequence comes from Uloborus plumipes, assembly GCA_038373865.1. Taxonomy (NCBI): domain Eukaryota; kingdom Metazoa; phylum Arthropoda; class Arachnida; order Araneae; family Uloboridae; genus Uloborus; species Uloborus plumipes. The sequence goes on from JAXGGA010000590.1 coordinate 177,092, forward strand.
TGTATGCAAAAAAAGGAAGCAAAAAGTAGTGAAACCAAGATCAACAATTGGCAGTTTTTCTTTTGGCTTCTATTTGCCAAATTTGACGAGCTGCATAAGTAATTCTTTTTTGAGAACATTTTGGTAGCTCTGGCCGTGTAAATCAAGTAGTAACTAATCGCTAAAGCAAATAATTTATTATAATTTACAAATATATACTGTCAAGTATCTTGCATCCTTATAAACTTTTCTCCTCCATACATCTCGTGTCAGAATTCACCAGGAGCCAGCTGATTTTTCTCAAAGTATCTACATATAGCTAAGAATTACTTTATCCTACAAAACATATAATTTATAGATAATAAAATAAGTTTACCTCATTCAGGTATTTTTTGGCTGTAATCAGACTCGTTTTAGCATCTATGTAAACCTGCAGCAATTGCATAATTTAAATCCGCAGCTTTCTAGAAATATGGACTGTACAGTTTCTTTCTTCACTTTTGTAACAACATTTTTTGGGGGTTCAAAATTTCATTTTGCAACGTGTTTTTAATTTAAGGTCATTTCATGCTCGGGGCGTTTTATTCAACTTAAAGAATCTGGACGACTCAGTATTACTATCCAAACCTGCTCACAATTTTTTTCTTTGCCGTAATGTATTTATATATATCTAATTGCAAGCATTTGCTATCCTGAAAGAGAGTTTTCCCAAGTGCATTTTATCTCACCTCCGACAGACAGTAAATTACAATTTGAGTCTTTTGTGTCTAGAGTCTTGTATATAACAGTTTTATGACTGTGGCATCCAGTAACAACACGAATGTCATGGAGCATGCGCAGTTCACGGCAGTGACTCAGTCCGAAGGCCAGTAACTCGACCCGATCCCTCATCCAACCATCATCTTCGGAGCAGTCTCTGTTCCCAGTACTTTCTAATGCTCTGCTCGAGTTAGAACTCTGTGTTGGCCTTCAGAAAAACATGACTAGTGAGATAAAGGTGAGAACGAGTGGTAAGTAACGGTGTGTGACGCAGGGGGCGCTGGACTTCGTGAGATCGCGCCGCTTCATCATCACTCTGTCTATGACGTGCATCACACCATTGACAGCTTGGACATCTGGGCGGATGATTCGAGCCTGCATACCCTCCCACTCCAGCACAAGTTCGCCTGTAAAAAAGAATCATTTGAGTAAGTTACACACGTGCCCAGATAGTTTGCATGCAAAGGGAAAGATGCGCATTAAAATATTGCCACAGTGAAAAACTAACAAAATACGAGAAGCATGAAATAACGATATTATACACCTGCACAAATTTAGGTTCGGTTTAATGTTCTGTTTGATTCCGCTTCATTAGATTTTGCAAAACTTATCATCAATGAAACCTACATACATTTTTATACTTAACTAATAAGTTTTTAGTAAAAAATGCAAAAAAAAAACTTTTTTTACTTTGGAAAAAAAGGACAACTTAATGTTTCACCTACTTTTAAGTTTTACTTGCAGAAAATTTTAACTGATAGCATGATTGAGAATGTTATAAGAAAGTATTTCAATTTATTTGAGACTTTTTGCCCTTTTACCTTTTTCGTGATGAAAAAGTATACAAACATATATTATTCATAGTATAAATGGTAATAATAAAAGTACGGCTGGAGGATATGTGAAAAGAAAAAAAAACAAAATCTTTAATTATAGTGTTGAATTGTTGACACATACATGTCCCAGCATGTTCAAAATAAAGTTAGGTTAATAAAAAAAATAGAATTAACAGCGCATAATTAAAAAACAATACCGAATAAACAAAAAAAATAATGAACACGTTAATTGGAATTAGAGAGTGCCGAATTGTGAAGCATTGATTGAGTCCTATATGCAGCTTTTTCGTGCATAGTAAGTATTAATGTGAGTCTTAAAAAAAACAGCTATTGTGCAACCTATTAGGAAGTTGATTTGCATCCAGAAGCATGCCCGGAAAGTGCCCACACTTAAGTATATGACCTTGAATTTATAATCTTTCACGACTATGAATTACGTGGCTGTAAACCACGCAAAAGTTAAAGTGAGATCGCGGTTGCAGTTACTTCGAGTAATGATAAAAAACTCTTTGGGTTAGTTGACAGATTCCGGTTTGCAACTACATTGCCATCAGAAAGTAAAGTCGACCAAGGAGCGGGTTCTGTCGTCTTTCGTGGTGGGTGAAATGGCGAAAACGGTCAGCCTTATCACTCCCCCAAGAAGTTGGCATAAGTTCCGCTTCCCCAAAATGCAAAATATTTCCCTTTTCAACATTTGGTCCAAAAGGATATTGATAGTACTCTGCGTAAGTTTTATTCTGCCTGTTGGCGAGAAGTGCCGTTTCCAATTTGGAAATAATTAGGATACAGTCAGATCAGTAGAGTGTCTTCTGTTCGAGATATAGACGTTCAAAGTCTGGAATTGTGAAAAGTTTGCACTTGAAATAAGAGATACTCGTACTCGCTGAGACTTTATGATTTAAGCTTTTCCCATCGGGATGCATGAATAAATGCATGTTCCTCCTCTAACATAGTTTAAATCCAAAAAGCCGTAAGTGTTGACTTAGGCTGTCTAACTAGTTCTGGTTTCGTACTCTCTAAGATTACCTTCAGACCTTTCTTTTTGATTGTTTCTTGCGGTTAATTTTAAAGTAAAGTTGTAAACGATTCAGATTGACTTCTACCGAGAAAGGAGTACAGATGAAAAAGACTTGACTCCTGTATGACGTCAAACTTCGCGCGTTTTAGGGGAAATTCTTGCCGAAAAACTTTGTTTGATTTGATAGTGGATGATTTTTTCATCCGTTAAATTTGCCATAGAAGTTAGATGTCTGCAAATAAATAAATTTCTTATAGTTTATTTTGGTTAAAGTTGATTTTGCAATACATTACGATCATAAAATGTGCAAATACTGTAACCACGAAATCAATAATAATTAATTGACGCAATTACAAACAAGCTTTTTGGATATTTTCTTGGAAAAAAAATACAACTTTTAGTAGGAAAACGTGTTGGGACACTTATGGTAAATGTAGATGACATCACGTAAGAAAAAAATGGTAATATGAGATGCGTTTAGTTAATTCTGTGCAGGTTTAAAAGAAATGTTCGAAACTAGTACTCTAATTTTTAGTCAAGGAATATGAAAATACACACATTCCCTTCTCAACATTACAATAGTATGCTGTAAAAAATATTGCATTGCCTTCTTTCATTTTGCAACAATTAGCATGTGTCTACATAAGACATCTACTCCACTGCATTCATAAAAGCACTGACCATGCAGAAAATATACTCACCTAAAGGAGGCAAGCCCCCTGAAATATTTCTCTTTCCTAAGTGCAGCAGAAAGAGAAGTGAAATAAGAAAAATATATTTAAAATGCAGGCAGGCAGGCACGGGCACATTCAGTTAACATTTCGGGAAAACAAAACAACACACATACACATTTAAATCAATCTACTTATTCTGCATATTCAGTTAACTCAAATGGCACTAATAAACATTACTTGCAATTACGTGCACAGTATTTAATTCCTACCTATGCATATTAGCGATAAAATATATCTATGTTATGATGACATTATCTGCCTTAACGAAGTTATTTTTCTTTTCCAGTTTTGCTTGACTAATAAGAGGTTTCAATTAGTTCTTATATTTTTCACTTATAAGCCTTTGCAGCAGCGATTCACAAAGTGTTTTCAACGGAACTGTAGCTTAAATTTTCTCCCTAAAGTTCTTCTTTATAGAAATAAGTAATTATGATAGAGAATGGTTAGCATTTGACTTCCAGATAGCTAACATTTCATCGTTTAGACATTAACAAGTACGAGGTTCTTTAAAGTAAATGCGAAGTATTAAATATTCCGTGGCCTAAAAAGTTTGGAATTACATTGCTTTACAGCATACGTGTCTAAAGTTCCTCTTGTTACTTTTACAGAGCAACAATCATTACTAACTTTTGTATATGTAGTTCCTTTTCAATCTCATATCATTTCAACAAATTATTTCACGAATTTATTTCAGAAATTTCTATCTAGTATAATCTTTATGCCATCAGCTTTCCACAGAAAATATTTGAAGTGAGTTAAACCAATTTAGAATGATTGACTTAATATGTTGTTGATCAGAGAGAAGACAAGGCTTTATTTATTTATGGGATTTTTTGTTTTAAACTTCACAAGCAAGTATGAATTTCTGCACAGCAATAGCAGTATCAGGTTAGAAAGTCCTGTGTAATCAAATGGTTTGGCATACTTGCTTGACATAATGTGAGGCTTTTAGCACGATCGAAAGTGAAGAAAACTTCCCAACTTCTGCAGTCAAAAGAGTAGTAGTCTCTCGAAAATCCGAGTCTTGAAAGTTCAAAATTCTGCTTAATTCGAGGTGCTTTATTTATTGTATTTTAAATTGCGCTTTTTTTTTCAGCAAAGAAAATGTTTTCATTTAAATCTGAAAATAGAAAGCTTTTTGCTGCTGTAAAATTAATTTAACTACTTACTGTAAATAATAAAAATTTATTGAGAAGTTGTTGTCAACCACGCTTCCAAAGAGAGCAAAATATTCATCGAATGCAAGATACAGATTAAGTACTTGGAGACAACAACTTGGGTATACCATAAATAATGTATAAACCTCCTTTTTGGGGTATCCTATTGCGATTAAACTTGAGGTCTTTGCTAGTTTTATATACGAAATTTAAACCTTCTACAACAAAAATATTTGATGTCATGTAGGACGCATTCATACAAAAGCACATAAAGGGATACAGATGTCACGGCAAAACAAGTTGATTCGAGGACGATAAAATTGCATGTTATTGTTATCTACAAATTTGCACACATAATTACGTACAGAAATTGTGAAGAAGAGAAGTGAAACTTCATCTAGAGTTAATTAAAATGAAGATTTTCACGTTAAACTTTGACAGTTAAACTTTTCCTGAAGACAATAATTACTTTGCTTTTGCACGAAGAAGTCGTCTGAATAGTGTATAATTTTGACCAAGGAGATTATTTCCGATGATCCGAGTTTTCAATAATCCAAGCAGGGGTCAGCCTCTATTACTTCGAATTTTCGAGACTACTGTATATTCAAAAATTAACAAAGAAGCAGATATTGCCCTAAGTTGAATGCCATCCCGTCTACTATCAACGCTGAGCATCTCTTCAAAATAATTCTTTAAAAATGGTCTCAACTTATCTGAAAACATCTTATAAATTTATGGTAATACATGAAATATTTTTCTATGATTCTTTTTTTTTTCTTTTTTACTTCATAATGTTTAGAAAGTATTTACCACACTATTACCATTTTATTTACCACTTAAAAGGCTCACTAATTTTCGCATAACAAATGTCATTACTTGCATACATTTGTAAAATTTAGGAAGTTTCTGAGAACTTTTAAAAATATAACACATTTATAAAATCAAAAAAAAAAAACTCAATATAGTGATATGTTTATGAGATATACTTTTCTAAATAAATACAGGATTACAATACAATAAATTTATTCAGCAAAATATTTTTAATGGTAATGGTTACATGCTATGATACATAATGTTCAAAATAACATAAGATGCGTGAGATATAACAACGGGTAGCTGGTGCAGGTACATTACATGCAAAATATTATCATAAAAAACATTTAACATTTATTGCAAACGCTCATGCAGGATATTTATAGAAAAACTCTAAAAACTGAGAGATTAGTACTTAAATGGTGATATATTTTAATTAATTATTTGTAATTCTTTTGTTTTCTTAGCTGTTATTCCTAATTTTTAAAGATATTTTCGTACCGAAATCTTATTTTAGTGCAATTATGAATAAAAGTATTTTATGATATGAAGTAAGTTCATTGTAGAAACTGAATTGTGATACACAGAGATAAATTAATATGTCTTGAATATTAAGTTCATTTTGTTATTATATACTTCACTGAAATGTTTAGCTAAGGTTTTAAAAATGGGCAATATTTTTTAAACAATAATCCTGCTGTCTCGCTTTAAATGCTAATTGTCAAAACAATAATAATTGGGAAGCAAGACAGGAATACATTCCTTTAATTAAACCTGTATATTAAAAGGTAACATTATGTCACCCCCCTAAATGCTTTAGTTAATAAAAAGAATGAGGTGAAATTTTGTTGTTATGAATATGGAAACATTATTATAACTTTGACAAAGCGTAAAAGTGATATCGTTATTTTTGCGACGTTCCACGACCACGATCGATCTTCATGATTGTTGAATGTAATTGTGTGGCTATTTAAATGTATGTTTTTCTTCACTAACCATTAAAGCTAAAATTGTGAAAATACATACGATCAATGACTGGGGACACGTTTCTCTAGGACCTCCCATTTTACTAGTATTTAATGAAATAAGCAGCAAATCCGCTTTTTTTCCCCCTTAGTTTCAGACTGAATTGAATAAGTTACTGACATTTTTACTTTTATAAGATACCTTTAAAATATTTTATGATCTTAAAAAAGTAATTTACGATCTCATTTGCAATACACTGGCAAAAAAAAAAAAAAAAAAAAATCCCAACACCAAGAAAGACTTGTGTTAAATAAACGAAATTTGGTAGGCGTGTTTAAACAACTGAAAGATGACATCGATTAAAATTTCGCGCCCCACGCATAAGTATGGCGCAGCTGGGGTCACTGAGAACATGCAAATTCGGGTTGTTTTAAAAGCGTGTTGTGAAGCTCGTAAGTATTACTTTCCCGTGAAATTTGACGAATTGCGTTCGTGTTGGCCAGGAATACCTTTAAGAGGACGAAGAAGACATTATCAACAACTCACCGTGTTTGAACGAGGTCGTACAATTTGGCTACGAGAAGGTGGATTTTCATTTCGCGATGTTGCAGAAAGACTTGGGGGGGGGGGGGGGGGGTTCCGCCATGCATGATTATTGAAAGCTATGGTCAAGGGATGGTACTACCTCAAGAAAATCGAGTTACGAGCTTCCACGTGGCACGACTGAGAAGGAAGATCGCCGAATCTTGCGTATGGCTGTGGCGCATCGTACTGCATCTGCGGCTGACATTCGAGCTGCAGTTGGTATCGTCGTGACCCAAGAAACTGTAAGAAACTGTTTACTTCAAGGATAGCTTCGTGCCACCCAGCCTGTAGCCGGTACTCCATTGACTGCAAACCATTGCCATTTCCGACGGCAGTGGTGACAAGACAGAGCTCACTTGAGGTCGGAGTGGAGATCTGTTGTAATTTTTGATGAAAACAGATTCTACCTTAGTGCCTGTGGTGGCTGTATATTGGTCAGAAGGAGGCCAGGGGACCGCCTGCATTCAAGCTGTCTACGGCCTAGACACACGGGACATGCACCTGGAGTCATGGTCTCTGGAGCTATTTCCTACAACAGCAGGGACACTCTTGTAGTTATTCAAACTCACTGACTGAAAATTTGTCGTCAGTCTGGTAATGAAACCAGTAGTAAAGCCCTTTATGAGTAGCATTCATGGGGGAGTTTTCCAACAGGATAACGCTCATCCTCACACAGCTGCTGTAACGCAATGTGCTCTACGGAGTGCTGACATGTTACCATGACCTGGAAAATCACAAGGTCTGTCTCCAATTAATAACGTATGGGATATCATTGGACGGCACCTCGAGCATCATCCACAGTCAGCAATGACGGTCCTAGTATTGACACAACAAGTGCAACAAGCATGGCACTCCATACCACAAAGTGACATTTGCACCTGTATGATTAAATGCATTCACGCTTGCAGGCTTTTCTTCAAAATTCTGGAGGTTACACCCTCTATTAAATTAACATAATTTCACATTTGCACAGCATTTTCTTAAGCTTAAATTAGCCAGTGATCTTGTACATTTATTCAATTAAACATGTTAACTAGACAATTACGTTACCCAAATTTCATTACTCTACAGTAATTTTTTCTTGGTGTTGGGATTTTTTTTTCCGCCAGTGTATATCATTTGAATACATTAGGAATACTAATTTATTCATAGTAATTCATTAGTGCTAAAATAGTTTCATTTAATTTGCGTAAAGTCTGAAAATCCCATAAAACTAGAAAGCAAACTACTAATCAATGAAAATACAGCATGAGAGCATAGTGCACTAAATTATGCATTTATGTTATTCAAACGTACTCTAAAGAAATTCCCTTAAATGTTGCTTTCGAAATCCTCGTTTTTCTCTAAAGTATACGACATTTTCTCTTAAGTATCTCTTCAATTTTTACTGAGAATTCTTAACTTGAAAACATTTCAAGATTTCTAATCATCTGTATAATGTTCCCAACAATCTCAAGAGAGATGAAAAACTACATTTAAAGTATCGTCCTAAGTGTCATACTTACGATGACTCATGGGGTTGGATGTGAACAACGTACCTTTGTTTGGTGGTCCAGCATGAATGACCTTGAAATGTCCATGCACCATTTGAATTTCATTTGTTCTCTCCAAGTCGGTAGAACGGAGCTCTCTCCCTACCACTAAGTGACGATCAAGAATCTGAAAGTATTTTTCATAATACTTACCTCTAATAAAATATTTTTGTAAAAAAAATAGAATCGACTTCAGTTGGAAATTGATCTAAAAAGTAAAAAATAATTTTTTTCTTTGAACACCATCGAAACTACTTTTAAATATAAGTTTTGAAGTAGGCGCAAAAACGATAGGTAAAATGATACTTAGCCATATTTTGCCAATATTTTTCAGAGAAACCATTGAAAATTAAAAGGAGAATGCTTGTACCATTATACGAATGTGTGGTAATCAATGAAATGTATCCATTAAAATTTATATTTAAAGTTGAATTGTAGTTGCGTATGATTCTATACATTGTTTTTGCGCCGACTTCAAAACTTATGTTTAAAAGCAGTTTCGATGGTGTTCAAAAAAAATTTTTTTTTTCCTTTTTAGAGCAATTTCCAACTGAAGTCGGTTCTATTTTTTTTCCAAAAATATTTTATTTCATTCTTTTTAGTGTAAATGCACTTAAAATAATCAAAGTTCAAAAAAATCCTTGCAGACCTGGACTCGATCTCATTCCATCAGGAACTTCAACCTGACGCGTTTAACCACTTGACCATCGGGTCGCTCATTGAAGTAAGGATTTACGATAGCACATATTGTTTAAAATAACATGAAATTTTAGTTTTTCGATCATAACTTTTTTTCTAGTGAACAAATATCGTCATATGAGTACATGGTACCTAAGTAAACCATCTCCTGTTGATTAAAAAAAATCGTCCAAATCGGTTCAGTAGATCAGATGTTATGTGCGAAAAAAAAAAAAAAAAAAAAAAACATACGCTTTGAATTGAGAACCTCCTCCTTTTTTGAAGTCGGTTAAAAATTATAACAAAGCAAAATAATAAAATAACTTGGAACATTATGTAAAATTAGGTTATCCAACTCTTTATTACACAAATAATGCAGATTTATTCATACACATGTGTCAGAGCTACAAGGAAACCCTTTTCCAATGCAAGGAGGGAGAGTTTTAGGATGAAAAGTCATCCGAGAAAGCTCATTTGCGTAATGAAACGTTGAATGAAAAAAAATTAATTTAAAAATTGTATTTTTCCTTCACGCAGTATCGTGTTAAAACTTTACAATTTTACTCACACAATATCACGTTAAAATTTTATATTTTCTTAGATGTTCGCAGATTAAAAATTTATTATATTTCTCCACACAGTATCATGTTAAAACTTTGCAATTTTTCTCACAATATATTACGTTAAAACTATAACTTTTACCTCACAATAGATCGGATTAAGCAATTTATTCGAGTTAAGTGTCACAGCAAATGGTTTCAATTATCTCCTGAGCAGCTTTAATCTTAATTCGTGAGAAATTGTACACCATGTTGTACTGAAAGTATTTAAATAAAGGGAGTGCTAGGGAAATTTGAATTCTACTCTCTGCTGTGAGAATTTAAATTGAGCAATTATTGCATTCCTGCTCAATGAACTAATTCAGGGATTTCCAATGGATTACATCATGTAATTCCTCTCATTCGCGTAATTTATGACTATACCACCTAGTACGGATTCCAATGAAGCTTAAATTTGCTGCTACCTGATGATGCTATACAATATATTGCGGATAATATCCTATTTTGAGCTCGCCATCGGATTATCAGAGGATTCTTGCATTATGAGTTTTGGAATATCTCTAGTTGGTGTTAAACTGTACGTGCACAGTGTTCGTGCCAATATGCAAATTGCATAATATTGCTTGTTAATAAACATGATTTGAGAATAAAACCATGCTTAGACAAAAACATTACTTAGACAACTATTACTTAGACAAAAATTATCTACTTGTGGTTTATTATATCAAAGTACTGGTACTTGACTTTGGGCGAATGTCGATGCATAATTTAAGTCCACCTCGTGTAGTCAAAGAACTATTCACCGATTAATGACTTAAGTAATGATAAAGCCGCATGTTGAAAGTATTAGATTACTTTTTCTCTGGTGGATTAGACCAGTGGTAACCAGGGGCAATTTGACTCCTAAAAGGAGCGGTAAATTCTTAAGGGGCTTTTGGGGGAATTAGGTGTTTAGAAGAAAAAACAGTAATAATAAAGGGGTAGCAAAAACCGAAATTGTGTAAACATGTACGAAGCCGGTAGTTCAGAGTTCGGACAATCAATCTCAAGTTAAAGAAACAAATTAAAGTTCAAGAGCTTCCTCCTTGTACCTCGGATGAACCTTAGGAAGTATTTTGTCATTCATTATCAATTTTATGGAATTTTTAAATTTTTAGTTGCAATGATTTTAATTCCACCAGATTCCAGTGTAAAAAGAAATTAATTTCTTGAAAAATGCTCTTCTGTTTTTGGAAAAATACGTCGATGATCTTATCAAATGTAAAGGGTTATTCTTCAAATGCTTATATCTGTTCGCTTTGTGAAAGATAAAAATAAAGTTTTTTTTTTAATCAATGCATTTGGTTTAAAAGTAATAGGTTATAATTGATTCATTGCGTACATTTACTTTAAATTAAAGTTAGGTACTTATATTTTTAATACTATTATTGTTCAATTGCGCCAACTTATGGTTTTTGTCGAAGAAGAAAGAGGGATGGTGGGTTATAGGTGTCAGTCAGCGTATTGAAGGAGGCGATGAGCTCAAAAAAGTTGGAAAACACTGGATTAGACTTTTGTTTTCATGGACATGTAAATATTGTGAGAGGTTGTTTCAGTGCAGGGTGTTTTACATTAAATGAGACAGAAAGTATTGCTTTATACAAGTTCTGCAACTGACTTCTTTTTACGAAACCAAATTATTCGGAAGCCACAATCATTTGAATTTTTGCTAATGACAGCAAGAATTTTAATCTTTTAAAATCGCACTCTGAAGGCACTGTTAATAAAAATGGTGGCACTCACATAGGAGAAAGAATATTGTACTTTGTTTTGAATAACGCTAAATCGTCATAGGTTTACCCTGGTCAAAAATATATTTTAGCAGAAAATTTTGGAAAAACAATCGGTGAAGGTAAAGTCAATGCATTGAAGAGCTGATTAAACGAGTTTAAGTAGATAGCCCTCTATACATTTAGATTGGTCCTACTAAGTTGAAAATAAATGTAATTCTTGTGGCTACTGAAATCCCCGGATCGAATTCCCTTTTTTTTCTATGGGATTTGTTCAGGACGAAGAGTTTGTGCTTCCATTTCACCAGGACGTACTCCTGAAAGATCTTGGGAAATGGAGGCAACATCCTGCAGCAAAGAATATACGAAATTCTCAAAGCATTTCGTCCCGAAGCTTTCCGAAGTTCTCGAACTTTTCCGTTGCTACACTTTCGTATAACGACGGAGTGGAATTGATGAAACGTTTATATTTATCATGAGCCTAATACTTAAATTGATACGACTTGTTCGACAATGGCCATGCCAATCAAACCGACGCCAAGATAACCGACGAGTCAAACCAATGCTCAAGGTAAATAGGTTTAATCAGATTTTTGGCTTTGACAAATAGAAGTCGGAGGTGAAAGTGTTCATCATTGCTTTTTGTTTGGCTACTTCTGATTATTTTTAACCATGATCTAGTAATTTATAACAGGTGCTGCGAAACAGAAGACGTACCTCTTAAATTTCTAAGAATTCAAATGTGCCCTTCTTTCTTGAGGACATTTAATCCTTTATGTCCCAAATTAATTTTAAAGTGAATTTTTGCATATTATTTTGGTTTTTTTGAGTTGAAAATACACTAAAAAACATTTTTTACGAGTATAAAAATGTTGAAAATGTTGGGGGTCTATAAAGTCCCTTATGCCTTAGGGCACCATCAGAAAACTGTTTCTGATCGTAAGCAACACCAGTCGGAATTTCATCAAAGCACAAGGAGTGGTACTTAAAAACTTCAGCATGATTCCAGCCATTTAGGATTCATAATACTAAATGAATGTAAGCGGGACTTCTGAGTCCCGTCGGGGCATAAAGGGTTAATATTTTAAGAAAATTTTGAATCAATGTAAGATACTATAAATCATTATCCAATAAATATTAGCCACGGTAGTAGGTCTGCAGTATTTGTTTTGAATGTTGGAAAAAAGAGAAAACAATCAGAAAAGAGTGAAGTTGCTAAAGTACCTTGTGAACATGATAAGGGAAAGAGCCCATTGTCAATTGCTTGTATTCAGTCGCCATTTCCGCCCGCAGTTGTTCCCATGCTTCGTTTCCAGGGACAAAGAAAGTAAAACGCTTCTCATTTCCGTTTAGGATGGAGCCCCAGTCGTCTTGTTCGCTCAGTTGAGAAGTTATTCTGGAAAAAACAGTACCATGAAATTGTCATCATATTTTCTCTTTAATTTCCTGACGGGGAACGTTGGAAAGAAATCAGTAATGGAAAATGTTTTTTGAATTTTGCCAACGGTCATCAGAGGTTTCGTATTTCTGTCATTACCATGGGGCTGTCTATAAATGTGTAACGAGCTGGTTTTTGAAAGTCGAAAAAGAACACATTAAAATTGCCATATGGTTGCGTTTTGAAATCGTGTGCGTGATCGAAATAGCATCTGTAAACAAAAGCGTAAATTAACACATTAATTAGCTGTAGCAATTTGACATCTTCGGTTAATTTCAAGTATCTTTTGCTCAGAGTGTCAGGTAGATTTTGCATTTAATGTGTATTCACACCTGCAGAAGAACATTGTGAGTATTTTTGTGGGTAACAACTGTTAAAAATTGAAGATCAAGCTTGCTTATATTTGCAGAAGTTTATAGTTATGATCTGAGATTCATCGAAATTTTACTATTAGAGGTAATAGTAAGAGACAAAATTAAAAATATATGTACAATTTATTGTACAAAGTTTTCGTCTGCTTTTCTTTCAAATATGTACAATTATTCTATTCATATTTTGAGGATTCCTGTTGCTTTGTTATTTTGTACTACTAGCAATACTACGGAAGTGGAAGTCGAAAGCTTTAAAATTCTAAGATTGATAGTTGAAGTCGGTCATTTTCCCTTCAAGCCTGTATTTATGCCATGGATGTGGAGTTAAAATCGTTGTAGCGGAGTGAGAGTGATTTTAGGGTAAAGTAGTCGATAGTTCTAAGACTCGGAGTTAGACTCTGTCATTTTTCTTCCGAGTCCGCAGCCTCAGTTTCTAAAGAACATAAAGCTTTGAAAGAAAATGCAATGTGAGATATTGTATTTCGTGTTTCACCGCGTTTTCAAGTAGTACTTGAAAACTAAAAGAGATTTAACTTTTACGACAAAAAAAAAAAAGAACTTATCTTACCTCATGTCAGGATCAGACTGGAGCTTCATGTACACGGTCTGGTATGGCATGCCAAGCAAGCGATCTATGACGTGAACCATTCCGTCTACTGCTCCGATGTCTGATTGCACGGCTGCGGCTTTGACCCCTACGCCATCTACAGTAAGCGCTGTAAAAGGTAGGCAATATTATCAACAATCAGATAATTTCAAGTAAGTTATACTTGAACTAAAAATTCATTTAAAACAAATGATCACGATCATTAAAAAAAAAGAAAACTAAGTTATATCAATGAATTATTTACGCATAACGAGGGTCCTATATTTTGGTTAAAAGCGTTAAAACAAAGTACATGAGTGAAGATCATAACGGTCATTGACGTTAAACTTAACCTTACTTAGTGGTGATAGAATTATTTTACAAAATGAGGGGGAGGGGATAACAATTATTATGTGTTTTAACATACTAGGATAAGAAAATATGGTTAAAACGCAAAGATTTTCGTTCATGGAGCTTAAGAAACCTTGCGCTCAAGCAGTCCTCATTTTAGGTGCTCTCGCGAACTCTGCTAAGCTTTCACTTAGATAAAGTCATTTATTTATTCACAGATAGTAGGTAAATGTTTACAGGAGATGCTTGTGGAATATTCAGCTACACCTTAGCTGAAATAAAAAAGTAAGTCTCTGGTTTAAAATCAATTTTCACAAATGCGTAATGGTACATTCATAAAGGACTCTTAGTATGAAGTGTTTAGACGAAAAAAAAAACTGAAATAACTAAATTTCCAAAGTAGCATTTTCTCATTTCAATAAAAAGATATAAGGATTTCCATGGACATAAACTTTACAATTCTATAACGTTCATCATAAATTATATTTTAAACTGATTTAGATATTTGTAGTAAGCGTTATGACATTTGAACTAAATGATATATATCACTTAATAATTGCATCTGTTCTGGTGGTTTCAGCGCATGAAGTAACTAAGAGTTTCTTTTTAAAAATAAATATTGAACTTTTACTAACATTGGCAGATGGTAGCAGATATGTTTAAAAAATAAGCAACACTAAGAATAATAAAAATAAAGAAAATAATGAAAGTTAAAGTAAAATAAGAGAAGGTAAATTTACACTAGAATATATTTGTGTAAGGATTAGTGCAAAAAAATACAATAGTTCATAACTAGGCATTAAACTACTTTTTATTTAAGAATTCAGGTCATTTTTGTTCAATTGATAGAAATTCCTGAAATACAGAAGGACTTTTACTTTTATTTTTTTCATCTCCCAGTATCCGGAAGTACAGGCTGTTTCGGTTATCTGCAGACAAGAAATCTTTATGACGTCCATACATGACATCATCAGTCGATATGCTTTTCATCACTAGGTGGAGCTTTAGGAGCTAATGAAATAGAAAATCAAAATAAGTCGTCAATGACAGAAAACCCCAAGAAACGTACACAACAAAAAGGAAGCCCATTTCTATACAGCTGCAAACAAATTCATTTAAAATTTATAAGTTCATTGAATTTTCTCTTTAAATATTTATTCTGCGAGAAATCGTTGCATGAAATTTGATTAAAATCA
The DNA here is from genome assembly GCA_038373865.1 of Uloborus plumipes. Taxonomy (NCBI): domain Eukaryota; kingdom Metazoa; phylum Arthropoda; class Arachnida; order Araneae; family Uloboridae; genus Uloborus; species Uloborus plumipes. Next base: position 192,420 of record JAXGGA010000590.1, read on the forward strand.
GAGAAAAGAACAAAAAACGAAATAGAACTCCGCGTTGGAAGAAAAAGTTTTGTTTTAAGAAAGAGAACTAATACTTTCCAGGCATATTTTATTTATAAATATTATTTGAAGACGGCTCGAAAGATTGTTTGTTTTGAAAAGGGATAAAAAATTCTTTTAATTATGTGACTTTGCAGGAACATTTATCGAACTTCTGTTAATTTTAATTTTATTTTTTATCTAATTCGTTTTTCACAATTGTAAGTAGAAAAGCTCATTGTCATATGTTATGCTAAACCTCATTTAAGAAACGGTATTATACATACATATAGTACTTTATTATGAGATTTTAAAGTATCAAGAAATCCCAAGTAGCATCAACTCATCGGATTTTGCTCGGCCGATCAACAAACTCCTCGTAAACCGATCCTGTAACGCAAGATGACATCGTTCCGATCAGTATCCGAGCACGGTTTTCGATGAGCTACTTTTCATCGGAAAGCGATATCCCTCCGATCAACTTTCCGATAAAAATAAGATGAGCTATATTCAATCGGAAAACGATATCCTTCCGATCAAGTTTCCCGATGAAATTCCTCGGCACGGGGCTGTTCTGCTCGTAAAATGCTCCAAATCTCATCGTATTCTCATCGGATTTTGCTGCTCGGATTCTGCTCGGCCGATGAGACATATTGGATCATCGGCCGATGAGAATTTCATCGGGTTTCGATGAATGGCCGATCATCTGCCGATGAGATGATGCTGCTAGGGATGGTCCTTGATGCTATTCCTTATTGCATTTAGCAACACAGTAACAAACAAATAAAAACATTATACTACATAAAGCAATAAGTAACCGCCCGAGCTCCGTCTCATTATTTACTGGTTGTACTGTACCAATGTACGGTTGCTTGCTGGTGTTCTAATTTCACATTAGCTACCAGTTTTTTTTTTTTTTTTTGACTCTCTTTGCTCCATAAGAAGATTTCTGCCTCTAGCTCGTTTACTTCCTATTGCATGCTGACTAGTGCTAAACAACACAAAAGTAGTCTATGAATTGAATAAACGATTTGGTGGTGTATTTGCACATTATACTACGCACTAACATTTTTTGTGAGAAAGTTAGTCAATTTTAACTAGTGAAATTTGTACAATTTATAACTATCAAACTTACATTTCATATTAAAGAAAAAATATGAGTGAATTTTAAAAGTAATTTTATACTACTCCTTCTTAAATTTTTGGACTTATAATTAAATTTATTGTAAAACCTGAAATATTTTATTTTTGAATTTTAATGCACATTAGTATAGCAAAAGATTGCCAAATTTTCTCCTTACTACTTGTTTGTTGTTTTTTCAAATCCCTAGCTGGCAAGAAAAAAATCAAACCAGCTACATGAGTCCAAAAACCATTAGAAAATCTAGAAACAGATGAGGTCTGGAAAACATCTCGTCCAAATTAAAATATGCTCAGGTGAAGCCTGGGTCACTGATTACAGGTGACTGACTGGGTCTTTCATAGTTGTACACTTCGTACAAATCTTAAAAAGTATCTTCCCCTGTTCGAAAGTCATAGAATTCAAGCGTTCATTGACACCTTACTATTTACGTAAGTGAAATATTTGTGCTAAAATGTGATTCAAATAGAAGAAGAAACACAAATAAAGCACAAGTTTCCGTGCTAGAGCTAGACCGCGGAGAGATGGCGTGAGACCTTGAGTTGAAAACCAACCCTTTCATTTTAAAACCAGTAGAATCAGCGAGAAAACTAACTTTTTACTTGGTTGGTTCCATAAAGTGTTTACTTACATTCTACTTTCCATAAAGTGTTTACTGGAGGCATGATAACCTCTTGATGCTACCTATTATAACGAACCGTATACGCTTCAATGGTAAACCGTCATCTCTCTGCGGTTAAGCGTTAATTTTCCTTACATTGTTTTGCTTCCTTTTTAGTTTTATAACACAAGGTGATTCAAAAATTGGCAAAAGAAGGAAGTAAGGACGAAACGGCTGGTCCACACTTACCTTCCATGAACATTTTTTAAACGAAAAATGTAAACTAAACTTGCATAGGCGCATTCCAAATGCAATTCTGTGGTACACCGGGACATCTGCTGGTAAACTTTTAGAAGCAAAATGTGACCGTATATCCCAAATGGCGATTGCTAGACTCAAAAAAGACCATTTCAGGAGTCTCCATTTGAAAATGGCAAAAAAACATACCTCACCTGAAAAAAATGCTATCAACATCTAGCCACTTCTGAGCATATTCTGGGATGCATAAGGCTTTCAAAGGTGGACTTAACATCTAACCCCCTAATTTTCATTGATTTTTTGACCGTCAACAGCCTACTGGAGTTGATTTGACTTATGTCAGATCTTTAAAAAGGATAAGTAACAACAAAAATAGGTGATTCAAAAGATGGAAATGATTTCAAACTCTCAATTTCTACGCCATATCCTATACTTGAATAACGTAAATAACGCATGATTATGCTTATATGGAAGTTTCCAAATGTTCCACAAGCTCTAACTGATTATAAAATGTCTAAGTATTTTAAAAATTATTGTACAATTTATTTTCAAACTGTCATCATAGCTTTATGGACTCCGCATTTGTAAAATTTCTTACATTTGTTATTGCTGTTATGTTCGTTTTTATTTGATGTACAGCTTCTGCTGGCAGCTGCCGGATAGCTTCATTTGAGGGTGCAAATAGCGTTTTTTCTTGAGAGTTCATAAGTATGTCTTTGAAATCAGGTGCATAATTGACCAGTTCTAGAAATTCCCTGAAAGAAAAATAATACAGTTAATTAGTACACTTTAGGACAGTTGTATTAAATAAAAGACATAAATTTCGATATAAAGTTTTAAAATTAAAATATTCAAACTACTGGCAATTCAAATTACTTTTATCTCTCAAACATAGTGGAATTAAATTGCAATTTATTTAAACTAAATTCCACGGAAAAGAATGTTACAAGATCTGCCTATACTTCTGAATATAAGGGACCGAGATGCAATTTTGCAATATTGGTAGTAACAATTACTTGTATATTCAAAATATTAGTACCACTCAAAAGAACAAAATTTTTTGCATCTGATGAAACTTGTTTGGAACTTTCAACCTGTACAGAGCTCTAGGTATAACTTTTTTAAACATATTTAAATACAATTCTAACCTTTTATTCACGCGATTTATAACATTACTAGCAGCCAGGGCAGCTAGATTAGCTTCCTGTGGCATGTTGATGCATAATGTCCCCTCCTAACTTTTACCTCATTTTGATGCTATATTATTACATATTTAATTTACTGTTCACAAGATTTCAAGACATACTACGCACTTGGCCCGCTAATACCCCAAGCAGCTAGCTGCGTTGCCTGGCGTTGCACGAACGCTTCGCGCCTTTAAAGTAGTAAAGAAAGTTTCAACAAACTACTTGCCGACAAAGCGGCTCGCTGACAGGCGCTTCACGCCTTTACTTTTTTCCTGCATTGAAAATCCGTTCGAATAATTGAGATGCTTCGCACCTTTAAAATGATGAGGAAAGTCTCAGCAAGTTTAGCTCGCTCAAGGGAAAGAAGCAAACATGGATAGATACTCAGTTTTTAATGTAAGTAGTTGGCTTTTGAACCAATTCATATTTCAAAAAAATACAGGTAGCTAGCGATGAATGTACTACGTACGTGGCCCGTTAATGAGTTTCATGTTTGATTTAGTTAAGCCTTCCTTCAAAATTATCATTATCATTACTGTTTCATAGCAAACACGTTTTGTAACAATGGATTTCATATTCAATAATTCAGAACAAATCGCTTTAAATCAGACTATTTATTAATTGATATCTTTGTTAATTAAAATCGTATAATTACGTAAATTAAAACTAATCACGCCTGAAAAATGACCAATCTATCGGTACTTGGTTCGACTTTCAGTTCATTGGCGTTCAGGAGAAAGAAGAAGGACATAGATAGAAACAAAGAAAGAAAGATAAAAAGATAGTTTTTAATATAAGTAGATCATTGTTGGCAAACAAGAAAGGAAAGCCCCCAGTAACTAAAAATTATATATCTGTTGCCAGTTTCTATTCGTAGCGATGAAAACACTTGTTCGTTTTTATATATAAGAACTGCGTTTTCAATTTTTTCTCTTGATTGCAGGGCTCGGGAGATGAAGGGATTAAGTGACAAAACAGAAATTGCGAGTAATTAAAGTTTAAAGTTTTATTGTTGCAGTTGTTGCACATTTTTTGTTTTCTGCTTTTGTCGTTAGTGTGTGTATGAAATTGGTCTAAAGACATCTACTGTTTGATGTACCAAATTTTATTTGCTTACCTGTATCCATTGCTTACCATTGTACAGAATGTTCATTTTTTTAAATGTAACTTAGTTTCTAATTATTTTATTTTAATTTTAATTCAACATTAGTTCAAGTTATCAATCCTATTATATATTGTCACTTCTTTTGTTGTGTCTACATTGGCAGCTTTATTGCAAATAATGACCAGACCGTTGTCAGGACAGGATCAAACAAAATAGTATATTATATAAAACACAAATTTGAAACTATAAGGAAGATTTAGTCAAAGAATTTCTCAATTATTTGCATAAACATAACTAAAAATCCCCATTAAAAGTATGAAGTAATATTAAGCTTTCAATTTTAAAATACCTCTATACAGTATACTCTATACAGTATACTCCTACAAATAGCTAAATGAAAACCGATCAAATTTATTTCATTCTAAAGTTTGCATACTCTAAGTTGCTCCACTCAGCGCCGTCAGCAAAAGTAACCTTTCAAAAGCTGGAATTTTAATTCTGCTTGAGTGGCCACGGTGCTGAACATGTCATTTTCACTTCAGTTCCTGTCTTCGAGAAAATTTTGTGGCGAAGAGTAAAGCTCTTAGCTGAATACTGAAAAGGTTTCAAAAATATACTTATTAGATATATATTTTTGTGAGCTTGAACTCGATGCATTTAGAAATCTATTCGCACTATGTTCTTTAGGATATAAGTGCAATGGAATTTCTTCGTAATCAAGTAATTTTTACGCCGCAGCAAGTCTTTTAGGAATAATCTTAGATTTTTCAATATGCATTCAATCTATCTCAATAATATTTGCGTTTACGTGGTTCATTAAGAGTGACCCATATTTAACTTTTAGCGTTTAAATACATTTTCAAAACAATTATGTTCAAGTCGCTATATTTCTTTCTCTATTTTTAGCATATGAGTACAGTATAATTACAACCAATAGTTCCAAAATAAATCTTCAGACCACCTGATAAATGAAAGAATGATGAGGATAACCCGTGACATTATTATGTCCCTATTAAATAATGTATGCATTTTAAGCAAAAAATCATCATTACAATATTTCTACATAAATAATTTACCATTTCAATTTAAAAATGCTTACCTTTAACTGTGAAACGCGTGTAATTTTCACACGACTGAATTCGCTTGCACTTAATACAGTAAACTCTCGATTATCTGCGAGGGTCTCGGGAAAAAATCGTTGTTAACTTTATTCATGTAGAGCAAAAACTACTTGGTAAAAGGGTCAAAATTTCAAAATTAACCCGGCAGCAAAAAGGCTTATCATAATGTAATAAAATTTCACGCATATTCGTTTGAAACTATTTAGCAACTTTTTAATTCTGTGCCCTCTAAACTTTCAAAGAACATTTGACCCACTATAATAAACATTTGACAGATAAATAAACGTATTTCTTATAAAGTTTTAAATTTCTATGACAGAACAGAATTTCAATTCAATAACTATAGTACGGACAGCTATAATAGCAATAATAGTGTTAAAACGAAATAAAAAAAAAACATTCCTAAATTATATTAGTGTTCTAGTACTCTTTAGTCTCATTAGTTTACTCTTATTTTATCAAATGCTCATTGTTCCTATCATGAGCCATTATTTTTGGATTTCATTCTTAAACAATAATCACCCTGCTTGTAGCAGACCAGCATTTGAACTTTGCCAACACCACAGCATCCGAAGTCAAAATGTCCTCCAGATAAAGGTGCAATTATTGTTAAACCAATAATTGCGAGCGATGAACACAACGATGATCCTTAAACCAATAACGACCCTACATTTCTGTCGTTTTGAAAATGCATTAATTGGGTGTACGATAAGCAAGGCATTGTGAATAGATGAATTTTGTGATAATGCTATTTCTGTTAAAACATTAGTTCATACTGGCTTCACAAAAAGGTGCGTTTTTTATAAAACGTACTGAAAAGTACGAATATTTCAAACTTGAAAGCGAAGAAAAAGAAATTTAATGTTACAAATAGAAAATGACTACATACCAACGGCAAAAGTAGTTATTGAAATTTTGCTAAAACCAAAAGCTCTTGGCCTTTTACTTTCTAACTTGGCGACAACAGGAAGTAATGTTTATATCACTGATTGTTATATAAACATTACTTCCTGTTGTTGATTTTTTAAATGCCCTGATGTATTTATTTGGCAGTAGATTGTAAATTTCAATGTAACTTTTTATGTGTTAACTAAGAGCTCTTTTATTTACTTGAACTTTTACTTTCTTTTTAGGGTCTAGTTTATTTAGTTAGTGGTACTTTTTTTACATTTTTAAAGCTTTTTAAAATTCTTGTTTGATGCCATCTATAACTAACGTGGCTTATTATGGTAAGTATTGTTTCGCTTTTTCTGTTTTTGAAGCTAGACATTTTCCGAGAATATACGCAAGTAAACTATTGCGTATACCGAAAGTAAATGCATTTCAATATGTATTTAAAATGCCTTGAACAAAAAATTATTATTTTCTAAGAATAATAAATATATGATATCGCCATTGCGTACCAAAGTCTACTCTAGCCGTGTTTCTTTGTGGCATAAGAATTACTTTTAGTCCTAAAGGTAGTCTGTTTTATGTATTTCAAAAAGAGTCGTCAATTTTAAAATATAAGGTTTTTCTTTTTTGAGAAATTGAGGCTGCTTATTGCTCTCAGTTTGTCCGATAAAAAAGTACTTTAATCCATTGGGTTTATTATGGTTGAAAAAGAGCCACGTGATTATTTTTAATTTCATTGAATATGTTTCACAAAAATAAAATTAAAAAAAATCAAACGACCTTGATTTATAAATTTAAATTAGTCAAAATTTGAACCATATTTTCGACGTGTGAAATTATCTTCAAATTGTTTTGAAAAATTGATTTTCAAGGAAAATTCCATGTCTGCATTTGTATTCTCACATTGGTAGTTTCTTGACTTTTATACTTTTTCACACACAGATCAATGAAGCATAAAGAAATAAGGGGTTATATGCTGCAAATTACAGCGTAACAAAATACTTTCGTTATTCTCAGGTCCTAAATAAGTAAACAAATCTCAAGTTTTATGGCACGATTATAGTTAAACCACGAAGAGATGGCAGGTCAACTGGATCACTTTATTTTTAAATTGGTTGGATCTGCGAGAACGCGTAATCAGTAGTGCGGCGACATCGATGTCGATGTTTCGGAAACATCGATGCTTTTACCATCGATATTATACGGTCGATGCATTTCAAACATCGATGTTTTCTCCGATGTCGATGTTTTATTTTTCAGCAAAAAGGTGCGTAAAAATGTGCGATAACTACATTTATTAAAACATATATGCATATCATAAATCGTAAGTTGCAGAATTAATATCATTGAAAAAGTTTTTCATGATTATTACTGATGTTTTGCTCTCGGTATTTTTATCATGGCTGATTTGTTCTCACTGTTTTTTTGTTTTTGTTTTTTTTTTTAAATATTTTTATTATCATTAATATTTTTTGTGTCGATGTTTTATGTTTTAGCAACATTTAAAAAAAAAAGCGATAAAAAGAATCATCGCTATTCAGTAGTTGCACTATCTATCCTATTGGGGAAAAAAATCGTTAATTACCCACCAATCATTTTCGGTCGATGATTTTTAAACATATCGTTGTTTCGCGTTCGAGGTTTTTTTTTTTTTTTTTTCATTTTTTATGTGAATACTAGCTGCGTGGCCCGGCGTTGCACGGGCTGTAATGTAGTGAAGGCAGTTTGAGAAAACTACTCGCCACCAAGGCGGCTCGCCTTTAAAGTAATGAGAAAAGTTTAAACAGTTTACTCGCCGTCAAGGCGGCTCGCCTTTACAGTAGCGAGGAAAGTTTCAATAAACTACTCGCCGCCAAGGCGGCTCGCCTTTACAGTACCAAGGAAAAGTTTAATAAACTACTCCCCGCTAAAGCGGCTCGCTAAAAAACTTTCCTGCATCAAAGAATCAATCGAATTATTTGCACATGCTTCCTCAAAAATAAAGACGATGTCAAGTAGCGCATACTTAGCACTCTCCCTAAATAACAAATAAAATTCCTTTCCAAAAACAATTATATCCAAACCGCTTTCTTCCTGTAAAATTAATTTCAAAATTCCAAACGAAAAAGTTCTTTTAATATTTGGATCGCAGCCAAAAAAAATCCCTTCTAAAAACAGCAATTGCAATTTTATTTAAAAACACATTTTCAAAATGGTACCAGAGAAAAAATGTCATTAATAATTAGAATAAAAACAACTGTTAGAACTGTGTTATAACACGTATTCAAAATGACAATGGAAAAAAATAACTCTTTCATTTTAAAAAGTTCAATTTAATTAATGTTTTAATTTAAAATCGCAACGGAAAGAAATAAATATCTTGGAATTTTAAATAGTTCAATAATTTAATTAACGTTTTAATTCAAAATGGCAACGGTAGGAAATAAATATCTTGGAATTTTAAACAGTTCAATAATTTAATTAACGTTTTTATTCAAATGGCAACGGTAAGAAATAAATGTCTTGGACGTTTAATCATTTATTAGGCTTAATCGCTTTAAACTTGACTACTTATTAATTGATATCTTCGCTAATTAAAATCGTATAATCATATAGATTGAAACTAATGAAGCCTGAGAAATTACCTATCTATCGGTACCTGGTTCGACTTTCAGTTCATTTGCGTTCAGGAGAAATAAGCGTGACATAGAAAGATAGAAAGATAGTTAGATACTCAGTTTTTAATATAAGTAGATTTTGTACTTCAGCAGGAAAAAAACAAAAGAAGTTACATGGTTAATCAGTAGTTGCCATATGTTTCTCAATAGGAAAAGTTTTCTTCGATATCTTACGGTCAATATATTTTTGGCAGATGTATTCAATTGAGAGATATAACGAGGAGCAATGTAACGAGGGAATACTGTACGTTTGAATTTGTACGTAGTACATCTAAAAAAAGATCGATGCTTTTTGGTCGGTGTACCAATACCATCGATGTCTTTAATTTCCAACATCGATGTTTCCAAGCATCGATGTTTTTCATCGATGTCGCAGCCCTAGTAAGCAGTGAAGTCGCGCGTTCTCGCTAAACCAACCTATTTTTAAATGAAATGACCCGTTTCCACTTCTAGTCGATCCGACATGTCTACGTGGTTTGACTTTAGTTCCTTAAATTCTGTACCTCAGAACCAGAACGACGTAAGTCCAAAAATGGCCATTTTCACTTTTTTGATTCATTGTATGTAGAATCTTATTCCACATCGACTCATTAAAACAGTATTCTATAAAGCAAATTCCTTCACAATTATTTAGGAGCATGAAAAGAGCGCAAGTCCCATCCTTTGCATGTATTCGACAATTGTTTTCCCCTCTACTGAAAAATTACAAAAATGGACTTACGTTAGTCTGGTTCTGAGGTACAGAATTCTCCAGATCCATGTCAAGCATGAGTACATTTTATTGAAGCACTACTTAAAATTTCAAATCATACGTACGACAGCCGCCCATCTCTCTCGTTTTGCAGAAACTTCCACACTGTTATATCTATAATCATCAGGGGGCTTTCAATGAGATGCACTACCCCGTTCTTCACAGGAATGTTGGGCTTCAAAATTTTGGCTAGAACTACTCCTTTCTTGTGACGATAGTCGCTGTGCACTGTGTTGCTTTGGGCATAAACTGAAACACACACATGGAATACGGGCTTCAACTAAAATTGATTTCTTTAAATGCAACTTTTAGCTGGAGTAAACAATTAAAAGAACCACAATAAACTGAATATTAAGTACTCAATATTCACGGTCAAATATTTTTTAAAGACATGTGTGTACAACTAACTTAAAGTAGATTTCGAAACCACATATCTTATGAGTGCATGCTACATTATTAAATAGCAGATTGTAAGGAGATGTGCTGAGTTTTTTTCTTCAATTTTTTTCACTTTAATTGGCGAATTTAATGACATCGTAAAAAATGATGTAAAATTATCTTGAGGTAGTACCTATACTGTTCGATGACTAGATTGTAATGTTGGTAATGGAAGTAGAACAGAAGTGTAGTCGAAATTTCATAAACCTTTTAGGTAAACTAATATTTAAACACAAATACAGTCGAGTCAGCTTAATGGAATAGCCATTTTGTGACGAAAAAATACCCTAAAAAAGTGGGATATTCCAATACCCGTGATTAAAATAATGCATTAAAATGATTTAATACATTAAAAATATATTATAATAAGCGGGCTATTCTTTTAACCGATATTTAAATAAACGGGCTCAAGTGTACAAAACTTGCATGAATATTCGCATTTTTAAACTTTTAAATAACTAAAAGGATAATTGTAAAGTATTTTGCATTACAAGCAAAATGTTAGAATTGAAACCACAAAATTATTTATTTAATTATTTACTTATTTGAATTTGATTTTATGCCCTTGAAAAAAACAATGTTATTGTAAACACATTATATTGTTGACGCGTCTTTATTACGAGAGATTATTAACTATTAAAAGTATTTTATGCATCAATTACCTTGTCGTGAACTTGCATGCAAACACCTTCAAACATATTCTAAACTAGCCAAGTAATGTTTCGTTCTGAGCATAATACAGGCATTTAACTTTTTGGTAGAACTATTTATTGTATAGAATAAAAATAAACTAATTATTTATAGTATTGAGAAACATCGAAAACTTTTTGCAATAAACATCACGAAAATAATTTCAAATTAAAGGTTACAGTAAAAATATTTTAGAAAAGCACGCAAATTCTTGTATTCTATCTGTCTGGGAAAAAAGAAAATAAGTAGAAAATAAATTTCGCTTACGTATGTAAGAATTCCCCATGGCGTTTGACTCGTTGATGATGGATAGTTCAACTTTAATATCTTCGCCATAGGCTTGACTTGGATAGCTATCAAAGCTTGCAAGGCGTGTAAAGAGGACGTTTTTCGGAATCACGTGACCTCGGATTACCTAAAAAAAAATCAAGTGTAAAGACTAATATTTAATGGTTCTTGAATATAGTTTTAGGGACAAATTCAATGGGTTGTCGAATTTATGCGGTGAGGGGTAGAAAAAGACACAAATTCAATCCTCTTTTTCAAAATACTGAACCATTAAGTAAATACCCTACCCGAAATTCTGTGTTCCGAAAACAAAATTTTTTCTTTGAAAATGCGATTTTAAGCCCTCTCTATAGGATATCTATAACTTTTAATGTTGAAAACTAACTTGAAATAATGAAGTTATAAAATAAACAATAACACATAGATATATTCTTTAAAAACATGAAAGAATAAATAATCCACCAATATCAAATTTTTAAAATTTTGTACAAAAGCATTTAACCCTAAAAAGTCTTTCTGGCCAAAAGTGATTCCTATTCAAGTGTAAGGACTGAAAATTCACTTTAGAGCTTGGCAATATCTTTCGGCACAGAGGAAAAAAAAAAGAATGAATGAAAATCGCCTCAAATACTCTTCTTTTCCATCAAAAGTAAGGAAAATTCACAAACAAATAAACATAGCACCTTTTTTTACCGAATGCGAACCCAAACATAAACTTGGGGCCATGTAGGGGAAAGTTGCCCAAAACGGGATAGGCGGGCAAAACGGGATAGTGGGCGTTGGAGCTTGACTGGTGGTACTATCTCGCAAGAGACAGGCTAAACTGGTTCCCGACCGCCATGACAGCATACTCAGTTAATATCTCAACTCTAGCCACGTATTTCACAGAGAAATATTTTTTCAAAGTTTTAAATTGAGATTTTTACTTACTTTTTACTTTTTTCGACTGTAGAACAACTAGAATTGTGGTTCTCCGTAGTTCGGAACAATTCCGGTTAGAACTGTATTTTGTTCATAGTTCTTTTAGCAACAATTTCATGTACTTAAATACTGCTAGTAAGTGGCGGTTCCGGGGTCAGCCCTTTATGTTGTCAAAAGCATCATGGTCGGGCAAAACGGGACACTTTTAGGGTGCCCAAAACGGGATATAATTTTGATGTGTCCCGTTTTGCCCGACCATTTCCATTAATGTTTTTTCAATGTGTTTAAGCAGCACGAAGCGAGCTAGAGGTTCGCAAGTGCATGTTCAACCACCCTGACAAAGGGATTACTATCTACGAAGTAGGAAATATGTTCAATGCAGCATTTTAACGAGTAGCTCTTGTCGAAACTGCTGTGAATAGGTTCACGAAAACAGTCATTTTTCCATATAATCCCAGATGTCTTTCCTGTGAATATCTCTTCATATCCTCTCTTCCAACAGATCACCCATTGCTGGATGCTCAGAACATGACGTCCTAACACCCATTAAATCTGCAACAAAATGAGATCAGATCCGAAGGATCTTCAAATTCAGTCATAGCATCTAAGAGTTTGCTATCATCACAACCACTTAGAGACAGTATTGAAAGAATCACTTAGTGCAACGATAACACTAGCACAAATGCAGGCCGTTGTCCGAAATGCCAATGCAGGCCGTTGAATCAAACCATTCACTTCAACAGGAGTCAAATGACTTGGACTATACTGTCGCCCTTCACTGCCATTTTCCATATCATCCAAAGAAATTCTACCTCCACCACGAGTGATTGGACCAAGACCTCAAAATAAACACGATAATAGAAGAGGGAAAACAAACAAGAAGCCCATATAAACTTTAGTTGGAAGAAGAAGAACGAGAAAAAAAAGAACAAAAACGAATTTAAAAGCTGAAAAAAAAAAAAAAAAAGGCTGCCAAAACAAGTCTCTTGAATGTTCTGAAAACAAAACAAATGAGGCGTAAAAGAAAACCAGGTGGAGATGCAAAACAGGCATATAAATTTTAAAAATGTTGCTCTGAACCTGAAAAAACCCCACAAACATCATTTGAAAAAATGAAAGAAAATGGACGTAACATGAAAAAAGAAACGAAAAAAAAAAAAAAAAAATCACCAGTTAGCCAACGTTGGACGTCGTCGTCTTCAGAAGATGAAACTGAAAAATATGATGCATGTATTTTCTGCAACGCTCTGTATCTTGAATCGAAATCTGGAGAAGGAAGCTGGATACAATGATCGAGCTGCCAGGAATGGGCCCACGAAGCTTATTCCAAAGCAGACAAAGAAGACGATACATTTTTATGTGATTTCTGTGTTATGTAATTTTCCAACTTTACAATTACGTAGCCTATTTTTGGTCTAAAAACTAAATCAAAAGTAAAATCAGTGCAAAATAATAACATACAATTCCCTATCCCGTTTTACCCACCCTTGGTCGGGTAAAACGGGATCGTATAAGACTTTTTGAAACCAGTATTTTTCACATAAATAATACCGAACAAATATGACAAAGGTACTTTTAGTAATGCAAAAGGTGTATACTCTTAAATGCCATCTAACTTTGGAATGTACCTTGTATACAGTAAGAAATAAAGTGAAGAATAGGTTAGCTATCCCGTTTTGGGGTACTTTCCCCTACTGGTTTAGTCAAAATAGCTCTGTCGGTAGATAAGCAAAGTACAGTTCTTATTTTTCTTTGTGTGAATTTGTCTACACGTTGAACCGTTTGAACTAGATTGGCAATTTGACTCGGGATTGACCTCAGAAAGCAGAACCACAAGATTTCAAATGCATGATAACGGGAAAGTTATAAAGTATATCTATATTAAGCACAAGAATGCCTACCATGAGGGTTCTATATTCCATAGAGCATACTTAAGTGGAAGTTGTTATTTTGAATTCATTGACTTCCAAGAGGAGAACGAAGTTAGACATAAAGACGAATAAATTAATAGCGTAATAATCCAAACTGTCGAATAATTTTTAAAGCTATGCTTGGGGGGGGGGGGTGATGGCCGGAGTGCACTGTGGCACTAAAAGCGTTTCAACAGCTACGTCTTGAGACAAATAATTGACAAAAAATTAATTAAAAGCCCTACTTAAAGTACTCTCCACAACTTCCCCCTATTTTATATGTCTGGTTTACATCATTAGCAATGTGTTAATTATGTTAATGTAATTTATTAACAATATTTTTTTTTCAAAGAAATCGAATTAAATCTTAAAAGTATTTTATGAAAGTGGAGAAAAATAAATCTTCTTTTAGAAATAAATTGGTAACTATTTCTAAAATCGGAATTTAAAAAAAAGAAAAAAACATTGGTGATGAAATTGGCAGTAATAAAAATAATCATCATGATCATTAATTGGCTGCTTATGAATAATTAATTTGTAATCGGTCAATTTGCTTATCAGTGAATTCCTACTTATAATGCTAAATTGATAAACTCTAACTGTATTAACTAAAACTTAGTTCAATTTGTTGTTTCAATATTCCTTCAACATCACAAGCTTATGTTGTTTAATAAAAGCATAGCTCCTGTCGGCCAGATCCGTGACCCTCCCCCTACTCTATTTTTCTTTCGACGTTCGCCCCTTCCCCTCTCTAGAGAGAGAGAGAAGAAGAACGAACAATTGTCTTAATTAAATCTAGAAAACTTTCATGCCATGTATTGATCGAATAAACTGAAAGGAAAATGCTACATTGTACGAGAAAATCAATGAGAAATTTTAATATACGAACATTCTAAAACCTATCACGACTTTCGGCGAGGCGCGTAAAGACATGGCGTTAAAATTCGCAGCTTGCATTGTTTTCCCAAAATATTTGTGAATCACTTCGGCGAAACTACTGGTCATAATGTTAACGCACAAATTTGTCAGAACTTTCAAATAGAATTCACCGCGTTCCGGTAAACAGCCCCGATTAAATAACAGATATCGCAGCGAGCACAAAGTTTGTGATTAGTATTCTAATGCAAAATACATGTTTGCGTCAATCGGGAGTTGCTATGACAACAGCACTGATTGACGTTGCTTGAGGGGGTTGTTTTGGATGCTAACAGCTATTAATGAATATTAAGTGCTACAAAGTTTTGCGATTTCACAGTTTGTCTTTTGCGTAACTATAATTTAATTTGCTGCATATTTAGAATGTTAAGTATCAACTGATCATACTATGACCACATTAAAGTGTTGATTTTAATTATAGCCCTATTGTGTCACGTACATTATAATATCACGTACATTTATAATTATGATATTGCATTGTGTTGTCCTTCCAGGATTATTACTTGCACTATTTTGGCACTAATTATTCTGCCTGCGAGCATTTTACCTTTTACAATGATTTCTATACCGAGATAACAAACAAATAAGATACATGCTTTCGTGTGTTGAACGTAGCATATATACCTGGCGTATAACATTTCAATTAGTCGTGTGTTAATGAGATTATATTAAGCATTAGTAAGTTATGAATGTGCTTAGTTTTCGTGAATGAAGTTTAAAATTGTTATGGAAGGAAAAATATTGAATCAATTATAACTATGCAGTACAATATAAGATATCGTGGGGTTACATATGAAACACACTAAGTCAAAAAACATGATTTTGAGAAAACGCTGATCAAAAATTTTTTATTTTAACTTCTTTGGAATTCACATAATTAAATCAAATTATAGTAATGGTATTTTTTGGTTATTACGAACCATTCTTGACTCTGGCAAGCTTATTTTATATTATTATCCCCAGCATGATAATGATAGGGCATTAATAATTATCATTAATTATACGACTTAGTGTGTTTCACTAGTATAGCATTGCATAATAAAGATATGACTTAGTGGGTTTCCCCTGTAGAAGCAGCTCATTTTTGTGTGTAAGATAAACTAAAAATCTGAAAATTAATAATTTTGACTTTGTGTGTTTTACTTGTAACCCCACAATATAACAGTTCATATAAGTTTTAGCATGAACCGGATATTGCCGTTTTATGACGCATTAATAAAAGACGGCAGATATAAAGACATCGCTTGCAAATATTTTAATCGTTTTAAGATCGACTGGTGTCAGAGCTCATGTATAGTCAGAAAATTTCTTAAAACAATTTATGGGTTATTTTCTCAATTCGTTAACTTTAGTGTCCTTCATCCATATCTTCCAATTAAACACCTATTTTCATTATCTAATGCTATGTTCTATTCTTCAAGATGCTCACAAAGAGTAATGACAACGTGCATTGGCACTATTTTGCACTTGAATTATATATTTAAAAAAATAATATGTAGGCAAAATGTCATTTCCGTCCCCTGTCCCCACACACATTTGTCAACTTAAAAAAAAAAATTACTATATGAAGAAACATTTTTAAAAATTAATACATATGCATTATGATACAGTACAAGTGTGTACTTCAATGTACCATATAAGAATTCCTTATCATATTTACATATTTTGATTAGAGAGCTCAATTTATACGTGTCCCCAGGTTTTGAAAAAAATTTCCCCCAAGTAGAAAAAAACCTTCAATAAAATTCTATAAATGGCGCTAGTTGGCAATAAAATAGCTCAAAATGTTTAAGAACATTCTTCTCAGCAGAAAAATACGCTTTAAACGAAGTTTACGCATCTTTTAGGGTGTGTGAGGCTTGTTTTATCTTAAAAATTCTATGCGTGACTTTATTCAATGTCATTTCCGTCCCCCTGGTTATCTTCTAGAAAATTTAAATAAAATTTAAAAAAATTCCACT
>JAXGGA010000591.1:0-140000 GCA_038373865.1 Uloborus plumipes
ATCAAGCACATGTATGACTACTACAAGGGAACTCACTGGAGAGAGCACAACTTAGTTGCGACTGACGCCTCTAAGAAAGCTAGTTCAGTGGCAATTGGGATCTATCACCTCAAGAGGGACGAGAGGATCTGTGGGAAGATCCCCGAAGGGAATTCCATCTTCACAGCGGAAGGGCTCGCGATTTGGCTGGCGGTGAGATGCTTCGGAATGTTGGAAAACAATTTGACCATTCTGACGGACAGTTTGTCAGTGTTAAAGGCTCTCGAAAAGGCCAACAAAAAATCCCCCAAAATCATCCTGATGATTATCAATATGATTGCATCCTGCATACAATCGGGCCAAAAAATTGACCTGGTATGGACTCCCTCACATAGCGGAATCCACGAAAATGAGGTAGCTGACAGGCTGGCGGACACTGGCCACACGGAAAACAAAATCCTTCATTGGATATCCCCAGAGGACACTATTTATAATGTCAAAACCAAGTATCAAATAGAATGGAACGACTCCTGGAATAAGACTAAGTACGCCAAAAACTATGGCCACCTGGCATCGGTGAATAAAAAGGCAAGGACTATAACCCGCAACAGGAAGGAGGATGTGCTTCTCGCGAGAGCTAGAACAAGAACTCTGATGTCAAATGCTAACCTGCACAAGATTAGAGTCATAACTTTACCCATGTGTGTGACTTGCAATGTTCCAGAAACAACGGATCATATCCTTCTGGTCTGCCGAAAATATGAAACCCAACAAAATGTACTTCGTGCAAAATTTGGTTGTACCCCGTTATCCTTTAGTTCTATCTTCTGGTTTTCATCTCGCTCTGGCCGTCAGGCAGCGGCCGTGTTGGAGTTTCTCCGTGCGACCGGTCTTTACTGAACTTTCTTGCGGACGAACCATGTGGACGATTTCCTCCTGGGCCTTCTGGCCATTTTGACTCCCTAGTACTATAGACTGTGGCAACAGAGAATGGAGTATTGGAGGCAAAGCCGCTCTATTCCAGCGTTAGGTTATTCGAACAATAATGCAGACAGAGTACAGGCCGATCCCTTTCAAAAAATACTTCGTACAAGGTGAACAAGCTATAATATACATATATACAAATATGGCAAAGTGGTTCCTATTTTGTTCAAAATGGGTAGATTTTATGTTTACATACTCGAGGAATAAAATTATGCAGTACTCAACCTATAAGTACTTAGAGCCTAGCACAGATCCAGTTCATCGGTAGCTATGATCTTCAATTAACCCTTCACTGCACGGTGTGCCAGATCTGGCACAAACCAAATAAACCCTCATATATTCCCTACTAAAAATGATCCGTAGAAATCAATAAAAAAAATTCTACGGGGAAATGGCCAACGGATATCAATAGAGCTAAATCAATAGAAATCTACTGATATCAATTGAACAAAATCTACGGATCTCTATTGATATCAGTAGAAATCTACTGATATCAATTGAACAAGATCTACGGATCTCTATTGATATCAGTAGAAATCTACTGATATCAATTGAACAAGATCTACGGATCTCTATTGATATCAGTAGAAATCTACTGATATCAATTGAACAAGATCTACGGATCTCTATTGATATCCATAGATTCTACGGTTTTGTTCTATTGATATCACTAGAAGATTCTACAGATCTTTATTGATATCCATAGATCCTACAGATCCATAGATGGATCTTGTATTGATCTCTACTGATATCAATAGTCTCTACTGATTTAACAGTACTGATATCTGTAATCCATTTCCCCATATAATTAATTTTTATTGATCTCTACAGTTCATTTTTACTAGGGAGAATTACGTGAACAAGTGGTGTGCAAAATATCCAGCAAACCAAAACTGATATATAATAATAGTATTAATTAGCCATCACAGCATAAAAATTTATTACATATCAGGGCATAACACTGCATTAAGATTTCAAATTTTAATGAATATGCATCAAGACTCACTATGCTTGGAGATGTATGGAAAAGCCCCCAAAATGAAGATTCTTAGATTAAAGACAAACTTACTTATGGAACTTCAAATGCTCCATATTTTACAATACACACAATGTACTATTTACACAAGAAGAGGCCAATTTTTTTGCAACACAGCATCAAAAATACTATTTAATACTTCCTATGTCGATGACACATTATCCGTCAATACTTTAGAAGATAATTACAACCCTTCTGATCTTAGTTTGTAAATAACATCTATCAAAGTTTGCCAATTTTCATGTTATTTGTTTAAATCAAAAGTTATTCAAATGTGTTTAATGTTTGGAACGTAATTAGTTTAATCTCACTACCTCATGCCAACTAAAAGAAAATAATGTACCTTAATGAAATATTTATCTGCTTAATTGAAGATCATAGCTACCGATGAACTGGATCTGTGCTAGGCTCTAAGTACTTATAGGTTGAGTACTGCATAATTTTATTCCTCGAGTATGTAAACATAAAATCTACCCATTTTGAATAAAATAGGAACCACTTTGCCATATTTGTATATATGTATATAATGTTTTATAGCTTGTTCACCTTGTACGAAGTATTTTTTGAAAGGGATCGGCCTGTACTCTGTCTGCATTATTGTTCGAATAACCTAACGCCGGAATAGAGTGGCTTTGCCTCCAATACTCCATTCTCTGTTGCCACAGTCTATAGTACTAGGGAGTCAAAATGGCCAGAAGGCCCAGGAGGAAATCGTCCACATGGCTCGTCCGCAAGAAAGTTCAGTAAAGACCGGTCGCACGGAGAAACTCCAACACGGCCGCTGCCTGACGACCAGAGCGAGATGAAAACCAGAAGATAGAACTAAAGGATAACAGGGTACAACGAAATTTTGCACGAAGTACATTTCGTTGGGTTTCATATTTCCGGCAGACCAGAAGGATATGATCCGTTGTTTCTGGAACATTGCAAGTCACACACATGGGTGAAGTTATGACTCTAATCTTGTGCAGGTTAGCATTTGACATCAGAGTTCTTGTTCTAGCTCTCGCGAGAAGCACATCCTCCTTCCTGTTGCGGGTTATAGTCCTTGCCTTTTTATTCACCGATGCCAGGTGGCCATAGTTTTTGGCGTACTTAGCCTTATTCCAGGAGTCGTTCCATTCGATTTGATACTTGGTTTTGACATTATAAATAGTGTCCTCTGGGGATATCCAATGGAGGATCTTGTTTTCCGTGTGGCCAGTGTCCGCCAGCCTGTCAGCTACCTCATTTTCGTGGATTCCGCTATGTGAGGGAGTCCATACCAGGTCAATTTTTTGGCCTGATTGTATGCAGGATGCAATCATATTGATAATCATCAGGATGATTTTGGGGGATTTTTTGTTGGCCTTTTCGAGAGCCTTTAACACTGACAAACTGGATAGATGTTTGAATCTTGAAGCAGGTTTTTGCATAGACATGCAAGAGGTATTTTCGCAGAGATTGCCGGAAGTCTAGGCACCTCATAGGAGAGTAGCATCTTTCTGGTCACAGAAAAATTTCCCAGAGCGATTTGTTTAATGTAGTACATCTCAGCTTTCATTTTATGTCTCATCGACACTGGCATCAAGCAAGCCTCTTTCAGTAGAACCGGAATTGGTGTAAACCGCGGGAGCCCCAACGCTATTCTTACTGCCGTATGAAACATTGTTTCTATTTTTTTTTTTATCAGAGACGGAAGAGGCCATGAAGATCTGAGATCCGTAATCGATGATGCTAAAAATGCAACTTTCCACGATATTAAGCAGATGATGGGTTCTTGCCCTCCACTTTTTGGAACAATAACTTTCAAGATGTTACTGTACCAGAGCTGATTAAAAAGATGTCATCTGCGTACATAAGTAACTTTACTTTTTTAGAACCGATCTCGCACAGATCCTTGAATCCAATTGCTTAATCAAAACAACGTGCGTAGTGATGACTCGTTGCCAATCGCGGGATAAGTAATTCCTGTTTGCATCCGTGGTTTAAGTCGATGGCGTCAAAGTAGCGCTTATATATGTTTAGTTATTGTTATCAGATCACCCATTTCAAACTTTAAAAATACTTTTCACAGCAAAAATACATTTTTAAAATTATTTAAAGCTTTTAAAGAGCAAAAAAAAAACTTGCAACCGCTTAACTGCGAAATTCACTGTTTACATCCGAAAGTATTTATATCATAAAAAGGGTGCAATCATTTTTTGTTGCCGTGAACCTTTTGACAACCTTTGTATATTTTGTCTAGTTTTATAACACCTAATGGAAATTAATTTTTTTTTCATATCATTGCCATCAGTGTTAAAGTGCGAAAATATTTCTCTGTGGGTTCCTTACTTATTTTAATAGAAATTTTTAGAATACTACTTGTTCATGATTTATACTATCCATTATCTAGTTGAATTTTAGAAAAGCAATTTTTTGAAAAAACCCAACTGAGACTAACATCAATATATACTTTTCATTAATATTTATTTGATCTTGAGCAGACAACTTTTTGAAACTTGTGTTTTGCAATGCGATATTAAAAAAAGAAAAAGGAAAATGTTCTGATATTAAAACAAAAAAATGAATTGAATTGTGAGTTTTACTGTTTGTTTCTTTATATTTTTATTACCTCACATCAATCAGTTTTCTCCAACTTGCACATTAAAGTTAGTGTCTGAATGTAAAAATATAAATTGTTGACTACATCATTAAATGACGTTACAAAATCTCCCTTCTCCAAAATCGTCCAGAATATTAGCAAGAAAGGCCAATCTGTTTCTATATGACGTCACGTTACAATCGTTTTCTGATTTTCATGCACTCCAGATGAAATCGTGCGAACAAAATACAGTCGACGCTCGATATAACAACCGTCTCCGTCCTACAGAAAACGGTCTTTATAACGAATGGTCGCTATAAGAGGTAGAACATAGAGTATATTGGGATACAGTTGGGGGTTTTCTCACCGGTCGTTATATTAGGATGGTCTTTATAACGCAAGGTCGTTATAACAAGCGTCGACTGTAGTTCCAAATAATTTCGATAACTGTCTTTTAATGGAGAATTAGGGCCGTGGTGGCCCGATCGGTAAGGCATCGGACTCGTGTCTGAAAGGACCCGGGTTTGATCCCAGCCGATCAAAGATCCACCGTCTTGATTAATGATGACTGGGAGGCGTTAAAAATGTCGTGGTCACAAAGTCCTCCAAGTGAAACGGTACCTCTGGGGGTGCTAGGGCCTATGGTTTGCTCGACCCTAGGTTCTGGTTCAAAATTATGAACAGAGCGCTCTTCAGGGCCCTATCCCGGTTAAACCACTAAGCTGGTAGGTACGGGGGACCCTGGAGGATGAAATGAAATGAAATGGAGAATTATATTTTGGAGAACTTCATGAATTTTACGTTCTTTAGCTAAGATTGTGTTGTATTTCAGCAGAATAAAATTGCCCCTCAATTGTCGGAACAAAACTTAGTTTAAAACTCATTTTGAGACTCCTGCCCTCGGACTACTTTGAAATAAATGGTTGAACCATAGCGGTCTGTGATGATTTGAAATAAAATTATTGATTTTTTTCAAACTTAAGAGGAAGAAAAAATTACTGGCATAATCCATGAATCTGTAATATCATATATTTTAAAAAGTCAGAAATTTTATCAGTTAATTTCAGTCAAAATCAATTATTTAAAAATTATATTTATCTTTATTTATATAGTTTAAACTCTTTTGCTTTTTTAAAATTATCATTAATAACCTTCCTATAGCTCACTAATTATACCGAGACTTACTTAAGTTTAAACTCAATGATTTCCTTTCTACAGATATCAATTGGAATTAGTATACTACCTATCGGATTTCTATTTATGTCAATTAAAGATTTATGAATATCCTGTGGTACCAGTATCCTATTGATCGGATTTCTATTCATGTCTGTAAAGCTTTAAGTGATATCCATTGGGATGCTTTCCTACTGACCAAATTTATATTGATGTCTATAGGCCTTTATTGATATCCATTGAGGATATGATCACTAGGCTACATTTCACTTCACACTCTCCAGGGTCCCCCGTACCTACCACAGCTTCGTGGTTTAACCGGGATAGGGCCCTGAAGAGCGCTCTGTTCTTAATTTTGAACCAGAACCTAGGGTCGAGCAAACCCTAGGGCCCAGCACCCCCAGAGGTATCGTTTCACTTGGAGGACTTTGTGACCACGACATTTTTAACGCCTCCCAGCCACCATTAATCAAGGCGGTGGATCTTTGATCGGCTGGGTTTCGAACCCGGGTCCCTCCGGATACGAGTCCGATGCCTTACCGATCGGGCCACCCCGGCCCTCACTAGGCTACAGACATCAATAGCTTCTATTGATATCAATAGAGACATCCGTAGAAATCTATTGATATCAATTGAGGATATTATCAATAGGCTACAGATATCAATAGCTCTATTGATATCAATAGAGACATCCGTAGAAATCTATTGATATCCATTGAGGATATGATCAATAGGCTACAGATATCAATAGCTCTATTGATATCAATAGAGACATCCGTAGAAATCTATTGATATCCATTGAGGATATGATCAATAGGCTACAGATATCAATAGCTCTATTGATATCAATAGAGACATCCGTAGAAATCAGTTCATATCAATAGAACTGAACTGATATCAATAGATTTTTCTATTGATTTCTACGGGTCATTTTTAGTAGGGTTCCTATGATTTTTAAATGCAGTTAAACTGAGCTTTGTGCCCATTCTGGAACATTGCTATAACAGTTTAGTTGATTTTTATGCACTAGTTAGTTGTACTAGTCTAGGTATTACAGTTCTTGCTTTTGAAAGAAAGAGTGTCTGCATTTCCGTTAGAAGTGTGCTTAGTCATTATTTCCTTTGTTCTAAAATTGTTTACATACACTTAGTGGAAAATTTGTTTATACCACTTATGGCACAAAACACATTGTAGATTATTACACTTATCGGTATACAAAGCATATGCTATGTGCTTTGTGCCAGATATAGAACAAACAATTAAAACATCATTTTTGGTGCACATTTTTAAGATTAATTTTTTTTTTCATTTTTCCTGAACTCGGGGCTATTTAAAGGTAACATATAATTTTTTTCATGAAAATATAAAAAATCGTGCAGTGAAGGGTTAAAGTCAAGGTGGGAAATAAAAAAAGTTAACACTCTACACATTTTTTCATTTTGTGCGCATGAAACAAACGTGCAAATATTTTGGAAAAAAATGCCTAAATATCAAAATCAATTTGGACTTAGAGAACCCCTGCGACTGTATCAGACAAGATACTGGATACAACTGCTTGATAACTTGTAGTATTGCAGCTTTTGTTAACTTCGTGGTTTTTTTTTTTTTTTTTTGTTTTACTTTCAACATTACTAACTGCACATTTGAAGGGGCAAGTGGATAAAAGTGATATGTGACAATTTTGGAAATGCAGACCTTTTACCATGGATGGTGACAAAGTAATAATTTTTTTTTTTGAAAGCTTTTTCTAGAAATTTAAAAAAATGTCAAATATTACCTTTATTCACTTGTCCCTTCAATTGTGTTGATGAGTTAATACAATTGAACGCACACTAATTTGAATTTGTGCAAATTGGCGAAATTCAAATGTTACACATCACCTTTATCCACCTGCCCCTTCATTTTTCTTTTATTTATACCGTAAAATGGGGTGAATCGGAACACTTTTCAGCTTTGATTGTACAAAAAGCAGTTAAAAGATTTTTTTTTAATTTGTTTTTTTTTGGGTAAAAACTTCGGTCTTGCTTTACTTTTGATATTCCAAGCAAAGACAAAACATTTTGAACAATTATTATTGAAATATATAGGAAATTATGGGTGTTCCGAATCACCCCGCTGATAGTGGTCAATCGGAACACATGTTAAAATTTTTATTTTTTTCAATTTAACCTGTAATAGGTCTCACAAACATGAGTAATTTTGATGGGGGAGAAAAAGAAGAGATAATTACTGTCAAATAAATGTATAATTTTAATTCCAGTAAACGTTTATAATTTGTCAAAATTCAAAATAATTTTGAACTTATGAAAAATGAAAAGTAATTTTAAGAAATGCTTTTAAATTGAAATACAGAGATTTAACATGAATTGAAGTCACTCATGTCGTCCACAAATATGTACTTCGTACTTGTCCTTAAAACTAACAATTGTGACTTGGCTTAAGTTTTTTTCATAACATCTCCTGGGATAAACTCTGCCTTTTCTTTAGTTTCTTGAAAACTTTGGGTTTCGGGGATTGTCCTGAAATTTTTTTTCGCTTATTCATCACTGTCTGTGTGCTGGACTTTTACTACATAAAGTCTATGTGACTTTCCCCTTCGTATTTTAAGTAAAAAAAAGTCTTCGAGAAAAAATCTTTTGAAATCTGCAACTTTTTGTCAGTCTAAGATCTAGTTGCTCACGAGAAGGGATAAACAGTAATAAATCCTTGTCCTTGTCTTGATTAGAAGAATTGGGGTTAGATCATGATTTTTCCAACAGTTTCCTTTAAATGAGTTTGAATTGGAACAACAGAACTAAGTGTTCCGATTCGCCCCGCAATTTTTTTTCCTATGGCATTTTTCAGAATTCTTCATTTTTATGACGCAATTTGTAAAAAATGTAAATTCTAATGTGGTATTCTGTTGTTCAGATACATGTATAATTGAAACATACCACTCTTAGTAGGGCCGCGCCAAGCCTGATCGGCGCCCTCGTGCAAATGTCTTCTGAGCGCCTTATGCAATAGCGTTCGATTGTTAACACCAGCAGTGATGTTTTTTAGACAAATATAATTTAGAAAAAATAAGTTTCGTGTATATATATATATATATATATATATATATATATATATATATATATATATATATATATTTTAAGAAAAAACAAACGCGTGAACAACTTCTGTTTTATCGAACTGAAATCATTTATTGAAACATACTTTTTTAGATTTAAAAAAAATGGTACTGAAAGAAGAAAACAAAACATCACATAATATATACAATTAATGTATACAATATACATTAATTTGAAAATATGGAACTTAAAACATGAATGAAGATAAATGAGGTAGCATATTTCAAAGTAAATTATAATATCACATTTTTACATGTACATGCAATCCCATTCGCTCCCTCATACAGACGGATATCTGTTCCTGATGGCTGACGTCGGGAGTACAATCAAGTATAATAGAAAAATACTTCGCTTGTTTAACCCTGTTTAAAATTATTTCTTTTATATTATCCCCTAATAATTTAATTCTTTCATTCTGAATTTTGTCTCCAAGGTAATGTGGCATATTTATTTGAATTTGAGCTCTATTAATATGCTCAGACATGATAGGGTCAAATTTTGCAATCATTTCTATACATTTTAAAAAATTACCGTTGTTTCTTTCGAATAATTTATTGTTTGTACCACGAAAGGCTAAATTTTACTCAGCTAAAAACTGAATGGCATAAATAATTCTTTCGAGGACATTGCGCCATTGCTTAGTTTCCCGTTTTAATAAGTTTTGTAACTCTGAGTCAACGGTTTTACCTTTTCCTAATCGTTCTAAGAATTCGGATCAACGATGGAGGTTCTGGAAATGTGTTTTGCTTTTTTCATGACTCCTTAAGTGTTCACTTAGGTGGTTCCAATCAGTGGTTGGAAAAACTACATTTATTTTGTAGCAAACTACAACTACAACTACTTTGTTATAAATGTAGTTAACTACAACTACAGCTACTTTTTTTTTAATGTAGCGACTACAAACTACTTTTGAATTGTAGTCGCTACTTCGCTACTTAAAAAAAAATTGATAAAAAGCATGCACCGTTTGTGGATTGACCCGAAAATTTTGAAAAGTGGTTTACATTAATAAATTAACTCATTTGAATATGGAATAGAACTAGGAATTGTCTTTGAATTACTTGTTACTTTTTCTTTTTGTTCCCTTTGTTTTTTGATAAAATTTGTCCGTTTTAGATTTTTTATAATTTTTACGAATATCCGGCACAAGAAATGATTCAAAAGTTGGAAAATTGAAATAATTCAACCTTCAATTTTTTTTAATTTCTTGCCAGGGTATATTTAGGAACATGAAAATTATTTCAAGGAGTATAAAAATTATGATGCCAAATAACTTATGACATCAAACAGATAGAATTTCGTCAAAATAATATATCTAAGGGGATAAGCTCATATTTTTATGGTTCTTATCTCTCATTGCTTCTGCTGCTGTACTCGTGCAATATTTGCACCAGTCAGAGTCAATTAAACCTTTCTTCTCTTTATTTTTTAAAATTTTTTCCCACTTATTTATTTATTTTTTTTACTTTAAAAGTAGTTTCCAGAAATCGCTACAAACTACTATTTTTTGTATCGCGCTACTCACTACTCTACCGTTGTAGCTACTACAGTAGTTTCGCTACTTGTAGCGCGCTACTTCCGACCACTGGTTCCAATCATCAAACCCATAACTACTTAGTTTTACATTACTACAATCGCTAAATATTTTGCAGCAAGAACAAAAAAACACGGTTTTTTTCTTTAGAATATTACAACCAATCTTTTTTAACTTTTTCATCGTTTGGCAAAATCCGATAAAAGTACGTCTCAGAAAATTTACGTCCGCTTTTGTCTTTTGGATAGTTGAAATTTGAAATAATATTGTGATAAAATTCAGGGCCATTTTCAATAACCATTGTACCTGGGATGGTGATAATGGATTTGGCCATAAACCAGGGTCATCAGTGACTGGCAACGCATCTAGTGGAGACTCATCAATTATTTGTTTGGTTTTATCGTTTGAAGTTGAATGTGATTCCTGGACCAAAACAGTTTCTTTCAATCTGATTGCTTTGTTCATTTGGTGAATCCAATAGTAATTTACTCGTAGATGTTGATGAGCAGTTATCACTAGCAGCATTAGTCTGGGCTTCCTCTGATTTTTGGAAAAACTTATTAATTTTGAAGTTATGTTTTTCCAGATCTTCTTCACGCTTTCTCTTCTTCAGTAAATTTTGGTAACTTGATGTTTTTTTTTTGCGTTTTTCTTCCGACATCTGGGAAAAGAATGGAATACTTGAAAGACAAAATAACAAAAGAGC
This sequence comes from Uloborus plumipes, assembly GCA_038373865.1. Lineage (NCBI taxonomy): Eukaryota > Metazoa > Arthropoda > Arachnida > Araneae > Uloboridae > Uloborus > Uloborus plumipes. The sequence continues at coordinate 11,092 of JAXGGA010000591.1, forward strand.
AATTAACTTTAAAAAAACGGTTAAGAGTAGCTTATATATATTTTTTTTCAATCACTCAGAAGATCACTGCTTGAAATGTTTCGCTTTATTTCAGGAATACTTGGTGGCGTTCCAAGCTCTAGTGTTACCTGCTGCTGTAATTTGTAATTATCCCCCCCACCCTAAAAAGTACTTCCAAATGTCAAAAAACTCCTTCACACATAACATTATATTTTCATTCTTTTCAAAATGATTATTCCCAATTTTTGTTCTATTTTTTAAGCAGTAGTTTTTTTTAAATATCGCGAAACATTTATTTCGTTGTAAGCGTTAGAATATAAAGAATATTAAATTTCAGAAGCTCAAACTAAAATAATAGGTTTTTCAATAGTTGAATTTAAAAAAAGTACATGCCTAAAATTTCTTTTGTGTCAAATTCAAGTTGTTCATGTAACGCAATCAACGAGTAAATGGTTCAACAAACAGTTTTACCGTTACCTCCAAGAACGCTTTGCCTGATGATCTGTTTCTTAGTCTTATTTCGATGTGCATTTATTAATTTTTTTTTCATAAGGAAAACATGCAATGGGTGTGTGAAACTAGATATATGTATTCTTTTAGTACCGTAAATCAGGGTTACTTGGACCCACAAGAGGGCTACTTTAGCCCACAGTAAAATGATAAAATCTGGGTTTGGTACTAGCGTTAGAGACTGCAGAGGGCTTCTACCTAGTGGAGAAACGAGGAACTACGTGCAAGTCTTCAACTAGTAGGTACCAAACCTAGATTTTATCATTTTATTGTAGTGGGCTCAAGTAACCCCCTAGGGTCCAAGTAACCCTGATTTACGGTATAGAAAAAGTTCCAAATTAAAAAAAAAAAAAAAAAAAAAAAAAAAAAAAAAAAATATATATATATATATATATATATATATATATATATATATATTTATTTTTATTTATTTATTTATTTTTTATTTCTTTTGGGAGTTAAAAAATGCGCTAAAATTAGCACATAGACAGACTCGTTATTTTAAAGTTGTCTTGGGGGCGGGGTCGAAAGGTGAAAACTTTACCGGTAAACAACAAAAACTACGCCAACTGTTAATATATTGATTTCTCAAAGCCCCTACAACAACGGGACTGGTTTTCAAGAATTGCAGTCAACTCTCAATCATTTCAAACTAATATTCTATTTCAAATAACACTTTTTCATTACCGTGCTCCAAAACGACTTCATTATTTTACCGTAAATAAATAATAACAAAATTTAAAAAGTGCGAAGCTGGCTAAAAGTCAATACTAATTATTATTATTGTAAGTTTTAAAAAAAAATGCACGTGCGAGAGGACACACACACGACTTTCTCACTGCAAATAACTCAGCAAATTGGATGATGACAAATATTTTATTTTGGAACACAAAAAACATTTTTACTTTATATCTCAAAGTTATTTCAAGTTCAATAGCTCCTTGAATATACCATTGTGTTTTGGAAAAAGAAATATTTTAAATATCAAAGTTAATATAGCTATAAATATCTCTCGAATTTGCATTTGATAAATAATTAATCACACTTTTCTGTCGGTCAAAATATTATAACATGATACTAATTATACTTCTGAATTGAAGAATAAAGTGGCGGTTATTCCCCTCAAAATCGGAAACTGAAATCTTTGCCGGAAAACCAATAAAATCCGGATTCGTAAAAAGACATTAAATTTTGTATGAAATACGAATGCATTGTCCAAAAGTCTTTTTTTTAATAAAAAAATTAGTGCTTGAAGCAAAGAGGAGATAATCGCGTGGTTATGGTCAAATTGTTTATTTTTGAAACTGAAAAGTTTACCTAAACTGTTGTCTACAACATGTAAATATTACGCACAAGTAAATAACATGCAAATATGCTTACCGTATTTTTTATGCACGATAACACAAAGCAGTTGAATCCCCACGAACAATTGGTAAAATATTAAAATGCATTGCACTAGAGAAAATCTTACGTAGTATTAACTCAACGGAAGGAAAAAACCTATTGAAGATCAGAAGATTTGCTTGGACTCTTTTGCTCATAAACTTAGACATGCTGAAGTAGCTTACTAGGCGCCTCATTAGCAAGAAAAGTGCTGATGTATACATTATATCCCTTTTCCAGTGTAAAAGATTAAGCTATTGAATAGCTTGTTTAGACAAAACAAGGTAATAATTTTTCTTTTATGGGTAGGCAGCGAGGCAGATTTCTTGTCTCACTGAGCAATGTAATTTCATCGCCGTTCGTTTCCCGAGTTCGTTTTTGAAAAGTTCAATTGTATTTTTCAGCTTTAATTTTGAATTAAAATTTTTTTTTTCTGTTTGGAGCTTTTTTGGTCCGTAGAGCTCGGCGCCTTTTAGGCTCAGGCGCCCCCGTGCGCCGCACGGCTTTGCACATTGGCACGGCGCGGCCCTGACTCTTAGTTTTTAAATATAAGAAGGTTTGTTCATGCATATGAAGTTTTGCAGTCTATGAAAATGTGATGTTTTCTAGCAATCCACGTGTAGCCCTCCAACATTAAGCAACAAACATTAAGCACATTTGAATAACTTTTGATTTAAACAAATAACATGAAAATTGGCAAACTTTGATATATGTTATTTACAAACTAAGATCGGGGGGGGGGGGGGGTTTCTTCTAAAGTATTGACGGATAATGTGTCATCGACATAGGAAGTATTAAATAGTATTTTTGATGCTGTGTTGCAAAAAAATTGGCCTCTTCTTGTGTAAATAGTACATTGTGTGTATTGTAAAATATGGAGCATTTGAAGTTCCATAAGTAAGTTTGTCTTTAATCTAAGAATCTTCATTTTGGGGGCTTTTCCATACATCTCCAAGCATAGTGAGTCTCGATGCATATTCATTAAAATTTGAAATCTTAATGTAGTGTTATGCCCTGATATGTAAAAAATTTTTATGCTGTGATGGCTAATTAATACTATTATTATATATCAGTTTTGGTTTGCTGGATGTTTTGCACACCACTTGTGCAATGACATACCACCTTGTTCAAGTAATTCTCCCTAGTAAAAATGAACTGTAGAGATCAATAAAAATTAATTATATGGGGAAATGGATTACGGATATCAGTACTGTTAAATCAGTAGAGACCTATTGATATCAGGTGAGATCAATACAAGATCCATCTATGGATCTGTAGGATCTATGGATATCAATAAAGATCTGTAGAATCTTCTAGTGATATCAATAGAACAAAACCGTAGAATCTATGGATATCAATAGAGATCCGTAGATCTTGTTCAATTGATATCAGTAGATTTCTACTGATGTCAATAGAGATCCGTAGATCTTGTTCAATTGATATCAGTAGATTTCTACTGATATCAATAGAGATCCGTAGATCTTGTTCAATTGATATCAGTAGATTTCTACTGATATCAATAGAGATCCGTAGATTTTGTTCAATTGATATCAGTAGATTTCTATTGATTTAGCTCTATTGATATCCGTTGGCCATTTCCCCGTAGAATTTTTTTTATTGATTTCTACGGATCATTTTTAGTAGGGTCTGATATATATATTTTTTTAAATATAGGTAGTATAACTGCCGTGATTAGCTTGCTACATTGAATTATGTAGTCAACAACCAGGGTGAGCCTAATTCTTTTCTTATGGTAGTTAATTTGAACTGTTGGATGTCCACTCTGTTACAGTCGATTTCATGATGAAAAAAATAGATTTTTTCTTGAAATTGCAGACAGTCTTACAGTTTTAGGCTGTTTATTCCACTTTATGCTTGTTCTGTGATTCTAACTCTTCTTTGTGATTATAAAGATATTTTTAAAGGCTTATTTGTCCACTCTGTCACACAAAGTGATCAAAATATTTAAAATCCTTTCAAAATGAGTCATGTACTAATCGTCTCCGCTCAATCGGGTAACGGATAAACAAATAACCTGCTTATATGAATAAAGCATCCCGAAACACATGCAATAGACGCAATGTTAAAGATCCCCGTTTAATTGAATAATTTTTCTTGGAACCCATAGTATTTGTTTAGGCGGGGCCGACAGTATATATATGGGAGTTTTTCAAAAGTCAAAAAAAGAGCAGAGTGCTGCTGAGAAAATCGCATTTTGTAAGCAGCATTTTTTTAGGTCACTTGAAAATAGAATAATTTTTGAAGCAATTATTTTCAAAAAAAGAATGCTCACTTTTAATAAACTTAAGTTACAAGTAAAAGGCGAGGATTCATTAACCAAGCATCAGGCATAGTGCAGCACCCTGCTCAGTTAAGTTTTTATTGTCTTGTTATAATATTCTTGTTATAATTTTGTTTTTATTTTTCTTTTCTTTTAGTGTCTTTGTAGAAATAAAACCAGAAAGAGGAACCATGAGTCGAAAAGAAGAAAGTTGTAGTAATATTGCCTGTATGCATAAATGCCTGTAAAAATAAAATTCTACATTCTCTTACTGTAAATCCATTCTCCTATTGTCTACTACGTGGTTTAAAACAGGTTTTAATCTTCTTCTACTTATAAGAAGTTGGTGAATCATATGGGTTTAATAACATTTTTTTTAGGTCCTGATAAAAGTCTTGATACTTAAATCCTGAGCTGGTTGCAGCTAACAAAACTTTTGACTTGAAGGCATTTCTGATTGAAAAAAGAAATAGGTTAAATATAAATTCAAGAATACTTTTTAATATCTTGAAAAATTCCTATTTAAGTGAATAATTGTTTAAAAAAGGTTGTAGGTTGCTTTCAAATACGAATTTCTGGTTTTCTCCTGGTATTTTTCTAAATATATTTTATATAATATAGTTATATATTATTTATCAAATAGTTTTCTTCAATTCAGGGTTGTAAAAAACCGGTTTAAGCCATAATCGTAATGAGAGTAATTTTTTTCGGAGACATCAAGACGTTATTAATTTATTGTTAACAAATGCTTATTCATGTGAATTAAATTCACGTTTGGACTTAATAATTAAATTAAATGTCAAAATATTAAGCGTAAAAATATGCAGTTTCATTTCTATAAAGGAAATTTTGTTTGAAAATCTTTTAACAATTAAGAAATTAGTACAGATAAAAAAACCTTGTTGTAAATGAGAAATTTAAGCGATATATTACAATGAGTGTAAGACATAATTAATTATAAAATCTTGCACATTTATTTCTTCATAATTATAGCCTACTACCATTAATAAATTAATGTAAGGAAACTTGAAATCATGCATTCTTAATCATAAAAAGTATTTCTTAGTATTTACAAACACAAGTGTTATATACATTACATAACTTTTAAAATATTTTTTTAACACATTTCAATAATAAGAATTTCGTTATAAAAATTAATGTATATTTGTTCTTCCATAATTCATCCAGGGGAATATTATACTGGGATTTAAAAAGTTCTCTGTAAGGTGAAACTCAGGCATTAAATCTTATAAGAGCACAGAATCATTGATACATTGTTTTCAAAGTTTGATGTATCTTTTCTTGCTCTGATTGTATTGTGGATAAAAGCACATATGACAAAAAGTGTGCAATTATTGGAGCCATTTCATGCCTACTCTAAATGTTTTGGATTTCTTCTATTATTTTTTTTTCTCTTGTTATTTAAATATTCTCCAGAGTTAAGATTAATATACAACGTGGATTTTCTCAATGATACATTATTTATCTCTATTCATCTTAAGTAAGTAAGCAAATTGGGTAGTAAAATGAAGTTTTGATTTAAGTTTACTTTTTGGGTCTTTTGAAATGTACAACTGCTGAAAAAAAATAATGAAGAAATAAATACTTGAATTTTACCCCCATGTGATTTTAGAAAGACTTAACTTGCGTCTACCTTGTATATTTATGTGCTTAATAGGTAATATGAATGAATGGTGAATTAATGGTAATATGAATTGAATAAAAAAGTTGCATGAATGCAAAAATAAAACTATTTAGCAAGCTTAACATTACATTGAAAAAACACACAGTTTGAAAAAAAAAACGATTTGGTCTAAACCGATTAACCCTGCTTCAATCTGTACAAAAATTTTCTTTTTTTAAGGGCTGAAAAAAGAAATAAAAGAAATTCATCATTTAAGAGAAACAAAAATAACGAGTTTCTTCGAAAAACTCAAAACTTCCTACATCTAACGGAAATGATCGTAACGGACATTTCTTTAAATGACGAAATAAATCATTTGTGTAACAGAAACAACCATAACGGACGTTTCTTTAAATAACGTAAAATTACTCTCCCATAACGGAAAAAATGAAGACGGAAATTTCTTCAATTAACAGGAGAAAGAACGAAACGGAAATTCGTCAAATGACGGAACACTTCCCTCTTGTAACGGAAGGAATAAAGACAGAAGTTTAGTCATTTGACAGAAAAAATAGAAACGGAAAATCTGTCAAATATCGTTAATCTTCCGGCAGCACTGCTGCCAAGAAAATTTCCGTCAATTTAAGAAGAAATTTTTGAGAGTGTATCCATTAAATATCATACCATACGAAATATTATTATAGGATTAAAAACATGTGTCGCAATCTATGGTTCCGGGGCGTTTGCTGCGCTCTGTTTGCTCGTACACAAGAACTTTTTTATTCTTTATAAATGTTATTTCCTAATATTTGATCATGAGCCTTTAGAATTAACCATAGGCGGCTGGTAAGGGGGGGGGGAGGGAGGCAAAGAGGGCGACTTCCCCTCACCTTCAATAGTAAAAGGGTCTTGCTCCCTCACTTTTGAGAGTTGAAAAATTATGATAGATTGCAAAATTATTTTTTACTCAGAGGCTTGAATTATTTTACAAAAAAAGCTGAAAATCGCAAAAAATGGATGTTATTTCACTATGAATGTACTTGGAATCGGAAGGGGATATCTACAGTGACTATCCGTCTTTACTTTATGATGCCACATTTCGCAATTTTGGACGTCATTCAATCATGTTTGCTAAAATTTATTACTACAACCAAGTTTTCCCAAAGGAAAAAAAACAGAGGGTGCTTCAACTAACCCTCCCCCCCTCCCCCATTTCTTTTGACCCCCACTTTTTTTGTGCACCAGCCGAATATAGCCATAACTAACCATTATACTGAAAGTCATCCCAAGTAACACTGAAACGCAACCTTTACGTTTCATCACGTTACAATTGGTTGACAGATCGTTACTGTTTTCCAGGCAACGTGATATCACGCTATTTTGAAGATTCGTCACAAAAGCAAAATTTTGAAACGCAACGTATCGTGGCAAATTAATTATACTTGAAACGTTGACAAACATGCCGAAAGATAACGCAACATCACGTTGCTTATCGTTGTTTGCTACATCCACTGCATCTCAACTTGTCGCTTTAGCGGAAATCTTTGCATTCTTCATTGTTGATCCTCGTTTGTTGTGTTGTGAGTGATCGGTTTTCATATAATCAGTCAATTAGATTCAAATAAAGGTATGTATTCTGCATTACTTTTTAGTGAAAATTTCTTTTTGGTTAGTATTCGTTATCTTTAGTTCTAAAAACATGCTTTTCTTATTTTAGTACTTTGGAAATTTCTTAGAGTCCGTAATCCTATAATGGGTTATCGTCGTTGATTTAAATCGCGTCGATAAAGATCACCTTGATCGGTTTGAATAAAGATGATATTTTTTTGACAAAAGCAGTTGATTAAAATCATTCAATTATATAATTTTTTTTAAAAATGTTTTTAAATCTTTGATCTTGATCATAAAAGTGTTCCGACACTCCGTAACCTTACTTAACAGGGGTTCGTTTTTTTTTACATAACTTTGATTTAAATCCCTTTATTTAAATAACCTTAATTTAAATCACCTTGGTTTTACTCCTCCCTTGATTTAAATCACTCACTTGATCGAAATAAAATGACATAAAAAATAAAAATGAAATAATGTATACTTGAAATCTTTCAATTATATTATTGTTAAAACCTGATTTTGCAGTTTTAAAATTTGTCAATTCTAATTGTTTGTAAGATATGTTGAATTGGAATCTTATTAACTTCATTTAACTAATCTAAAAGCTATCTAGCTCCCTTTCTGCCTGTGTCTATGTGTGAGTTCATAGTGTCTGGGATTTTAATATTTCTTTTGCCGAAATTCTTTTAAAAACTTCCTCTTGCCCACTTAGCTGAAAAACCCGATGACCAATTTTACCTTGTTTGATCTGCTTAAAAATTACAGTTATTTTTATTTTGATTATTTTTGCTTTTGAAAGTTTTCTGCCCAGTCTTTCAAAATTGAGCTCAAACTCATCTTTAATCTACTTTAATCTCTAATTCTAGTGGATCAGAGAAACGACGGATTTCAGCTTCAAAGCCAGCCTTGATTTATTTTTGGGAGAAAGTTTTAAAATTTCAAGGAGGCAAGGATAGCGTTAAATTTTTAAAAATTCCTTTGTATGAGATTCCTCTGCTAAAAGCATAAATATCAATAAAAAAACTATTGACTTTCAATGTGTTATCCAGATCTTAACTGCTTACACATAAACAGATTTCAACATTTTTGAACCTTAACATTAGAAATTTCTCTGAAATCAGAAATTAAAAAAAAAAAAAAAGAGATTAGTTAAATGCATGAGAGATCTGCCTCCTGTCAATCGGTTTGGTTACCCCCTCCCTTATTGTAAAACTTCGTTAAAGTTCTGTGCAATTAAAAGCTAGTCACTATAGTTACTAAATTTATTTGCACAGATTAATTTAATTAGTTTGTATATAAATAATGGTACCTGGCGACCGAGCCCAGCTAGTTTAAGAAAAAAGAGGTTTGTAAAATCGAAGTACTTATTTAGAGAAACTGGAAAACCATTTTTATGATGCCCTTGGTTGCAATTACGCATTTAAAACAGCCGTAATTTATTTTAAAAGACACAACTTTATTTGGACAAGACATCATCACCACAACCTTATTTAAACAATGTGCAACATAAAATCACACCACAATAAGTTTAATTTGATCTAAGGCCCCTATATAGACGAGCCGACGCATCAAGATTAAGTTTCACCACTTTGGATCCAGCGCATGTTATGTTTTTTTTCAGCCAGTTGATGAATGGTTGTCTTTACTGGCAATTATTGCGTTTTGGAAATTTTTATCATGAGCAATGATTAGCGGCACGTGCATTTGGCAAAGCTTGGCAATGCCCGAAACTTTACTCTGGTAACCCTAGCTCGGCAACAATAAAAAATTGAAAGTAAAAGTTTATGAATGGATCCATAGTGATCCAACTCAAGCTTGATGCGTCGGCCTGTCTATGTGGCGGCTCTAATTTGATCGATCTCTTAAACAATTCAAAAAGCAATAACAATTCTAACGTTGCCAAAACTCGTTTGCCAAGTACCATAAAAATTTTAATTTACGCTGATGTGATTAAATATGAAATCCATTGTTATAATAAAAAGTGGTTGCTATGAAACAGTAACAATAATAGTAATCATAAAGAAAATGGGTTCAACAAGTGGCTTCACTAAAACAGTTATATATTCATTTTTTGGTTTATAACAAGTTTTCAAAGCTTAATTACAAGCTTCAATTGTAACTTAATTAGTAAAAGATAGACACAAAGAGGTGTACTATTAATATTTTAATCACCAATTTCTTTACAGGCTTTAGTCCTTCATTAATTCAGGTGGAAAGTACAAGCCGTGCTGTTACTAGCCAAGTTATTGAGCCTTCTGGTAAGTTGTCAGTTGAAACTATAACCCTTTCCATCAGAGTCCTTTACTATATCAAGGGCCATTTTTCTCATGAAGGGGGAGTAGTAGAAGCTTTATTTTTTTTTTAAAATAAGCTACTGATATGTTAGCTATTGATAGGAAAAGAATACTTTTGGTTATTTCTTGCGTTAAGAGATGTCTGCTGACAGTATATGCATGTTTTTCACAACGACCATTTGCTTGTATTCCCCCTCTCAGACTTAAAATTAATTAGACCAAAAAATAATGAGGTATCTATTAATAGCTGTATTATCTATCTACCCAGTATGTCATAAAATTTAATTTATTAAATCATTGAACAATAAATTAGATATGTGATGAAAACAAGAAATAGAATTTCTCTGATGCCCGAGCATATAATTTCTTGAAAAATCAATTAAAATAAAGGAGTTCTAAATATTTATCTCATATCGTCGCCACCATGCTAAACTAAGGAATGTGAAAATTGGCACTATTCAGGAGAGCCAAAACACTGCATATAACTTTTTCCCACCTGACGTGTTTGGTTATTTTCAACTTTTAAACTCTTATAGATATCTTTAAGTGTAAAACTATCGTTCGAAAGTATCATTTTAATTTTAATTATTTGCAAAATTTGAACTTGAAAAACGAACTTGAAAAACGCGATTTTTCACATTCGTTAGTTTAGCATGATGCTGACGATATACGCAATACCCAATCTTGTGATTATGATATTCCTGATTGGCTCTGAAGAGTATGTTGTTTTTTGAACAGGAGGATACCCTTGTTTTTTGTTGCTTTATTATTTTATAGAAAATAGAATGTATGCTTCATGGTATGTGTGAACTAGTATTTTAGTGAGTAAAAATCCCATAGATCAGTATGGGATTAAATCAGTTGTACTAATTTTAATTCTTCAAGCATTGCCTTATGTTAAATTATTTATTTAATTATTTTGTAAATATTTGACTGTTAAAAAGATAAAATGGAATTCAATTTCATTGGGGAATCAATTATTATGGATTTTGATTTATTATTAATAAATTAAATTTCATGACATATTTGGTAGATAATACAGATATTAATAAATAAATCATTAGTTTTTGGTTTAATTAATTTTACGTCTATGTAGAGCTCCTTTAGAGGACAGGCTGACTTGTCCGACATTTTGGTTCCAAGACGCTCTTGGATCCAGCCTTATTACAGATATTTGAAACACATTAATATTAAACCTGGTTGCTCTGGCGTAAAATAACTTATGATTAGTTGGATAAAGTACCATATTAGGTAAATTTAAAAAGATAACTTGTTTCTTGAATTTAAAAACAGTTTATTGTGAAATGTTTCATGAAATTGGGTCTATTTTCATATTGCACTTGTTTTAAGCCTGAGTTTATGAAATGTTTTTGTCATATAGACAAAAATAGTCAAATATCATCTATGCAGCTATAATTCAAGCTTAGCTTCCACTTTTCTTCAATGCGACTTGAGTACAGATACCAGTGGTTCCACGCCCACCGTTTTGGATCCAAAATGTCGGATGAGTCAGCTCCCCTCTTATAAGAACCTTACGTCTATGAGAGACGGAGCACAAGCAATTCAAAATAACTTTCTTTATTAATTTTTCTATGATAGTTTTTTCATTATTGTGTATAAGCAAAGCGATAGGGTACTTTGCGTAGTGCTGTATCTTATTTCTTAGGGAACCCAGGTTTATCTCTCAAAGGGACTATAAACATTAATTATTTTTCAGTAAACAAACTTCATAATAGATTATGCTTTTTATTGAAATTGCAAATCAGTAATTAATAATCAGCAACAATAACTTTCTAATTTGCTCCTATTTGTAATTATGAGAACTTCATTATTTATGCATAAGTTGAACAATTCAATATTTTCATAATTAGGAGCCATAAATACTGAAATATTTTTACCTGCAATAGCGCAAATAGTTCACTTAAATTCACACATAAAAAGTTTTAACATTAAAAATTCTCATTTTCAAAAATATTTTCTTTAGTCATTGATAAATCAGAGACTTTGATTTCACCGCATTTTGACATCACAGAGATAATACTATTTAAGGGGTGGATACTTTTTCACAGAAATTCTTTCAAAATTGAAGTTTTTAAAACTAAATTTTAAGCGAACACTGGATTTCAGCTTTCACCTTTGTGTAAACAGTAAAAAAGTCATTTTCTTTGTTAGGATTTTAAAATCTAATTGACGAAAGAAATTTCTTCGTACATTAAGAGGCCTTTTTTATTGACCTCCGCATACCGGTAATCAGAAACACTTTTGTCATCACCATAACTTTGGGAAATTTTTTCTCCATAATTCAAAATATTTATCATTCCAAAATTAATTAAACATAATGGTTTATCAACGATTGAAAAACTCAACCATGCACTCATTTTCAATAAAAAGAAAGGAACATGTTGAAATCACCATTAGCGTTCATGGGAAAGCGAAAGATAAACAAGTTCATCACATGATGATTACCAGTAGCCATAGGCGGAATAGAAGGGTCATCATATCCCGAGTCCTGTTAATGTAGCTATCTACGGTGGAAAAATGGTTAAAATCGGTCCAGTAGTTATGAAGATTAACCCGGACATACATACGTACAAAAGTACTCATTTATGTATATCGATTAAGATTTCAATTTAAAATGTTGTAACGCTGATAGCATTTTTTAAAAAATAAGAGTAAAAATGCATTTTCGAAGTCTTAAAGCTTGTCTGTTGTCTGGTTTTTGAAAGAAAGGTCAGAAAGAAGCTTTTTTGCACTAACCATATTAGCAGGAAAGAGAAAAATTTCTTATTTTGTAGCAGAAGTTATAAAAGATTTAGGTGGATGCGAAGTTAAGTTTTATAGGCATTGTGGCAATACAGAAAAAATTATCATAGAAAAAGAAGATATTTATGTTATTAACATTGATTCATTGATGGCATTGAGATAGTGCTATCTCCACCTATTGAAACTGAACAATAAGAGTGATAATTTTGCCAAATTTCTTTTGCTGTAGATTCCAGAAAATATAAGGGTCATTTTCACCATATGCTTACATTTCAAAGTTTTTAAGTAATTTTTTTAACTTGCTATTTTTTTTTAGAAACACTAACAGATGTTTAGTCACATATTGTAGGTGTGTAAAAAAGTAACTGGTTGTACACTTTGATGAATAATTAAGTATTCAAATGCTGTTGTAAAGCTGTAAGTTTCAATGAAAATTGTCGTCCATTACCATACAAAATCAATATGAAATCTCACTTTTAAACTATATCATAGAGTCTAGAACCAACTTCATTTGAAATTATTTGCGCCCTGAAGCTTAAAACGATGTTTGTGATGATTGAAATCATAGGCGGACTTACGGGGGTGCCAGGGGGTGCGCCGCACCCCCAACATTTCTGGCTGGGTGTTGAAAATAATGAAATTAAGTATAATTCGCCAAGAAATGCAGTTGGAAAAGATCATTATTATTCAGTGCTGTATTAAAGAATGAGTGTATACTCCGTAATTGGGTATTTATTGGTACATCATTACAATTTCTTCTACTTTGAAACTACCATGGCGAAATAATAAAAAAAAAACGTGACTATTGTAATAACTTTATCAGTAAAAACTGCCCTGAAATCAGCTGAAAACCAGCAGTTTTTAAGGTAATTTTTCAAAAATTTCCGTAGAAGTACCCCCCCCCGGACTTCTTATTGTAGTGGCGCAACCAGAGGGGCCCACAGTGATCGTACTCCCTTCCTCCCACCCTTTCTCCAGAATGCTGAGTTGATATTTTTTTTAAAATATTCTTTATTATTGAATAGAAGGAAAGAACGCGTCTTGGGAAAAGGCACCAAAATACCCAATGTTGAGAAAATATCTTAATTTCTTTCAAAAATAAAAAAATCTCGACGCTTAAATTTTTCGACAGCTTCAGATTGTTAGTCAGCTAATTGTGTGTCACCCCCCACCCCCCCTCTCGCCCTATCCTCTTGTTTTGAATTTTATTTCTGCCTGCTTTTTTTCTGTTTTTTTTTTTTTTTTTTTTCCTATTTCGTCTGAAAATAAAAAAGTCTTCAAAATGTTATTTCTCAGAAGTCCTCTACCCCGCCAAAGTTATTACGGAGCATCACAAATTTCGTCAACTGGGCTTCAATTTAGCAAAATTTCCATTGAAAATCCTCCAAATACCAACCACCTTAAAAGATCGAAAATTGCTTAAAATTTCGTTTTTGAAGCTTCAATTTTGGAAAATTTTCGGATAAGGGCAACCCCAACCACCCTTTCTCCACAATTAAAAATCGTTAAAATTTTACTTTTCTAAATTGCAGTTTCGAAAAGTCTAAAGGGGAGAACCTTTTGGCACAGCAGGCTTTGAAATCCTAAGAATTGACATGCTTATTGCTTAGGACTTCAAGTCTTCTTGCCGCCAATGGAAGATTGAAGACAGTAGCTTAAAATCTTCCTTCTCATTCCGTGGAATTTTGCACATAAGAACTTTGTTCTTCTTCAATTTCGAAAATTTGCAGGGTAGAGCCCCATAACCCCCTCCAATAACCGCATAAAAAATTGTCTAACATTGCGTTTTGGGAACTAAACTATGAAAAATTGAAGGGCTGGCAGATAAGGAAGGGGGGAGTTTTTTTTATCTGTTTTTCAAAAAATCCCTCGGAACAATCCTACAATCATGTTCATAAGACTTGAATTTCTAAAAATATAATCGGAGCGCCTTGTACCTTTCTTCGCCCTCAACTTCGTCTAGCTTCTAACAACATTAAAAAATTATTTAAGGTTTTTTCCATAGTTTCAAATCTTAAGAAGTGCCGAATCCCTATTGTTACTGGATATGGTCTACGTCGCGTTTTTAGAACGTAAATTTCGAAAAAAATTTGGGCCAGCTTTTCAATATCCCTTTTTCTAATATCATTCAAGACGTCTGTGATGCTAAAAATTATATTTTTAGAACGACAATTGGATGAGACGTATGGCACACCATTCTCTTTCAATTATACGAGCTGACACTTCCGTATGAAATCTGAAAAAGAAAAAAACTAATGTTTGAAAAAATTCAAGGCGGGAGGGACTTAAAACCTCTCCTTATAACATTACTGAATATTGCTGTAAAACTTCGTTTTTTAGGACTTGTATTTCGAGATGTTTCCTGGAGAGAGAACCAGAACGCCTCTCTCGTCACATCATCACAGTTTGTCTACAGTTACGTTTTTGGAATTTCAACTTCGAAAAGTTGTGGGGAAGGTGATCGATTTTGCTCTATTTTTCAAGAAATTAATCGGGGACAGTCCTTAAGATAAGCCCCATCCCTTAAATGAGCGTCAACAAATATCGCCTATAATCGCGTTTTTAGGACTTTAATTTCTAGAATTCTATGTGGAAGTTCCTGTGAGCTTTTCTTTCCCCTCACAGCACCAGAGGCAGTCTAAAACTGCATTTTCAGGATTACAATATCAAAAATTTTCCTGGGGATAATCTCCCAAACCTGGAGAACAAACTAAAAGAAGGATTCGCCAACGTGGGTCCAGCCCGAAAAAAACTCACCGAGATTTTTCGGGTAAGCCCATTTGAAATGACGCACAATGTCGGGGAAGAGGTTTTTTTTCACACTGCACATTGAAAACATTCATTTCAGAAACAAACTAAACATTACAAATATTTTGATCAATATCAAGTCTAGAAATTGGTACTGATCAGTGAAGTTATAACATTGAGTTTATTATGATATTTAGTATTGATCAATACGTGGTCCAGAAAAAAGCATCTTTCCTTCTGAGCAAACTTATTAAGTATTAGAAATATAACTGTGCATCCGAATTTGAGTTATTTGTTTATTTATTTGAATATTTAGAGGATCAAACTAAACAGGAACTATTTAAATCCATAAATTCAATTCAATATCAACTTAAAATGTTTCATCATGTTAATTTAAAAAAATCAATATAGCATTGCTTTTTCCAAATAAAAAAATCTTTAGGGGGTTACAGTGACCTCTTTTCATGGCTCCCGACTCTTTAAAAATTTTACGTAGCAAGCAGTAGTTTGGTATACAATGTTTGAATAGAGAATGATATTAAAATGACTCCCCTGAAATGAAAAATGAAAAGCCTGATATTTGATTAAAAATCCAGGCGGGCTGGGTTTTTTCAAACTCTGCTTAAAACTGTTTTCTGGTTGCGCCACTGGTTTGTTGTCCAGGGAATCACCCCCCCCCCCTTTCTGCTACTGTTGCACCCCCAGAATTTGCGGTCTAAGTCCGCCTATGATTGAAATATTGATCAAAAACTCTATGGTAACGAATTTGACATTTGGTAACGGATTTGACCAGTAACGGACTTGACATTTCAACCAAAATGTCAAATTATGGCTAGGTTGTCGAATTTAAAAATTGAACTACAATATGCATTTCCTTAGAGTTGTATAATGAACAATATTTAGGGGTAAAAGTTTAGAAAAAGTAAAAATTAATACTAAAATCTTTGGTAACGGACTTGACAAAGAATAAAAATACGCACCTGGAAAACATTTTGTGCGAAACGCCACAGCAATACTTCTCGACTCAGGGAAACAAAATGGTACAAAATAGTTACGTCACTAATTTGTTAATTTAACTGAATACGTGTTACCATCTTTTGACTCCAATAAATACCTTTTTTAGCTAAAATAATCTTAGGGTAACGGACTTGACAAGAACTTCCGGACAAAATATATTCATACATTTCTTATTGAAATAAAATTACAAGTGTCAAGATTTATCATGAATACCATATACTAATGGTCAATATATAAAAATAATATGTCGCATTTACTTTTTTTGACCATTAAGTATAGGAAAAAAATAGTTGAACTTGCGAAAATTGGAAATGGACAAGCGTTTTTGCCTTGATTCTCATTTTTAAAGACTTATATAAAAATAAATAAATACATTTCAATAATTTGTTGAGTGATAGAATTTTTTGGGGGGTATTTCTTGCAGAAAATAATTATTCGCATTGAATTTAAAATATAAGTTATGCTTCAAAATCGTCTTTTTAACCTCCGGACAGCAAATGTAAGCAAATTTTGAAAATGACCCATAACATTTATTTTTAAATTCACGTTTTTTAATGTGATCCAATGTACAACACTATGTGGACCAAGGTACACCACCATGTTGTACCTTGAGCCATTTTGCATTTTCTTACTTCATTACTTTTTACCACTTAATGTTAAATATTTGCTTTAAAGCAAATATATTTTTAAGAAACTAAATGTATGAGTGTTCTTTCCCTATAAAAAAATTGACTATACAAGTTAAATTCGTATCAAGAAACAACTCTGAAAATAAGTGGCCTAAGATATCTAACACTTTCCCCTACATTTAAATCAAAAAGAGCCAAGTTTCAATACGTGCGGAGAAAAGTGAAGACATACATAATTAAAGAAGCGGCACTTTGAGTAAACGAGAAATTTGCAACAATGTTAGTACAAACTAAATTGAACTGAAAATTTGGGCACGGGACATTTCCGCCGCAGCGTAGGACATTTCCGCCGCAAAGTTTATCTCTACCTTCCCCCCATGAGACATTTCCGCCGCGTCTTTCCCCACCATTTCCTTGCGACAGGACAAATCCGCCGATTGAGTCGGTAAAGTGAAATATTTGGCGAAGTAAAATTGGCGAAGTTTAAATTTATTTATTTATTTATTTTTGCAGCATGGAACATACAATTATTTTTTAGGTGACCCTTTAATTTTCCTATTACCCTGAAGTCCTGCAAATAATGTTCTGCTTGTCGCCAAAAGATGACTTGTCGCCAAGAAAGAAAATGTTAAACCAGTCCTGAAAATGGCGCTGCGGATTTGTCCTGTGCAAGGCATGTGCTAGATAGGAGTCGCGGCAGAAATGACCCATGCGGGGAAGTGAGCGATAAAATTTGAGGTGGCTATATCCTGTTCTGGAAAATTTAACATTTTATCAGTTTTGGATACAGTTGCTGGCATAGGTTTAATTGAGCTGTAAAATAATCACATTGTAAGTCACCATAACACCAAACGTAGTTAGTATGAAACTTTTTTTGTATTTAAACATATTCCATCCGGTGAAAATGATAGTTTCGTGTGAGTTCACAAACCATTTCAAAATGTCACCGTACCTTTTAGTCTCGGTATATTTACGAAGCCTAAATGAAATTACCCTAGATGTCTTCCTCAAATTAATATCCTCTTGGTGGGCTTTGGCGGCGTAATAAACAATCATTATGAAATCTTTCGCATAGAAAAATCCGCGGACAGCATTTCCGATATTATCGTTTAAGTTATTGTCGCCGTAAGCAAATATTTTCGAAAAGACTTGGAAAACGATGATGAACTGAACTGAATTCAAGAAGATCACCGGCAACGACAAAGCAGCTTCCGTCAACTTGGCTGCTTTTTGGATATCTTTGTAACTATCCATGAAATCGTGCAAGGCATCGCCAATTAGGGTTTTAGATGAAGGGCTTTTACATGCAGATTCAAAACGCATAGCAAATGTTTTGTTGGCGTCCGATATTATTTCGCCAAAAGCGTCATACCAAGAGAAATAATAAATAGACATTAAGTAGACTAAAACCATGGTCACCGGGAGCACTAAGAATAGATGCACGCTGCATATCACCTGCTTGGTGAGTTTGTTAAGTTGTGTTAAATCGGTAAAAGAAATCGAAATAAGATATTTGTCAGTCAGCCGATCATCAACGAAGAAAAAGTAAATGAAAGCGATTGCGTTTACAAGGTAGGCGAAATTTCCAAACAGCACCCACATGTTGGACTTGAATCGAGGGTTTCTGAGAGCTTTGAAATGTTTCTTTTCGAGCCTTATTCGAACAATCAAAAGTTCTTTTGTTTGTTTTCTGTTCTTAAACAAAGCGATCCAGATAGATAATAAAACGATGTACCATAAAATACTTGATGCATAAACCTTTCGACAGCCCGAGACAGGACAGACTTGCATGAACCACCAAAACTGCGCAATTCCGTGGAATGTTCTGAAGAATACCAGGAATGCCAAGAAAAAGTGGAACAATTTAGTTGCAGCTGATTTCTTTTTCTTGAAGTACCAGATGCCTGGTACTCCAATGACTGACAAAAGATTCAGAAGGTAATTGGACTTCGAAAATTTTCTTAAGCAGGAAGTGCAGCAGGTTTTCCTTTTTGCAGTGGCACGGGAAATCTAGAGCCGCTATATAGACAGGCCGACGCATCAAGATTAAGTTTCACCACTTTGGATCCAATTCCTTAACTTTTACTTTCAAATTTTCATTGTTGCGGAGTAGGGTTACCAGAAAAAAGTTTTGGCACATTGCTAAGCTTTGCCAAATCCACGTGCCACTAATAATTGCTCACAGTGAAAAATTACCAAAACGCGATTACTGGCCAGAAAAGACAACCCCTCAAACACACAAACACGCGCTGGATCCAAAGTGGTGAAACTTAATCTTGATGCGCCGGCTCGTATATATAGGGGCCTTAGGGAAATCTGAAGATCTTTCATTACTTGCTCTGGATAGATTTTCAAAAGTTTACTTTTTTGATGGAACTTCATAGTGGACAACTAACAATTTTCCCAAGCAAAACTCTGACTTCAAGTTTGTTGTCAATAAAAAGAAAATGTTAACATATGTTCTTAGAAGTTGTTATAAAAAAGTTCGCCAATAACAACTATAAATTTTCCATATGGCAATTCTACTTTGCAAACAACTCTCGATTCCCAAAATTTATTATAACAACTGAAAATTTTCTCAAACAAGACTCTGCCTTCAAGTTTTACCCAAGAGAGAGAATAAAAGTTATGAAACTTTTCCCCAATTCTAAAATGTTGACGAAACTTTTTGTTGCTGTTATTTTTGAACTTTCAACAAATTTTTATCATGCCAGTGTAAAAAAAGTCAGGGTACTTTTTTTTTTGAAAATCAGATTTATAAATCTTCGAACATCGAACCTTACTTCCCAAATATACCTCCAATATTTCCACAGCGCGTTTTGTAGTTGACATCGAATAGGAATTAGTTTTTTAAATAATAAATCCAGTATACATCTTCAAAAATAATGGCAAACTTTGACCTTGTAGAGCATACGTTTTATCCCGATGAACCTTCTCAATAAAAAATGGTGTATCTGTTCTTAAAGCATGCAGAAATGTGTCACAGAATGCGGATGTTTTCCATGGATTGAGCAAAGTACTTTGTTAAAAAATAGTATGCGTGATTTCTAACTTCTAAATGATAAGTTTCTTTGGAAATAAAGATACCTTGAGTTCAATATCCGTATAATATTATTTTCTACATCAAATAAAAACTTTCATTGAGAGAAAATTATTTTTTTTTTATAGACAATCATTTTAACAAAGTTAAGATAAGTTCTACACCAAATGCGGCTGCTTGTAAGTATGTAAACAAAATCACTCAACTAGCACAAAATTACTTTATTAAAGTGACACTTTTATTTAGTTGATAAACACCATGACTTTACGCAAAGTTAATGTCATGATATAAAATTTTAAAGTTACTCAAATAACAACTGGCAAAACTTTATGCTAACCATTCTGAATCACCAAAACGTGTCTTCGAAACATTTCATTAAAAGAAGTACGAAATCATCAAAATATTTTCACGATAAATGTCTTCCAGTAAGGTTTTTTTTTTTTTTTTTTTGCAAAAGTAAGAAATGTGTTTTATGCACAAGCTTCACGGGTTTTTCAAAATATAAATCTTAGTGATTTTCCTAAAAGTATTTAAAAAAACCTTACAATTACTTTAAACGGAAGTTTTTTAAAGTAAGATTTCATATGCAACGTTGGTTTTTAGTTATTTATCAGCACAGAGGATGATGTTTTAAATTCTTCTCTCAGAGTAATCCTTAACCACTTCTACTAAAATGTCCTCTCACAAAATTTAATGAATTTTCCTCTCCTTATGCAGGATATGTACAGCAAATACGTTAACGTGTATTAGTTATGGGGAAAAATAAAATTAAAAATTTAAAGAAAAAACGTTCAGAAGTGTCATTTGAATATTTTCGTACTTAATATCAACTCTAAATGGCATTTATTTTGCTGAAATTCAATAATTACACAGCAATAATGAACGGAAGAAAGAAATTAAATCCCTGAAAATTATAATTAATCCTAAAAATAAGTATTTACTGTTGATTCTTGCTGAATTGCGGTACAAATTGCGTTTAAATATTTCCGCTACTATGTTTACTTAATCCAGCCACAAAGACGTGCTGAAGCTTTGAAATCAATATTGTGATATTTGTCATTGGGAAAATGAGCAAACAAATGCGTATGATTTCATAAATTAGAAATGATTTGAAAATATCGTTAGTGGGATAATTACATTATATTAAAATCCTTTCCAAAGCTGTTTGTTTGCTATTGCTTCTCTTGGGGTTGGAGAAGTATGTTTTTTCTTTATTCTTAGCATTTGCAATATTAAAACTCCTCCATTCCTCCACCCATTATTTGCAATGTGTGAGAAAAACTGGTAAACGTACAAAATGCACACTTGAAGACCAAAACATATGAGGTCAACATTTGTAAACCAAGATGTGTAACGTAATGAAACCAATCGTTTCTTCCTTAAAATATTTCTGGATCCATCTCTGTCCATTTGAAAAAATAAACAAAAACCAAAAAACCAAACTCCTTAGGAATTGAAATTATGGAAGCTCGGTTACTCGACACCCGCATAACTCGACATATTTTCGTGTTCCGTTGGGTGTATCGAGTTATCGAGATTCCACTGTATTGTTACAGTAATACAGTGGAACTCCTTTCCCAGTGGTTAGTTCAATATTAATATCAATAGTGTAATACTCTCTAACTTGACAAACATTTGCGGGAACCTCTATAAGCCGACACCCACTTATTACTTTAGTCCACTTTTTGCTACCGAAATTTTTTCTCATAAACCATTTCTACGAAATGTGAGTTATATGGGTCAGTCAGTCCATTGTTTTCCGGCAAGAGCTCTTTTTGAGAACTCTCACAAGTTCCCAGAAGAGATAGCCACCATTTTTGGTGCTGTTGGGTGCAGTCCCGTGGCTAGGAAAGGGTTGAAGAAAAATACCCACATGGTAGTCCAGAAGAAAAACAAGGCAGCACTAATACGACACATGTGTTCTAAACAAGTGTGATCAGGATTTTTTCTCTTTGAAAAGAAGCTCTTATCTGATTTCAAAAATTATAAATTTATTAATAATAAGACATTCAAAAACGTTGTTTAAAAAAAGAAAGAATAATTTACTGAAATTATTTTTTATAACGTGGATGGTACACGTAAGTAAATAAGCATCACAGAAAACACTAAAATAGTTGAAATTGTGGAACCCCTGTCAGTAGGCACACTCTTAACTCGACATATTTTCTTGGTCCCTTAAATTGTCGAGTTACTGAGGTTCCACTGTATTTGGAAGCAATCATCAGGAAAATTAAAACACGCAGTACTACTTTCCTCATCTACAACTTCCACCTATGTAATATACTGATACTACTTTCAGTATACCACGCAAATCCCCACACCCTACTCTAATCGATATTAATAGCTATTTGAAGCCTTTGGAAACGTTATCGCCCAAAATTAATCTGAGGCTCCCAACAACTCGTAACGTAATGATTCTCCCAGATACTGGAGATAATATGAGGGAATCATTTGAGTTGCTTCGGGCCGGAATGGCGATTACGATTAACATATCGATTCATTACTCTCTTCTCATCATTTGATGATTATTGCGCGCGTTGTGCTATGCGAAATTTGGAAGGAAGAGTCAAATAGCGTTCCAAGGCTCTGAAAATAACGAGGATACATTTTATTAAGAATTTACCTATCTGTTAGTCTTCAAGAAAACAGTCATTGAAAGTGCTTATAATTTATTCCTGAAAATTATATGAAAATATATGTATGAACAACATGTACATTCATTTTTTATTTTTTATTTGTTTTTAGCTTGGAATGAAAAAAAAAAAGTAATAATAAATAAATAAAAAAGATAAAATGAGGAAAAGCCTTTATTCAATGTTACTACGACTTAATTTTGGCTTTCCAGCAAGCAAGAAAAATGAAAAAAAAAAGTGTGTTTTAAAAATTAAAAAAGAATTATATTAAATATCCTGGTTCTGCTATCGAATGTGTAAAATGAGAAGTGAAATATTTTTGGGCAAAAGAAATGAATTAATTTTATTCTTATTCGAGCGTTACTATATTAACACTGCAGCGCGGAAATGTCACCGGAGCGAGAAATAAAGAGCAGAAACTCAGCCTGTGGTTTTGACGGGAGCAAGCGGTTAGTAGTTAAACTTTATTTCTTAAGTTACTTTATCTTCCATCCTGTTATCTCCCCCTCTCCTCAGTTTAGCCAGCACGAAATCCCCATACCCTTGTTTTCCCTTTCAATCTTATCTTTTAAGATATTTAGGGATTTTAAGTCGGCGAATCGACAGGGAAATAGGAGGAAAAATATATGGCACGAACTTTCTCAAGTTATTTATTGCACTTATTCACTCTCAAAAGGAGCGAAAACGAAGTATGGTCGAGTTCGAACAAATAGCACTTGTGATTGCTCAAAAAAAAAAAAAAAAAAAAAAAAGGTAAAAAATGCAGGAAGCGTAGTAGATTAAAGATAAAAAATAAAATAAAACACAATTGAATCTAAGAAGTAAAATAAAGTTTTTTTCACTGTATTTACAAAACGTTTAAAAAAAGTAAAGTTAAGAAAGATCGCCAACATTTCGCGATCTCCCCTATAGCTGCGAAACACGGATTGAGACACGGATTGTGCTCTAACGATGTTTAGGTAATTTTTAATCACAGAGCTTTTGTTCCCTTGGCGACCAAAAAAGACATCGTTTACCAATAGGGGGAATCAAAGAGGCTTAGCTGTATTAAAAAAATGATAACAAACGGTCATAATTCGAATTCTATATAACGTGGATGTTTGAAGTAAATTCTATCAAACACCAAAAAAAATTTTCCTTTCTTTACGTACTAACTTTTTTGACTGTTAAAATAAATTTTCACTGAACAAACAGCAAAAAAATGCTAATCTTCGACATTTTAACAAATTAATGCCTAGCGTCCCTTTTTAGGGACGGTCCAAAAAAGGGTCTCAATTTCCCCAAAATGAACATTTTAACCAAATAATAGTGTTCAATTAGTACCTTGGTATTGTTTCAATTCATTATTAACAGATTGCAGCACATAACCATTGTAAAGTGTGTTCTGTAGCAGTTTTAATATGATCTTTATCAAAAATGACATCGTTCACAATCTGAAGAAAAAAAGCTAAGTTTTCAAAGTTATTCCCAGCTTCCCAGTTTACGTTAATTGCTGATTTTATTTCTCCTTATAAAATGTCTTTTTAAATATTATATCGTAGGCAGAAAAAAATTTAGTAAAAAAATATGTACCCTCTGGGGTCTATCGTAACTTTTAAGGGACGATTTTTCTTTCCTTAATAAAAAAATTATTTTTTACATAATATTTTTTTATTATTTTTCCTGACCATTAAACATTGTTTGTAATTAGTATGTAAAATATCTTTGGAAAAAAAAAAATGTCAGGCATTAATGGGTTAAAAAGACAATTTCGTTACTTTATGTTATAAAAAGACGAGACCTTGCTAAGAATACTGGTAGTTTGCGGAGGCAGGACGAGCAAGAGACATATAGTAAAAAACTTTTATTTATATAATACACATCTTAAAATAAAAAGGTAGCTCTCTGAGCTAAAAAAATAGGCATTAACTTTGCCGGCCATCGAAAACATCACAATCAAATCTCACCCAGAATCAAATCTTAGTCTATTGTATAACAAAAAGAAACATTAACGCCACCTAGGCAAATTTACGTAAACGATATCTAGATGACACGTTTCTTTTCAGTTCGAATTCAATCAAATACTCTCGATCTAATCTCCTTTCAAAGAAAAAAATCTATTATCAAAATCGGTCCATCCGTTTAGTCGCTACAGTGGCACAGACAGATGCACAAATAAGCAGACACTTTTAGGCAGGGATTCAAGTGAAACAGGCCATCGCAAATTACAATCGCTACTGGAAATGAATTACATTAGAACGTTTCTTGATAAAAACATCGTGACGTCAGCGTGACGTTTGCCTATGAAAAACAAGCTAGATAAAACGTCACAGCCTACTTGGCGAATAAGAGGAGATAGCTGAGTGCTTGTGAGCTCTTATTGGCTCCACCCGTAGTGACGTCATGCCAAGTTAAGTTGATGATAATGTAATTCACTTCCAGTAGCGATTGCATTCGAAGCGATCGCAGTGCTGTTTCACTTGAATCCCTGCCTTAGCTCGTACCCACTTCCTTGTTGCGTCGGTGGTTCAAAAAATAGACTCTTTCAAAGATAACTTTTATTAAATCTTTTATATTAGCCTGCTTTCTGGAACCACTCGTCAAAGATAAGTTTTATTAAATCTTTGAAATTATCCTGCTTTTTGGAACCACTCGAGAACTTCCTTATTTCTTTATCTAATTACATGATTTACCTCGCATTTTAAAGTTTATCGTGCCGTCTATTGACGAACATTAGACTCGCTGTTTTTTTTTTGGGGGGGGGGTAAAAAAAAAGGTTTTCTCTGTTTTTATTGCACATTAGTTCAATGAATAGCATTCGAAATCAAAGACGCAGTGGCGCGGTTGGATAGAGAACGCGAAGATCGTAGATTTCATCCTGATATGGAGCTTGTCGCTTTTGATCGACTTTTTTTCACCTGCTAATTTTGATCAAAGTTTCCAAGAATTTTAAGACAAACTCATTTTTGGATTTTGAGAAACAGTTGTAGTGTTGCATTAAAAATCGGAAAGAAAATGTATTTTAGCATGGTAATATTTAGAATGAATATTTTTTCTCGAAGTACTTTTTTGTTGTTGTTGCCGTTTCCTTAACTTTACAAAACTACGAAAACAATGCATCATTTCATTTTCTTTTAAAGGGTCATTCCATAGAAATGTTAACCTCAGCCGAAAAAAAATACCAATGTGAAAAAAGTATTAAAAAATAAATAAATAAATAAATAAATAAAAATCATACAACATAAGAAGTTAAAAACATTGTAAAAGTATTGCTCACTGAGATTAGCCATAATAAATACTCGTAGTTTATAGTGTATTTATTGCTTGTTATTCGATGGTTAGTCACACTCCATCTTGAGTAAAAGTGACAGTTAATATATCATTTGATTTTTAACACTTGCTTTCCTTTGAGAAATTTTTGCCTCACAACATGAACATTCATTTTCAGGGTTGCAAAAATGTTACGTTAGTCACGCTGCTATTTTGGTTAACAAATATCTACTGTCAGTAATTTTGCTTTAAATTCTTAGCAGAAATGATACATAGATACCATGTACATTGTGAACACACCAGAAAAACTAAAAAATATTTTTTATCCTTTAAGTTACAAGTGAAAACAGTTACAAAATCAGCTCTGAATGTTACGTTAGTCACTATGGAATGACCCTAAATCATCGGTCAAGTAACAATTCCCTTTGGGCCTGTTTTTTTAAAGATTACCTTTAAAAAATCGAATTTCCGAATTACTGCTGTCAAACCCGAAAGCTTTTTGCGAGGTCACAGCCAGTACTACATATTTCTCAAAAAGTGATATCGGCTACTGGTTAGCATAAATATCTTATCTAAATCCGAAAGCCATCAGTAAGAATGATTTATTACAATTAATGATCTGGGAGAAGAGTATGAATCAGATAAAGAAGCAAAGGTCATCAATCTACGATCCTACTTTTCCATTATGAAGACCTAACAAGGGACTGAAGGGTGGAATCAATAAAAGTCGTCTCTTATTATGGCAAAAGTTTTCTTTGTTCCCTAGACTTGCCGCATAACTGAAAAGCTACTGTCTCTTTTGTTTCGTGTACTAATTTTTGGATAATTGGTGATAGTTTGTGTCATAGGATATACCGTGAACTCTCACTTATACACGGCCTCATTTATGCGTCTTTTTCACTTATACAACCATTTTCAAAGGTCCCAGCACATTCCATAGCAAAATAATGATAATATAATTCGTTTGTGCGTCGCTCTAAAGATAAGTATTTCACTTATGAGCCGATTTTTTCATAAAATGTAAAAAAATAATTAATTTCCTTTAAAAATAAGCATGTTTCTTCACTTTCTTCTTTAATGTTTTTCCTTTATTGCTCACGGAAGGCATTTTTTCCTCACCAACTTATTATGGATTGCTATAAAGAGAACAGTTTGTGATTAGGTATTAGGTTGGATCGAAAAAAAAAAAAAAAATCCGAATTTTAAATCCTACCTATGCGGAAAAGATGTGCTATGATATACAGATTCATGAAAAAATAAAATAAAAAATTAAAATTTAAGTTAAGAACTGCCGCAAGGGGGATGAATTTTAGAAATTGAGTTTTTTTTTGTCAAAAAATCGAAATTAATCAATTGTTTTTATTTTTAGATTTTTAAATTCTACCCATGTAGGTAAGGTGGTTTATGATACACAGATTCATGAAAAAATAAAATT
This sequence comes from Uloborus plumipes, assembly GCA_038373865.1. Lineage (NCBI taxonomy): Eukaryota > Metazoa > Arthropoda > Arachnida > Araneae > Uloboridae > Uloborus > Uloborus plumipes. The sequence goes on from JAXGGA010000591.1 coordinate 38,309, forward strand.
AAAAATTTAATTTTAAGTTAAGAACTGCCGCAAGGGGGATGAATTTTAGAAATTAAGGCTTTTTTTGTCAAAAAATCGAAATTAATCAATTATTTTTATTTTTATATTTTCAATTCTACCCATGTAGGTAAGATGGTCTATGATACACAGATTCATGAAAAAATAAATTAAGAATTTAATTTTAAGTTAAGAACTGCCACAAGAGGGATGAGTTTTAGAAATTAAGGCTTTTTTTGTCAAAAAATCGAAATTAATCAATTATTTTTATTTTTAGATTTTAAAGTTTTACCTGTATGGGTAAGAGGTCCCTTAATATGCAGATGAATTAAACACTAAAATAAAAAGCTAAATTTCAAGTCACGAGTTTTTGCAAGGGACTTGAATTCCAGAAATTTCAGATTTTTTTCGTAAAAATTAAAAGTTAATCAAAAAATTTTCAAAATATAATTTCCGAATCTACCTTTTTAGAAAATGTTTTAAGGGATATAGATGAGGTAAAAGGGATTTAAAAAGAAAACATAAGGTTAGGTGCACTGCTCCAAGCGTTGTTAGATTTTGTTAATCCATTAATGCCTGGTATTTTTTTCCAGAGTTATTTTGTATACTGGTTACACGGCTACAGAACACACTTTACAATGGTTATATGCTGCAATCTGTTAATAATGCATTGAAACAATACCAAAGTAATAATTGAACCTTATTATTTGGTTAAAATGTTCATTTTTGGTCAATTCAATAACTTTTTGGACCGTCCCTAAAAAGGGACGCTAGGCATTAATGGGTTAATAAAACCTTTTAATGGCAAAGGTTACGATGCTTTTTACCAAAATAAAGGAAGCATTTTAATTCAAAGAAATGTTTATTAGAATGATTTAAGTCATACTAGATGATGACAAGAAAAAAATACATGCATTTAAAACTTTCTGAACTTAAAATACTATCAGAATTACAGGGGACAGTAATCACTCATCGTGTTGAAGAGTCTTCGCGACTTCAGATGGTTTCTTATAAATCCGTCTCTGTTATGTGGTCCACACACAGCAGCAGAGGCTTCTGTGACAACTTTTATTATTCTTTCTGTAGTTTGAGTGTGGCAAGGAAAATTCCGGACAACTGGTTGAATAATTCTTGTAATGATTGCTGGGTTTTCTATTGCTTCTAAAAGTATGGTGTCACTGAAGCATACAGTCAGTGGAGGCTCTGTTACATTTTCCCACTTAATCAAATCGACATAACTTGTCGCGTAATAGTTAAAGTTTGGCAAATTGAAAATTAGGATGTGAATATCCGCTGCAGTAGTAGAAGCACAAACAGTATGTTTATATTTACATGCTTTTAAAATTTTTTGAAGCGCTAATTGCTTTATATGTCGTCAGCTAGCATTGATATCAGGACATTTTCTGAGTGACCAAAAAACCCGTTTCGTTTGAGAACAGGGTCAATTACTTCTTTCAAATCATTCGACAAATATCGCGAAAGAAAGATTGTTTGATGCAAATGCTGCGTCCCATAGATTAAAGAAGACTTTGTTTCGATCTGGAACCACATGGGAGCATATACTTTTAAAATGAATATCGTTACTGTAATGTCTCAAATAAATCTTCATCAGCTATATAGAGTCTGAGAATCCTGTTTGCAGTTGTAAAATATCTTGAGTGGCAAACATTTCCGGAGTTTCTCTTAGAGAGACTTTCGCTGCAATGTCCGAAGTTGATGGCTTCACAGATTTCCTTTAAGTACCGCTGATCAGTGCTTAGATAGTGTATAAGTTATAGGTACGAATGTAACTACAGGCAGCTTTTCGCATCCAGCCTACACTTTTTCTATTTTGCCAGTGAAGCTTTTGGCCCAGTCGTAGTTACATCCACATGAGTAAGAAGATGGCGCTAAGGAAGCTCATTCGTGAGCGAAGATTCTACATTCATACAACTTTTCATACCACTCTTTCATAAGATAAGGAAAACAAAGGGAGCTCTTTAAGGAGCTGCCATTTAATCCATAGCAGTAATTGTGCTACTTCTGATTCGCTCATACGACGGTATGAAAAGGGAGTGTTTAGGGGATAAAATATTCCAACATACTTACTATTATTCAATACTTTAGTACTTAATAATCAATATTTATCACTTTGGACTATTTAATTTTAGGGAAATTATTACTTTGAATAAAAAAATATCAAACTAAAATTGAGCGATTTTCAACATTTTTTCCAAAATTCAACCTCTTTGCGGCAGTTCAAATTTTTAAATTATTTTTTAAAAATTTATCTTACCTAAATCCCCACGCCATAGAACATCTTTTCTGCATAGGTAGATTTGGATAAACGAAACTTTTTTTTTTTCACCATAGAAGAGCGATCCACCCTATTAGGTATGCTACAATTTTGGTTTTCTCTTGACCACTGTAGTTAGGTTACAGTAATTGCTAAACCGTAGTAATATGTCCCTTTTCTATAGAAACATTCTTATTCATGCTCTCGTTAGAACTTATGTTGCGTTTTAGAGCCTTTAATGCCCCGACGGGACACAGAAGTCCCGCTGGCATTAATTTAGTAATATGAATCCTATATAGCAGGAACCATGCTGAAGCTTAAGTACCACTCCTTGTACTTCGCTGAGAGGCAGGCCGAAAGATGGTACCTGCAATCGGGAGCAGTTTTCTTAGGGGCCCTACAGAGTAGGGGGCCTTAGACGACTCTACTGATTTTCAAAATTTGCTAAATTAATTTGGGACATAAAGGGTTATTTATGCTTGTTCACTTATGAGTCTCTCTCAGTTATGCGTCTTTTTCTGTTGGTCTCTTGGGCCGGCGCTTAAGTGAGAGTTCACTGTATAAGGAATTTAAATACTAATGCTTTATGATGGTTGAAATAAGCATAGGAAAGGAAAGTTTTTTTTTTTTGTTCTTCATTGAGATCTCTGGAGTGTTCCCTTCAATAAAAGAAAACTACTTTTAGTCACTGAAGTTGAAAGAATAAGAAAAAAAATAACATGAAGCCAGAAAATACTTTTATTTTCCCAACATTTTATTTTTAACTAGCTTATTACCCTTGTGCTTATTATATACAACATAGCTCTAAAAAAATGATTCAAATGAATTCTATCCACATGGGCATATTTCTTCAAGCTAAAATGAAATAAATGAGCCTTAAATTGATAGTTAATTGTTAATAGTAATTTTTGTTGGAAAATACTCATATTTAAATGTGCTAAATTTTATCACGCTTAAAGGCTTACCTCTATTACTTTATATTCTCAAAATTGAAAGAAAATAGCCATTTTGAGACAAAAAATTTGAATTTTGATCCCATGCCTTATTTTATTAAGGAATTTAAAGAAAAATAAAATTAGAAGCACTTTTATTTTGTATGCATTAAAAGTGTCAAAAAAGACGGAGCTCCCGAATAATTTCAAACAATTATAACATTAGGTCAAGACCGCCAAAATTGGACCACTGCTTAAATTGGACCTCGGGCTTAAAATCTAGTACAGAGATCTATGCTAAACTTTAACGGTAGATACATAAAGTTTTAGGAATAAAATCAATGTGTATGAAGTTTCACCAGTCTTCGAACTGCGTAGCGTGAGTTACGGCATGATTTATGTGGAAAACGTGTAAAATCTTATTTTGCGGACTTGTACCTAGTAAGATAGTACTAAAACTTGTAAGCTGAAGTAAATTGCTGTTATAGCATTGTGATATGGATCACATTTAAATCCCTTTACAACTGCACCCATTCATCGTTCCCTTGAGAAACAGAGCTCAGAAAGCGAGCGAGAAGCCCGGGGAATGCAGCGTCTACAAAAAATGAGGAGCAAGCAGTAGTTTTCACATCATTGAATGCAAATGATTTTAACCGAACTCTAACGGAAACTAAACTAAGGCACGTGGATAACTAACTGCTGGCGAGCCCGCTGGCGAATAGGGAAAGCGGAGGTCAAGGACTTGGCTTTATGGGAAGGAATTCGGCGCGGTCTCCCAGGAAGTTTTTGTGTAGCTTGTGCATTCCGCCTGTTCTCTGTCTTCCACATCGAAAAGCAAGTGTTGCGAGCTCGGGCACTCTGGTTTGGAACCGCCAAGATGAAACAGCAAGAAAACTGAGTAGCGAGCGTTAGGGAGGACCTCCGGGACCCCGGACGGCGGCGAACGGACGGTGACAGGAGCCCGCAGAAAATCTGCTGTCTCGTGGGTTTGTCCTGCAGGGCTATGAAGAGTGTGACCAAAGAATGGAATAAAGACGCAGAGTTGGAGATATCGCTGGAGCCCCTCGAGTCCCCGGGCAGTGAGCAGCGGGGAGTTGGAAAAGGCTGCGGAAACCACCGTTCCTCCTGAGCCGTCTGATGATGACTATACGTGGATACAAAATACGAAGTAACTTTTAATTCTCTAGCGTTCCATTCTTCCGAAATTTTTAGTTCCCCGTGCGAGGAATCCAAGAACCTTTTTTGCTCACAATTTCCCATTTTTGGCCCGAGAGGAGGGTTAAACACCCTCTCAAATCAAACATGCAAGAAATGTTTTGTGTAGTGAATTACATGTTAACCCTGGTCAGAGTGGGGTGGCTTATTGCGGTTAATGCGAAGAAGTCAAAAATATTAGTGCAGGATTTGTTTCTCTTGATGTAGTCTAATTCTGAGTATATAGTGAATTGAGTTTTTATGCATATGTGAAACATGTCATCCTTTGGAAATGTTAAAATATTAGTATCGAAATTGCTTTTTGGTATGGTCAATTCTGCATATATAGTGAATTGAGTTTTTTATGCATATGTGAAACATGTCATCCTTTTATGAGTGTTCTCCATACAAGGCCCAAACTGCTGAGATACCCATGTTTTGTTTACCTAGCTGTTATACTCCCAACTAGTACTAATTTTCAATGGGTGTATTCTCTCTATAACAGTTTTCAATAAATTACTTGTTTATGTTTCCCCTGAGAAATCCATGTGTTTTTCCTGAATGATGTGTTTTATTTTGTTTCTAAAATTTATCTTTTCACTTTTATACCCCTGTCAACGTCGGTCGAAAAAGATATTTGATCTCACTTATCCACTGATGGGAATTGGGGATCGTCTTGTCTTTTCGGCACATTGCTACTAAAAGCACCTTGAAGCATGTGGGTGAGATACTTATTTTAGTTTCACTTCAATCCATTAAGTTTGTTTTGCAAGAGCATCCTCACTCAAAGACTGGACCCCTCTTCACAGCAAATTGTTTCATGTTTTTAACCTAAGGTTTCTTCTAAGAGAGAAGGGGCGAACCAAAGAGGTTATTTGCGGGATGCAAGTGGTATACGACCGGCCATGATTAGGGGTTATGTGCGGGACTTAGCTTCTCGCTCCACCACAGAGTGGCGCCATGACCGCCGCGCCTTTTTTTCGCTCCTCCACAGATTGGCGCCGTGACACAGGCCCCTCTCTCTTCACCTTTTTGTAGTTTGGCATGTTTTTTTATGCTTAAATGCTCACTCCTTTTATTTTTGATAAAGTGAAGTGTTTTGAAAAAAAAAAAAGGAGGAAATGTGGGTAACTTTCTTCTATAAATTTTTTTTCTCTTGTGTAAAAGGATATAAGAAGATCTTTCTTTTCTTTGTTTTGTTTTTGCTAAAGTATTTCTGAATTTGAATTACAAGGGAAAAATTCCAGTCGTTAGTAGTGAAGCTGTTCTTGCACGGTCATGCAAAATTTATATTGTGTTTACATACATTTCAATGAACTCTTTGAATATTTGAATATTTCTGAAACACTACTTGACACACTACAATTATTCACTATATGTTTTGTGGCATGACCAAATTATGTTCAATTGCATTATATATGTTTATTATTGTTTTAATACAATATTTACTACCTTTTGCAATACATGATTGTTACACACTAAATGCATATATGTATCGGGAGCAGAGAAAAGTGTTCTTTTCCTCAATTGTTGACATATTTGAACCATTTGTAGCGCCGTCCTCATACAAAACTATGAGAACTTAAGTTTCTTTTCCCTTCTAACTTTTTACACTCACTTGAAGTCATGGCTAGAAACAAACAGGCGGCACCTTCGGCTAGTACAACACATAATTCAAATTCGCCAAAAACTCCTTTCATGTTCACAATTGCTCCATTCTCAGGAGAACCTGATCAAGTCGAATATTTTGTTGAGCAACTTAAAGATTTGGCAAGGGTAAATAAATGGTCAGATGAAAAAACCATTTTGTACATTAAAAGCAAATTAACAGGAGCTGCCTTTCGGTACATGATAGAGACACCTAACCTAAGATATGCCACCTCTGTAAATGTAATTACTGATGCACTGATAAATTTCTTTAAGAAACCAGACATCACATACACCATGAACGATTTTCACTCCATTTCTTTTCAACCAAATGAGTCAATCATCAGTATTGCTCACAGCATCAGGGTGATAACTGCGAGTGTCTTTAAAATCACAAATCATGAAGCAATTGACCAAATACTCTTCCAGAAATTCCTTAGTGTAATCCCACAAACTGTCAGAATTAAGATTTTGGAAGAGAACATTGAAACTTTTGAACAAGCAGTGAAAAGAGCACAAGAAATTGAAAAAATCACTGCCTCTGCAGAGTCATACAGAACTGAACAGTATAACAATGAACACATTTTGAGCCTAGAGAAAAAGATCATTGAGTTAGAGTCAAAGTACGAGAAAGGTAGAGAAACAGTTGCACACACCACAGATGTAAATAAAAGCCACAACAATACCAGACAAGGAGGTCAGTCTTGTAGCACTTCTGCAACATATAATGAAATTGATGAATTTCAAAAATTTGAAAACACAAGGAACACAAATCGATCAAACAAAATTATTTGCTTTTATTGTGGTAAACCAGGACATTTTAGAAGGAACTGTTTTCTGTTTCACAAACATGCAGGGAATGGAGCTAGAGCTCAGAATTTTGCTAATAAATTTAGTAATAGGAGAGGAAGTCACAATTTCCATAAACGCGGAAGTGGTCAAAGGACACAGAATAACACAAACAATCAGGGGTACAGCTACAACCGTAGTAGGAACTCACCTAGAGGGCACCACAGATTTCGAAGAAACTCGGGTGTAAATTCAAACAGATATTGTGACGAACAGTATAAGTTTTCCAACTTTTTAAACACAAATGTAGGAAACAAACAATTTAATGATCAAGGAACTCAAAGTTCTCAACTTCCTTTTGAACCTACTGATAATGTCACATCAAATACATTTTTGTCTGCTCCTGAGTTTCAGTACAATTGTGTCCAACCAAACAGTTTTTACGGTAATACACACAGTGCTGAGTTGGTTAACCAAAATGTTCATTATATACCAAATTGTTCTCAAATGTCATATAATGTAATTCAAAAAAGTCCCAAGGTGCCAAACCATGAACTTTTTACTGGCACACTTGAAAATGTTGGTGAGAAAACCAAAGCACAAAAACTCACAAAAGCAGTGAAGATAGGTAAATCTTGTTCAACACAGACCTTATCTTCCACACAAACACAAACCTCACCTGTCAGAGGTAAACAAAACACATTCCCTTCAGTTGAAGCAGTAGAATTTGTACCAGGTTCATTTAATTTAATTAACGAAGCGCCTAACCAAATTTATAAGAAAATGCCATTCATCAAAATTCAAATTAATGACATTTTCATAGTCGCACTTCTTGACACTGGTAGTTCAATCTCGATTTTACACGACAACATTTTCAACCAAGTAAGGGAAACAACTAAATTCAAGTATTTGTCATCACGACCTGTTGCTATTGAGACTATAAACTCTACTGTAAATTGTAAAGCTTGTGTCGAATTTTCATTCAAAGTAAACAAACTCTTTTTCAAGCACAACTTTTACATTATTAAGTACAATAGCGAGTCAACTTTCATGGCAGTGCTTGGTTACGATTTCATTTCAAAATACAACATGTCAATCGCCTCCTCTGAGAACACCCTTTTGTATGACGAAATGGAAATTCCTTTACTAACTGATGCAACGGACACTGAAAACAAAGACAAAACAAGGTTGAATAACACACAAACACATGAACTTGAAACAGTGAATGTACACACCTTCTCGAAAGTTGTTCTAAATCCTAATGAAGAGGCGTACATACCCCTTTTTGCAAATGATAATCAGATTGCCCCTGGTCAATTTTTGTTTGAGGGAAAGTATGATTTGAATCAAAGTTTGGAATTGAGTGATTCCATCATACAAATTGATGAACACAACAGAAATCAAAAGGACATGAAAAATAGGAACAAATTTCATTTGTATGTGAGAAACAAATCTGACCAACAATTGCATATAAATAAAAACACAAAAATTGGAACTTTAGCTTACATTGCTGATATAAAGGAGTTACCAACATCCCAAAAGGAACAATGTTTAAATTACATTAAAGCAACCACAGAAGTTCTTGAACTGAGAAAAAAAGAATTTAATTTAGATAATTTCAATTTAGAGCACTTGAATGAGGAGGAATCTCGGGTAATTAAGAGCATCCTGCAAAATAACTGGGAATGTTTTTCTTCTTCATTAAGCTCACTGGGACACACAGATAGGGTACCTGTAGACTTTTCATTTACACACAATTTTCCAATCAGAGTCTTACCATACCCAATACCTCAAAGCTTGCAGGCAGAAGCTAAACGACAATTAACTGAGCTTCAGGAAGCAGGAATCATTAGTCGAAACCAATCTCGGTGGGGAAGTCCTTGCTTACTTGTAAAGAAAAGACTAGAATCCTCAGGAATTCAGAAGTACAGATTAGCTCTTGACCTCCGACTTGTAAATTCTTTAATTTCACACTCATCCTACCCACTTCCAAAAATTCACACTCTAATCAACTCACTGTCACAGTATAAGTACTTCACAACCTTAGATCTTCAATCGGCTTATCATCAAATTGATTTGCCAGAAAACTTTAGGGACAAATTCTCATTTGTTACTCCTTGGGGATCATTCATGTACAACAGATTAATGTTTGGTGCTAAATCATGTGCATCCATTTTTCAACACCTAACTGACTTAGTCATCGAAACAACAAATTTACCAGGTGTATTCGGTTTTCAAGATGACTTTATTCTTGCAGCACAAAACCTTGAAGAAATGCAACATAAGTTGAAAACCTTCTTGTCAGTTATTAAAGAATTTAATTTAACACTGTCTCCGAAGAAGTGTGAATGGTTTAAGGACAAAATTAATTACCTAGGTTTTCAAATTTCACAAGACAAAATTTTGCCACTTGAGGCCAACATCACAAAAATTGTTTCTTTCCCAGTACCGAAAACAAAGAGACAACTGAAAAAGTTCATAGGCATCTGCTCGTATTATAGGTCACTAATTCCTCGTTTTTCTGATTACATACAACCCTTAAATCAGCTAACATTACCAAAAGCTAATTTTGAGTGGACAGATGAAACACACCAAATATTCACAAAACTACAAGACATCTTTTTTAGTAACCCCTACAGAACTCAGCCTAGATGGGATGAAAATTTTTATGTAAACACTGACGCTAGTGGATATGCCATTTCAGGAGTACTCTTGCAGAAAAGAAATAATATCTTTATGCCTGTTTCATACTTCAGTAAAATTCTGTCACCTGCTGAGACACGTTATCCTGCTATTAAGTTAGAACTTATGGCAATTGTCCAAACTCTACACGCCTTTAAAAGTTATATTTACAACAGACATGTATATATTCTCTCAGATGCAAAATCTTTAAAGCATTACAAAAAGTCATCCTCCCCTGCCTCATTGACAACAAGATGGCTTATGTCCATAAGTGAATTCGAATTTAGCTTCCGGTACTTACCTGGAACCCAAAATTTAATCCCGGATCTACTCTCACGAACTGATATGACAAATCACCAAATTGACTTGAATTCTCATCCGTCTCTTCTCAAAGATACACAGATTAACCCGGTAGTAAATCTAAACTGTCAGGATGTTGAAGAGTTACCAATTATAGTTGAGGAACATATTGAAAACATACCAGGCATTGAACGGGACTTAAGAAAAGAATGTCGTGAACACAGCAATGATAAACAATTTTGTAACTCAAAAAAAAACTGTTAACCACATAACACATGACAGTAAGGGTGAACTCTTGAATAATTTCATATCTGTCTTAAACATGACACATGATAAACCTGACCCTCTTTTGGAGATCTCTGAGAAAACACTCCTCGGTGAACAGTTGAAAGATCCAAAATTATCAGTTATATACAACAGTATTTTAAATCGAGTCATGTCAGAAAAGTACAGAAAATACTGCATTAACCCAGAGAACAAACTACTCATGCATGCCAAAAATTTAGATGATGAAAATGCTGATCTTGAGCTAAAATTTGTTGTACCTCAGTCACTTAAAGAAAAAGCTTTGCGTTTATCACATTTTAGTCATTTTGGCATTAAGAAAACTTTTGAATTAGTTTCTCAAAAATTCTGGTGGTCAGGAATTTATGTTGATACAATTAACTATTGTGCTACATGCACCAACTGCATACAAGCTAAGTACCACAGAATCCCAAAAGCCCCTTTTCAACAGACACACACAGCTAAAAGGCCTGGTGAACTAGTTAGTTTAGATATTGTAGGTGTATTCAACAATGGTAAATACATTTTAACTTGCATTGACACCTTCTCTAGACACATGGAACTATATGTACTTAACAACATTACAGCTGTTTCAGTCGCTAAAGCATTCTTCAAATACATAACATTATTTGGTCGCCCACAAATGGTCCTAACCGACTTGGGTAAACAATTCAATTGTGAACTTTTCCAAAAATTGAATCAGCTGTTTAACATTAAACTCAGCTACACAACAACATGTAATCCCGCTGCCAACTCACTTTCAGAGAGGATTAATCTCAGCCTAAAATACAGCTTAAAAGCACTCCAAGCCTCAGGAATCGACTTCTCGTATGCAGTAGACATTCACAAAGCTTGTTACAATGCATCAACTCACTCTACAACTGAATTCACACCTAACTTAGTACATTTCGGTAGACAATTATCATTAATTACAGACATTCCAAACTTAAATGTAGAACCTTCTCTTGATTCCGCATATGAAATACACAAAATTCTTGATCAATTAACACACATCTACAATCAAGTCTATGAAAACTCTCTAAGTAAGAAACTCTTACAAAATGAAAAATCTAATGAAAGTGCAAAACTAAGAACTTTTCATCATGCTGATATTGTCTATGTAAAATCCAAAGATAAATTCAGACCTACCTATGATGGTCCATTCTTTGTAAAAAAAGTTTGCTCTCCTGTACTTGTGAAAATTCAAAGATTTCAACACTTAAATGCACCTGTGGTGAAAATTCACATCAATAGACTTTTAAAAATTCCTCCAAAAAGGATTCATGAGCTTCCTGTACAAGAAAAATGTAATGTACAACCACAACCAGACAAAAATCTTGTGTCTTCTGATAATACTACTGTCTCAAAACTCCAACATGCTACTCCACAGCAACATCCATCTGTTAATTCTAGGCGATCACCATATCTCCTCAGGAAAAGAGTGTAAACCATGGTTATGAAACTTGTATTGTCATCTTACACCCCGTGAGAGTCCGTAGAATGTCCACAACTTCATAAATTTTTCCTTTTTTTCTTTCAAAAAAAAAAAATCAACAGGAAAATTTTGTACTAGGCCTGGCTGGGCATTACCAGCTACTCTTTTTCATTTGTGCGATTATCCTCATGGATTTTACCGGTGTGTGAGATGCCAATTAATAGAATGTACCATCAAACTTTTGATGAATAGTTGATTGCCTCAAAACATACACCTCCATGAATTCTTCAACCCAGAAAAAACTCTATGTAGTTTAATCTCCAGCAGTGAAGTCGTTTCCTAGTTAGGGCTCTGTGCTAAACTAGGCAAGCATCTGATCTTCAACAACAGATTCTCCAGTCAAAAGAAATCAATTAGGACTATTACATTGTTCACTCATTTAAAAAAATTAATTGAACTTTTCTCTTCATACATTATATTTTTATTTTTTGGGTTTTGGGGATTATTTTGTTTTTTTTAAAGTTTTTGGTATATCACAGTGCTAATGCACAAACAAATACAGACAAAATCGTGTTGTCCTTTTTATATGTCACTTTTCGTAGATGACTTACCTTTTCAATTTCCGCACAAGATACCCACTCTCCCGGTAACAATTAATTCCCGTGCCGAGGACTTCATGGTCGGACAGTTTTCTGGTGTTGCAATAGTAATCAACGTCGCCAGAAAATCGTCTCGACTGGTACAAAGGTAATGATGCCCTGTTTGCTTTTGTCGCGTTAGGATTCTGTTGCGGTCATGTATGTCGGTAAGCATGGTGGTCCTCACGGCCGTCGTTTTTTTTAATTTTGTGAGCCCCTGCCTTTTGTTTTGGAAACGGTCTACGCCCCGTCACTGGGAGACTAGCAATGTCTTGTGCTGAATTGTCAAGGAAGTCACTACAAACAATTGCTTTTTAAGTTTACATTCATTGTGTTGTATATTGTTATTTTTTATATGTATATGATGAACAAGCGCAAAAATTTTATGCGAAGTGGAAGATTTTCTTTTAGAGTTAAGATTTTCAGTGACATAGATTTTCTCTTCTTGGTGTTTTATTTGAAAGGAAAAGCATGATTGTCTTTTTCCAGTTTTGTTACTCAATGCCTTTTTACATTCACCAAAGCTATTTTGTGTACATTTTGATTGACGGGTCATTTGATTGTTACAGTGTACCTTTCCCATAACACAATGTGAAGAGAAACATGGGAAATTAGTTGATATCTAGTCCTGATAGATGGACAGCTTTGTTCTTAGAAGTAATTGACATAATAAGGCAAAAGTTTGGTTGTCCGAGACCTCGTCAAAATGATTTTTTATATAAGTCACCATTTCGTATTGTTTTTCTTACTCGGAAAGCATATTATATTTTGTATCAGTCTGAGTAACATGAGTATTGATAGTTACCACCAAAGCTCATATGTGGTGTAACTTTCCTGGTGAAATCTTTCCTATATAGTATACTCACAAATTATCTATGTCATACGAAATTTTTTTTCTGTTGTGTATAAAAGTTGAATTATTATGCTTATTTTGTTCATCATTATTGTCACCTTTAATTGTATCATTGCAGCTTGTGGACATGTCAGAGGGAATCTGCTGTTCTAATTGCACTACTCAGTGATCATCAGCCCTGTTAAATGTTGCAACTACCTTTTTCCCCTGTTTTGGTTGAAGTGTTGGGCATCACTCTTCCTTTTTTGAAAACAAAATTCTGACGTCATTCAGTTTAGATCTCACTGAGTTAGAGGTAACTTACTTTGATTCTAAACTAACCTTTAGGCACACCAAAAAAAAAAATACTAGTGATTTGACCCAGTCAAAATAAAGATTTTCCTGGTGAGTGCACAAATTGAACTGGATTCCCATTTGACATCGGTGATGTACTCTTGTGTATCATTTGCATTCCTTTGGTTTTTTTTCAAAATAAGTATACTTGATACATGCAAGAAGTGTATGTAGGATCTCCCAGGTTTTCTCTCTAGTGCACAATTGTGCAAAATTTTTGTATTAGTATTATTGCTATGTGTACTGGTCACAATAGAATTGTGAAATGTGTTGTAAATTTTTGTTGAAACAGTGTTGATTTTTATAGTAACCACAAAAGTCACCCCTTGTTCTGTGGGAAGGTGAGCAATAGCATACGTTTTTGAAAACAATCTACCCAGGCATATTTTTTTTGGGTTGTCGAAGGGGGGATATGTGATATGGATCACATTTAAATCCCTTTACAACTGCACCCATTCATCGTTCCCATGAGAAACAGAGCTCAGAAAGCGAGCGAGAAGCCCGGGGAATGCAGCGTCTACAAAAAATGAGGAGCAAGCAGTAGTTTTCACATCATTGAATGCAAATGATTTTAACCGAACTCTAACGGAAACTAAGGCACGTGGATAACTAACTGCTGGCGAGCCCGCTGACGAATAGGGAAAGCGGAGGTCAAGGACTTGGCTTTATGGGAAGGAATTCGGCGCGGTCTCCCAGGAAGTTTTTGTGTAGCTTGTGCATTCCGCCTGTTCTCTGTCTTCCACATCGAAAAGCAAGTGTTGCGAGCTCGGGCACTCTGGTTTGGAACCGCCAAGATGAAACAGCAAGAAAACTGAGTAGCGAGCGTAGGGAGGACCTCCGGGACCCCGGACGGCGACGAACGGACGGTGACAGGAGCCCGCAGAAAATCTGCTGTCTCGTGGGTTTGTCCTGCAGGGCTATGAAGAGTGTGACCAAAGAATGGAATTAAGACGCAGAGTTGGAGATATCGCTGGAGCCCCTCGAGTCCCCGGGCAGTGAGCAGCGGGAAGCTGGAAAAGGCTGCGGAAACCACCGTTCCTCCTGAGCCGACTGACGATGACTATACGTGGATACAAAATACGAAGTAACTTTTAATTCTCTAGCGTTCCCTTTTCTTCCTCAATTTTTAGTTCCCCGTGCGAGGAATCCAAGAACCTTTTTTTGCTCACAAATTCCTATTTTTAGCCCGAGAGGAGGGTTAAACACCCACTCAAATCAAACATGCGAGAAATGTTTTGTGTAGTGAATTATATGTTAACCCTGGTCAGAGTGGGGTGGCTTATTGCGGTTAATGCGAAGAAATTGAAGGTGTTAGTATGGAATTTTGCTTTATGGTGTAGTTATATTTTGCATATATAGTGAATTGAGTTTTTTATGCATATGTGAAACATGTCATCCTTTTGTGCAGTGTTCTCCATACAAAGCCCAAACTGCTGCGATACCCATGTTTTGTTTACCAAGAAGTTATGCTCCCAACTAGTACTAACGGAGAAATGTTTCAATGGGTGTATTTTCTCTATAACATGTTTCAATAAATTACTTGTTTATGTTTCCCCTAAGAAATCCATGTGTTTTTCTGAATGATGTGTTTTATTTTGTTTCTAAAATTTATCTTTTCCCTTTTATACCCCTGTCAACGTCGGTCGAAAAAGATATTTAATCTCACTTATCCACTGATGGGAATTGGGGATCGTCTTGTCTTTTCAGGACATTGCTACTAAAAGCACCTTGAAGCATGTGGGTGAGATACTTATTTTTAGTTTCATTTCAATCCATTAAGTTTGTTTTGCAAGAGCATCCTCACTCAAAGACTGGACCCCTCTTCACAGCAAATTGTTTCATGTTTTTAACCTTGGGTTTCTTCTAAGAGAGTAGGGGCGAACCAAAGAGGTTATTTGCGGGACGCAATTGGTATACGACCGGCCGTGATTAGTAGGGGTTATGTGCGGGACTTAGCTTCTCGCTCCACCACAGAGTGGCGCCATGACCGCCGTGCCTTTTTTTTCGCTCCTCCACAAGCATGATAAATGTTGTGAGTTGATTCTAAAGAACAGGAGTTTGGCCTGTTAATTGACATGTGTTTAGCGGCATTGACTTGGCTGGAGCAGAGTTCGAGGTAAGTAGTCCAGATAAAACTACTCAAAGTGAGCAGGCTACATGTTCGGTGTAAGTTATACTGTTATACATCATGTACAAGAACTAGCTACGACTTAAATTAGTACACGCTCTGCATAATCAGCGGATAGTTCTCATCAAAGCATGATTGTCAACTTCAACTATGATTTTGTAAAGGCCAGGCTCACATATCAATTTACCTAAAAAATATAAAACACAAAAAGGAAGGCTATCTCAGCAACCATTCTAACGCCGTATGAAAGAAACATAGAACAGAAAAAGTCACACAAGAATAAGCAAGAAACTGCACAAAATAATTGTTATTGCAATATTTGTCATAGAGATGAAGCGCAAAACATGATTAAATGCATGAAATGCTATCGGTGAGTGTATCAACACTGCCTAAATGAGACCGAGGCAAAAGAAATTCTATTGCAAATCCTAGAAAAAAGATGTATAGTTCAAATATAAATTATTCTATGATTTCCTGATACTGTCCAATTTAGGAAGCGCATGGTTTAGTATAGGCGCATATATTCCTAAATTGGACTTTTGCAACTTTTTGTAAGATAATTTTTTAAAAACTAATTTCCATATTTTTAGAAAATATAAGCTCCTAGGGCGGTTCCTGTTTAAATTTAGCTTACGATGCCCTATTTTGTATTTCTGTTTTGCTTCACATTGAGCGACACAGGCCTCCGGTTCTTAGGGGGTCCAATATAGGCGGTCTTCCCTATGTGCGAAATAAAAAAAATAAATTGAATCTGCATGAATGTACAGCGAAATTAAATTAATTTTTAAGAAACATAAAACGTTTTCAAAATAATTAAAAAAAATATTAAATACTAAATTATGAAGCATGCTTTTTGTGAAGATTTCGCGTTGTAAAAAGGTCAGATATACGACTTTTTGAAACGCATACACAGTTAGTTCACACACTTATAGTCGCCCCCTCACTGCAGTGGCGCTATCAGGGGGCGGGAATTGTGAGGGCAACCCCCCAAACACTTTAATATAATGCACTTTGCACAAACTAATACGTTTGTGTTTTATAAATAAGGGAGAATGTGCTAACTCTATCCCCGGAACTGTTTTTTAAGCTGTGTTACTAGGTCACAATGCTTTACAAAAACCTAAATAAATATTACCACTTCTCTCAAATAGTAATAAATAAATAAACTAAAGAAAAAAAGAATTTCAGGAGTTATACTGTACGTGTACAGTAGGGTGCATCGAAAAACTTTTTTCTTATCTCAAGTTTGCAAAAGTGTGGAAAAGCTGGTTATGTTATTGTATGTGTGCAGAACTTTTCATCAAAATGAATATCTTTATTGCCTTTGGGGCAATTCAATGTGAAACATTCATTAGTTGTATCCACGGAGTAGAAAGAAGGAGAGAAAGGTTCTACGGATGCGCTAGTTTGAAAGTGGCAACGAATTCTCACCGCCGCCAGAGGACACTACTTACCAAACCCTCCCTATTTCCTAAAGGAATCTATGTAAATGATACTGAATCTGTCATCTTTTTAAATGCTGCTATGGGAAAGAAAATATTTTTTTTTTTTCAACTGGATTTTGGTGTAAACCATCGATTAACATTATGAACTAAATATGACTTTGATCCCACTGAAATTTTGCAGTATTTTTTAAGAAAGATGTTTAATCGACCGCATCTAGCTACTTGCCAAATTTGACATATATGCGACTGTATGCGACATTTTCTTTGCATTGTACGATGTTATTTTTGCTAAGAATCAGTTCTCTAAATAGTTGATAAATTAAGAATGTGGCAAAAAATTAATTGTGTCAGTATTTAATTTGTTATTAATTAAATATATTTAGTAGACAAAATAATTATTAAATATATTTATTAAATACATTTAGTTCATAATGTTAATCGATGGTTTGAGCAAAATTTCAATTAAAAAAAATATTCTTGCCAACAGCAGTCTTTAAAAAATGACGGATTCTGTTAGATTTGGCAAGTTGGTAAGTGCATTCGATTAAATCTATTTCTCAAAGAATACGGCACCTATTTTCGTGGGATGAAAATCATATTTAATTCATAATGTCAATCGAAGATTTACACTAAAATCCAGTAAAAAAGAATTTTTTTCTTTCCCATAGCTGCATTTAAAAAGATGACAGATTCAGTATCATTTACATTGATTTTTTTAGGAAATAGGGAGGGTTTGGTAAGTAGTGTCCTCTGGTGGCGGTGAGAATTCGTTGCCACTTTTAGATAGCAGAGATTTAGCTCCTCCTCTTTAATCTCCTTGGTTGTTTTTTCAATATTCTCCAAAATACTGAAGCAATTCTCCCACATTAATGAAAAATTTCAGACTCTCTTAGAATATCATATGTCAACTTTATGGCACTATTGGAACTAAGAATTTCAATTTCTTATTTAAAAAAAGTATTGAAAAAAAGATAAAATAGGATTATGAATGGACCCAGCGGTAACTGAGGATAGCAACTCAGATATACAAAATGTTGACAGAAGGCAACTTTTCTCCAATGTTGGAAATTCGATATAAAGGTCCTTTAAAATTAGTTCACTACCAACCATAAGCAGGGGTGAGGGTTGTAGTTCGTACTAGCAGTAATTCGCTTTAATCGTGTTCGAATTGAAGAGTTCCGATTGTATCATTACAATGATTTATTAATACACTGCATTTTGTTCGATTTAATTTCTTTGCACTAGACGGAGCTCCAAGACGGTTGAAAAGGCTTACGATTGCGATTTTAATGCGTTCATATACACATGTACACAACAAAGCAATGCGTATTGTACTTCATAAAAATGATTGTATTTCATGAGATTTTTAAATTACAAGTGTGTTTATTTATTTTCATTCCACATTTTATTGGATGACCACGTTTGCATATTACGTGAGAGAAATTCCATTGGCATACCCCTAAAGGTCATGCTGAAATATAAGCAAACGTAAATTATAAAGTCACTGTAGTATGCGTTCTATTTGTGTGTGCTTGTTCAAAGTGTCATATTTGTCTACTTTTTGCCATATTTCCTCAATATTTAATAGTTAAAAAAAATATTTAAGACAAATTAATCTATTCTGTTACCATGTTCAAGTATTTCTATAAAATATGTTTAGTACAGTCCTTGAACTTGATTCGAAAAACCTAATCTCTTGAAATGTACTGATGGCAAAGAGCAAAGTCTAAAAGTGCACTCTAAAGAAAAAAGCGGTATTAAATGCTGGATTTTTGATAACTTTCATGAATTATAGGAACAAAAATGTTTGTGATATTCTTTAATTGATTATATTTTTTATGTCTGTTATTACTAACTAGTTTTCGTTTACCTCCAACTAGAAAGTCGCGCACTACCAGTGATACGCGTAGGACAGGATGGGAAACGCTGCTGTAAAATATACTGCTTACTAAAAAGCCTCAGTTGCCTTTGTGATTGGTTATATTTCTTTGCGCTAGATGGCGCAAAAGACACGTCGGACTGTGTACACTAGGGTGGTCACAAAAAATCAATTTTCGAATTTCTTTTGCGGCACCCCCCTAAAATGTGCCAATGATCTAGAAAATGAGATTTGCAAAGTTTTAGCTTAATCGGATAATATTAACACGTGCCGCAACGAGGGTAAAGTTAAGAAAAACAGCGTTTTTCAGCCAAAAATTGTAGTTTTTACTCTGTAAAACCAAAACTACTGATCCTAGAAGCTTTATTTTGGTCTCATTTTGTAGGAAATTTTATTTTCGTTAAGTCTAATCTTATTTAAAGTTTCGAAAAAAATGATTAAATATTTTTTCAGTATTTTCACAAGTCAGGCTGCAACGCAAATCCTCGAAATTGCAAGTAACATGGGGAAATTTTTTTTTCAACTAATTTTTTGAGGCACCCCCCTAAAATGTGCCAATAGACTAGAAAATGAGATTTGAAAAGTTTTAGCTTAATTGGATAATATTAACACGTGCCTCAAAGTGGGTAAAGTTACGAAAAACAGCGATTTTTAGCCAACAATCGTAGTTTTTCCTCTGTAAAACCAAAACTATTCATCTTAGAAACTTTATTTTGGTCTCATTTTGTAGGAAATTTCATTCTCATTAAGTGCTATCCCATTCATTTTTGCTATCATGTCTAAAGTATTTATTTGACATTTTTCAGAAATCGTAGAGTATATCAAAAATAAGAAATTTTCATGCAAAAACCTACAAGCATTACAATATTCAATTACATTTATTTGCTTATTGTTGGATTTACTTTGTCAATTAAAAAAGGGGTATTTTCGCGGTACTTTAGAAATAAATGAAACAAATTTCTGTGTTAAAATATAGGAATTAAGGGGTTAAGACGGAAAGCAAAGAGTTAAAATGACAACAAAAGCTAATGCACCTTTATACTTATACTGTTAAATTATATAACATCATTTTACTACTCTTTACATACAAATTAAGTTGCTGATGGCTTGAATGGGATACCTTTTGATAAATGAGGAAACTGTGCTTGCATTTAGCATACAGCATTAACTTGTAATAAAAGCTACCGTTGCTCTTTGTCTTTCGTCAAAGAGGAACTGAAGCCTGGAATTAATTTTACACCTCTTTCAGCTGTGTCATGGAACATCATTAAACTATTTATTGTCTTTTTGCAGGCACAGTTTCCTCATTTATCAAAAGGTATCCCATCCAAGCCATCAGCTACTTAATTTGTATGTAAAGAGTAATAAAATGATGTTATATAATTTAACAGTATAAGTATAAAGGTGCATTAAACTTTTACTGTCATTTTAACTCTACTTTCCGTCTTAACCCCTTAATTCCCCTATTTTAACAGAAATTTGTTTATTTCTAAAGTACCGCGAAAATACCCCTTTTTTAAGTGACAAAGTAAATCCAACAATAAGCAAATAAATGTAATTGAATATTGTTTTAGGTTTTTGCATGAAAATTTCTTATTTTGGATATACTCTACGATTTAACCTGATAAATGCCAAATAAATACTTTGGACATGATAGCAAAAATTAATGGGATAGCACTTAACGAGAATAAAATTTCCTATAAAATGAGACCAAAATAAAGTTTCTAAGATGAATAGTTTTGGTTTTACAGAGGAAAAACTACGATTTTTGGCTAAAAATCGCTGTTTTTCGTAACTTTACCCACTTTGAGGCACGTGTTAATATTATCCGATTAAGCTGAAACTTTTCAAATCTCATTTTCTAGTCTATTGGCACATTTTAGGGGGGGGGGGGGCCTCAAAATATTATTTGAAAAAAAAAAATTCCCCATGTTACTTGCAATTTCGAAGATTTGCGTTGCAGCCTGACTTGTGAAATTTCTGAAAAATATTTAATCATTTTTTTCGAAACTTTAAATAAGATTATACTTAAAGAAAATAAAATTTCCTACAAAATGAGACCAAAATAAAGCTTCTAAGATCAGTAGTTTTGGTTTTACAGAGTAAAAACGACAATTTTTGGCTAAAAATCGCTGTTTTTCTTAACTTTACCCTCTTTGCGGCACGAGTTAATATCATCCGATTAAGCTAAAACTTTGCAAATCTCATTTTCTAGCCCATTGGCACATTTTAGGGGGGTGCCGCAAAAGATTAGTTGAAAAAAAATTTTCCCCATGTTACTTGTGACCACCCTAGTGTACACCGGTCTTTCACGTGCATGCATTCGGAATGCTCTGCTTGCGCATCCTTAGGGCGCTTTTCCACTTGACGACACGACAACGACGAAAGTCGGACGGAAATACTGCAACGATAAGTACGGTGTCGTGTCGTCTATAGCACTGCTTTTCCACTCAAACGATATCGTTTCCCCGAAGGGGTCATTTTCCACCGCATTTCATTTCGAAACAACACTGTGTTCGCACGTTATATTATAGCTGCTCAATTTAACAGATTACGACTACTATATTTGCTTTACCTCATGAGAAAAAGAACACAAATTAAGAGACGGTATTGGGTGCACGATATTTTTAAAGAAAGTTACATTGTAGGCGAGTTTTATACACTATTGAAGAAATTGCGAAAAGATTTTAGGTGATTTTAAATATTTTTATTAAATTTACAAAGAATAGTAAAAAATTAAAATCTGGACAAGTTTATTTAACACGAGTAGTTTAATCTAAAGTGTATAATATATGTTTATAGTTACGAACAATGTTCTTTGAACTTACCTGTTTCTTTCTTGTCTGTAGAAGTTTCGCCGTCATATTCCTCATCTATAAATCTAAAAACTTCTTCCCGGGCTTTTTCCATGTGAATTTTGTTTTTGTATAAAATATTTCGCTTATCCCATAGACACGGTCACTGCTCAATAGGGTGGGTCACCGTCCTATGTTAAAAAAAAAGTTTCGAATTTCCATCGGGCACAGCAAGAAAAAGGTGCCAAATGACGTTTATAGACTATATCTAAAATTTTATTAGAATAGGACATCATTTTCTGCTGCCGGATTTAGTTTAAAAAGCGTATATTTAAGGAAAAAATCAATTTTTGTTTAATAATTGAAAAAAAAAGGAACAAATAAACAAATTAATTAATAAATGTAAATCTATAACAACTCAAGGTTATCTAAGTGTTATTTATTCATTATTATTCAAAAAACTTTTTTTATAATCATATATTTACAATACTAAAAACATGCATCTTTAATTAGCATGAAAGTCTTTCTTACCATCAAACTTAGGCATAACTTTTCGAGACTCCAGTTGGTTTTTTATAAAACCTTCTCTTTCAGATTTTTTGCACAATGTATCCGAAGCTTCTCTCACTGTTTTAACTGCCCTTTCAACAGCTTGTGTGTGATATGGCAGACGTAGTAAAGACAATTGTTTTGCGCCTGAAGCAAACAATTGAACATCTTCATCAGAGATTGATTTTAGTATTGGTGGATCAGATACATTTTTCCAATCAATCAGGTCTATGTAAGATTCAGCAGCAAAGTTAACAACAGGAATTTGAAAAATTCGGATTCTATTTTGATGAATACAACGAGCTTCTAGAATCCGATGGGCTGCCGATTCACGGACGTGTTGCTCCGAATCTGTCAGCATTGCCATCAACAAATTTTCAGGGTGTGCGAAATAACTGTTTCTTTGGATAACGGGATCTATTTTGGCCTTTAATTCAGTAGATAAATACCTAGTTGCAATGATGAGTTTGAACAAGTGCCGAGCTCCATCTTTACATGAAGGGAGTCTTTTGACTGCAAACCAAATTGGAGCATAAACTTTTACGACATATGTCGCAAGAATTATTAAATTTTTAGAAGGAGATTCCACTGAAACATACGAACGTAGGATTCGATTAGCACGAGCGTGAGACATTTTGCCAGGTGACATGTATGTTAGTTCCTCAGGAAATATGCCTGTAGAGACCGCCGATGCTATTCTATGCAAATATGTTTGGTCTGTACTAATGTCTTGAACAGGCTACTTTGGTAAGCATGCTGGGATACGCGTAAACTGAACAACAGGATTTTTTTCACAATTTTCTAGTTCTTTACCGATTGTTCCCGAAAATGACTTCGGTCCCGTCGTGTTGCCATCAAAATGTGGCGAAACAAATGTCTAAATGGCAATTCATTCATGTGCAGCAAGCATATGAGCCACTGTAAAGGTCTATTTAAACTTTCTTCCAACAAGCATATGATGCCTCTATTTTTACCAAGGTTAACATTAGTTCCATTACATCCGACTGCCACCAAAGACTTCATAGGTATTTTTGATTCCAGATTCCAAAAAGAAATTTTTAATTTCTTGCTCTATACATTTAGAAGTACCAGAGGCGGGTGCGATATAGCCTAAGAACTTAGACTCTGGTTCCATAATTAGCGAAATATGTTCTTCAGTAATGCTTTTTCTATAGAATTTACCATTCTTTTCTAATGTAATTAAAGTTTTATCTTTTTTTCCGTCAAAATACAAAGCTTGTATTTGTTCAACTTTGTCTTTGTCCAGGGCAGATTTTCGTGCTTCTTTACGTTTCCGGTGAAGCATGTTTTTATCAATAATTTCCGAAGTGGTGGGGTAAAGAACTGCAGAAGCAATAGCTGCTCCTGCCCAGTCAGATACCCCGCATCTATCGCATGTCCGGGAAAGCAAATTAAAGTCTTCTGTATAGTTTGCACAGGTTGATTTACTGATATAAGTAGTTGAAGAAGCTTGTCTAGGTCCTTGAAACTCATCCTCGTTGTCCGTATCCAATGAACTAGGGGCAGATGAAGTAATGAGACAAGAACTATCATCACGTTCTTTTTGAGTGTAAAGCTCCGATTTCTCCTGCAGTATTTTTCTCTTAAGAATGTTGGTTAATTTTTTTGTAGTAGTAGTATCTACGGCTCCGATCACCATTCTTCTAGTGCTCCGTTGATCTATAAGGAACTTTTTTCTCTCATTGGTACTTTTTTGTTTTTTTGGACAAATGCAGTTATTAATCTCTTTCCATTTGCAAGATGAAATGTCAAATAGCATTTTACGAGCCCGGCGAAACTCTTTCAATTTTTTGTTAGGGATTTCAGGATAGGATTTTAAAAGAGTTCTATATTTCAAGTGGTAGAGTTTTAACATAGCTTTTACTCGTTTGCATTGCACTATAGAAAGGGAAGCTTTTGCCCAAATTTCTTCTATTTTCTTTACCTTAATGCTCTCTTATTCCTTGTAAGATTTCTCTTTATTCAGATCCTTTTCACTTTTTAATTTATGACGGTTAAATTTGTAATACTTCCCAACATCTTCGTAGGTTGGGAACATATTGCAGTTGAGATCAGATGAATCACCAAACAACTTAGATTTCCAACCTGACCGAGTGCAATTCATTATTTTAAAAACTGTTTACCATAGGAGCATCAAACTACATATAGCGCACTTTAATTCGATCGAAGTTATATTGAAATATCTGTGTTAAATTGCGCATGCGTAGGTTATTTTTAGACACTGATTCATACATTTTTGCTAATTCTCTCAACTGCAATGGCAGGTGTGAATTCAAACCAGGTGCAAATTAAAATTTTGATGACTTGTTTCTGTAAAAAAAATATATTTATTATTGCTGCAAGCTTACATAGAACGTATTCAATCTGGGTATAGGAATCGACACTTCAAGATCAATCCGGCAGCAAAAAGACTTATCAGAATGTAAAAAAAAATTCATACACGTTAGTTTTTGACCATGATGCACCTTTTTAATCCTGTGCCCCTTAACATTTTGAAAAAAATTGAAAATGACCCACCCTACTGCTCAATTAATTCACACAAAACAGATACGTCAAACTTGAATGCCATGACTACTGTGTTGCTCATCGAAGAAAGTTCAGAATGAAAATTTAATCTTTTTTGAAGCATTAAAAATCGTCTGCCCTACGATTAATGAAACAAAGTATAAAATAAAATGATCCAAATCTTTTATTGCTACATCTTTTATCAATCGTCTGCAAATTGAAGCTTATATTTTATTAATGCAGAGATGTCGAATTTAAACGCCATTGCTTTCGTTCGAAAAAAGTAAACAGATGGATGAATATCGTCCCGATTTTAAAGGCGAGACGGATGCCATCCGACACGAATGGGACGACAAACGACAGCGTTCGGTCGGAGACGGCACAATCGTCCTGGAATCGGGAGATGGAAAAGCGCATAGCATATTTTAATGTATTTTGCGTGCTCCAATGTCGGATGACGACAATCGCTAACGATTTATCGTTGTCGTGTCGGTAAGTGGAAAAGCGCCCTTATAATCCTTCTAGCACACCTTGCTATATCTAACGATGTGCGTGTTTTTTTAATGTGTCTTGATCAGTCAAATCCCGTCTCGATTCCACAGTACTGCGGAGTACACTGAAGTGACAAAAGTCATGGGATACCTCTTAATATCGTGTCGGCCCTCCTTTTGCCCGGCGAAGTGCAACAACTCGACGTGGCATGGACTCAACAAGTCGTTGGAAGTCTTCTGCAGGAATATTGAGCCATGCTGTCTCGATAGACGTCCATAATTGTGAAAGCGTTGATGGGGCAGGATTTTGGGCACGAACAGACCTCTCGATGGTGTCCCATAAATGCTCAATGGGATTCATGTCGGGCGATCTAGGTGGCCAAATCATTCGTTGGAATTGTCCAGAATTTTCTTCAAACCAATTGCGAACAGTTGTGGCCCGGTGACATGGCGCATTGTCATCCATAAAAATCCCATCGTTGTTTGGGTACATGAAGTCCATGAATGGCTGCAAGTGATCTCCAAGTAGCTGCACATAAGCATTTCCAGTCAATGTTCGGTCCAGTCGCACTAGAGGACCAAGTCCATGCCATGAAAAAACAGCCCACACCATTACGGAGCCACCACCAGCTTGAACAGTGCCTTGCTGACAGTTTGGGTCCATGGCTTCGTGGGGTCTGCGCCACACTCGAACCCTACCATCGGCTCTTACCAGCTGAAATCGTGACTCATCGGACCAGGCCACGGTTTTCCATTCATCTAGGGACCAACCGATATGCTCACGTGCCCACGAGAGTCGCTGCAAGCGATGTCGTTCTGTCAGTAAAGGCACTCGAGTCGGTCTTCTGCTGGAATAGCCCAAGAAATCCAAATTTCTCCGCACAGTTCTAGCAGACACGTCCATTGTACGTCCCACATTGATTTCTACGGTGATTTGACGCAGTGTTGCTTGTCTGTTAGAATTTACGACTCTTTGCAGACGTCGCCGGTCTCGATCTTTAAGTGCAGGCGGTCGACCACTGCGCTGTCCATGGTGGGATGTTATGCCTGAAATTTCATACTCTCGGCACACTCTTGACACAGTGGATCTGGGAATGTTGAATTCTCTAACGATTTCCGAAATGGCATGACCCATGCGTCTAGCTCCAACTAACATTCCGCGTTCAAAGTCTGTTAATTCACGTCGTGCGGTCATCATCACGTTAAAACCTCTTCACATGAATAACTTGAACAGAAATGAAAGCTCTGTAAAAGCACTGCGCATTTATACCTGTTCTATGCGATGCTACTGCCATCTGAAAATTTGCATATTGCTATCCCATGACTTTTGTCACTTCAGTGTATTTCAGGACTTAGGACTAACGGATCTTGTTTCATTGGAAATGTGTGTTTCCACATCTAGTTGAAAGAATGAAACAACATGGTGTTTTGTTTGTTATTGGTGAAGTTTTACTTATACTGTCCGACCTCGAAAACCGTAACTAGCACCGTTGAACGGTTTTTTTTAAAGAAGTAACAGCCTGATATAGAAACTGCCCCGTGGCAGTATTACTGCTTAGTTTGGTATTATTTTAGTTTTTTAAATCTGATAAGGAAGTGCAATAAATAATCGTAATAATAAAACAGTAAACGTTAATAAAGCCATCATGTCTTCTTTTTCTTTTTTTTTTTGCATCAATAGTCTGAATTTAAATGTTTTACTCCTTTCTTTACCCACATTCCAATGAAATCGTTCGTCTTGTTGTATATTTTTACACACTGGGACAATTTCCGAATCTAAATACTTAAGCTAAAATTTTCGATGAAAACTTCTATCACATATTTTGGGAAGTTACGAGAGCTGAAGTTGAATCGAGTAAAGGCAAATGATTCATTCTTTTACAGTACAAGAAATCGAAGCTTAATGAGAAAAAATTCAGATGCTATTTCGAAGCTTCCGTAAACAATTGTCAATGCAAATGATGCCAAATCATCGGAGCTGTCTTTGTATGTACTAATGATGTAAATGACATCATTTCAAGTGGCACAGATATATCTCTTTAGGGGCTTCTATACATATTGTCCCATTACTTTGACACATCAGCACAATTCCTAATCAGAACATTACCACAATCCCAGTACGGTGTCTGTAACAGCTACTTGATGCACTGAATCTCACGAAATTTGCATTAACATACTCCCAACAAGTAATTACAGCCCGTAGTATCCCGGCGACTTGAGGAGCGGTTTCGGAGCATTGCTTCAGAATTAATTGAAGAGATTCCGGGAATTTCGTAAAGCACTATATTTCCGCGATGCCCCGATAATAGTCCTAACCAATGCTGCGGATTAACGACTCTTGGAATTTCAATCAGTTGCTGCATATACAATGGCAGCTTAATGTGTCTTGATCAGTCAAATCCTGCCTCGATTCTACAATACTGCGAGCATTGGACAAACGGATCTTATTTCATTGGAAATGTGTGTTTCAACATTTAGTTGAAAGTTTAAAACAACACGGTGTTTCGTTTGTTACTAATGAAGTTTTACTTATACTGTTCGACCTCGGAAGCCTTGACCAGCACCGTTAAACGGTTTTATTTTAAAAAATGGTGAACGAATGTGTAAAAAAGCACCATGGCAGCATTACTGATTTGTCCTATATTATTTTATTTTCCTAGATCCGATAAGGAAGAGGGATAAATAATCATAAAAAATAAAATTAAATCAATAAGTAAAACAGTAAAATTTTAAAAAGTTATCATGATTTTTCTTTTTACTTTCTTTTTTTTTTTGCGTAAAATCAAAAGAGTCTTAATTCGCATGTTTTACACCATTCTTCACCTCCATGTCATTAAAATCATTAGTAACGGCAGTACGATTTTATTCACTTGGACAATTTTCGAATCTAAATTCTTCAGTTAAAAGCTACCATGAAAATTTCAAACACATATTTTGAAAATGTAAGAGGGCCAAAGATTTAAGGAACGTATATGAGTAAAGACAAAGGATTCACTCTTTTAGAGGTTTAAAAAAAATGAAGCTAAGTACGAAAAATACGTACGATGCGATTTCGATGTTTGCATAAGCAGTTGTCTCTGCAAACAATGTCAAATCATCTGGAACTCTCTCAGACTTTAATGATGGCGTAATGGAAATCATTTCAAGTTACACAGATCTCTTTGTAACATACTATACATATTGTCCCAATATTCCGACACATGAGCACAATAACTAATCAGAACATTACCACAATCCCAGTACGGTGTCTGTAACAGCTACTTGAGATACTGAATCTCACGGAATTTGCATTAACATACTCCCAACAACTAATTGCCGCCGGTCTTATCCCGGCAACTTGAGGAGCGGTTTCGGAGCATTGCCTCAGAATTAATTGAAGAGATTCCGGGAATTTCGTAAAGCACTATATTTCCGCGATGCCCCGATAATAGTCCTAACCAATGCTGCGGATTAACGACTCTTGGAATTTCAATCAGGTTGCCGCATAAGCAATGGTAGCTTAATGTGTCTTGATCAGTCAAATCCTGTCTCGATTCCACAGTTCTGCGGAGTATTTCAGGACTTAGAACACCCCGATCGCATTGCATTGGAAATCTGTGTTTCAACATTTAGTTGAAAGCTTGAATCATCATGAAGCTTTGTCATTACTGTGATATTTTACTTATAAAAGACGTTGGTGCGAAAAAAATAACAATTGTCACAGTGGTCGCAGCTTTTATGAATCACGTTTGTTCAAATTAATAGCTTTGATACAACAAAGCGGCGATTCAGTAAAGTGGCTAATTTAAAAAAGATAGACTTTATTCTGTTTTAGACGATTTGATTCATTAAAGACGCTAATTCAATTCACCGGGGTCCACTGTATAGGATTTCAGTGCATGGAAAAGTGTGATCGGGAACTACATTTAAAACAAGCTGGGATAAAGCTCCCGCAGAAAAGCAATTTACGATACAGGAAACCTTGATTAATCTGGACTCAGTTAAACCGGTTGTCACAAAATCCCGACAGCCATTTAAATGTACGTACTGGAGAAAAAAAGACGGAGAATGAAGTAGTTAGACTTTGGTTTCTTATGCATAAAGGCGCAGATAACCGGGCTGCAGTCAGTGGATTTCAAAGATGCAGCGTCTTGATCGTATGATACATACGATGCAAAATCGACAGTGCCTTATCTTAATCTTATGATAATTTGGCATGAAAAAAAATCCCTCGAGTAGTCGTTTGGCATAGAGTACTCTAAGCGAAAATTAAATTTGAAGTGCAGTTTCGTATCGAATAGAGACCAGGTGCCTCCATCTAGTAGAGAAACTGGGCGTCGAAAAATTCTCTCGTGGCAATGGCATTCCCCGATAGTGGTGCCACATGAAAAAGTGGCTGCCGTTCCCTTTAGAATGAGCACCAAAAATTGGTGATAAGGCATACACCCTGAGTTCAAGTGGCGATGGCTGTTTTTGTAATTTGGGGAGCAAGAAAGCATTTGAAATTTTTATACTATTTGTCGAAGCCAGTTTTATCACTTCCAGGTTATACTTTCGAGGATATTGTCGCTCAAATTCAAGCTAAGGCTTATGAAAATTAGAATAATAGTAAAGCGACAATGATAACTACCAAGAGCGAATAACCTATACTATATGGGTGATTCTACAAATACGAGAATATTTCTAACATGTAGATTTTTCAAAAAAATAATTTAAAGTTAAAAATCTAAAAAAAATCAGCAAAGTACTTTATAAGTTGCATAATTAAAATAGAATATCAGCAGAGCTTAAATGTTTGTATTTTACTGTATTTTTGGATTTTTATTTTTTTGAAGGCATATGTAAATGATAAAAAAGACGTGTGGATGACACAATGAGTATGTGAATAACACAATAAGTATGTGAATAACACAAACACAATATGTATATTAATGAAATTCCTTAACCTGTAAACTGTTAGACATAATTCTTAAACATTGTACTGTCATAGTTTGGCTTTTGATTCATCCACGTGTCTCATATTGGGGCAAGTGAATGACATTAGAAAAAGGGCATGTGAATGACAAAACACAAGTAATATGTTCTCAAAAAGTCATATCTGAATATTTTTCGGCTTAGCTTCGAATAAGAACCTAGAAATGTAAGATTTAGGACTATTCATCATCAAAAAATTTTACATGTACATTTTACTTGCATTCTGTAGGCCATGTTAATGACAAAGATGAAAAACACTCGCCTTGAAAGTTGAGTTTAGCTTGCTTTTTATCAAAAAGTAGTTGCAGAACAGCAAAATTAATCTTCAACCAGGAATAAAAAAGCTCCATGCTTTATTTTAAGATGTATTGCCAGATTTTGAAATAAAACATTTCAGAGAAAAATATCTATACTTTTCAGACATGTGGATGACTGATAATCACTGGGACAAAGTTTAGATTAACTTTTAGAGATATTATTTTCACATTATTTGATTTTTTTGTGATTTACATCTTGCACGCATTCACATTTATAAATAAAAAACTCTTGAGAAAAAAAATCATTTTTTTAAAAATCCATTTAAAAAAATTTTTCCATTGATTGTGAAAATTGTACCTATGGGACAGGACATGTGGATGACATTTCAATGCAATATTTTATTTTTAAATGATTAATAATTAATTATTGATTTTGTTGATAATCAGAAGTATAGAACAAAAGACACATAAAAATATTCCCAAAATAGTTTTTTATTAAATTAAAAACAAAAAGAGCAATCAGTATGGAACACAAATTTGCCCATTTTTGTAGAATCTCACCCATATACTCTATATACTCATGGCATTTGTTATGCAATGAAATTAAAAAAAAAAAAAAAAATCGAAGTCACGGGTGCAAATGACGATGTCTTTTGTGGTATTCCTCTAAAACAATAGCCTAAAAGATAAACAGTTCGAAGCCTATTAACCAACACTTTGATTGTGTATAAGAAAACATAGCAATACGATATTTTGTGGTTTTTCGCACGGAAATCGTTTTTTACTATCACTTGGTAAAAACCATCAAATATTGAGACCCCTGTGCTTTTGTTTTAAGCAAGTTTGAGCTTATTTTTTTTTCATACTTATGTTTCTTGGACAATTTCAGGATTTAACTCGTTGCCTTATGATTGCAATTCAACTGTCAATGACAAAGATACTGAGATAATTGTTTCTATATTCAAAAACACTTCACAAAATTTATTTTCTTTCATAAAATCCTGAATTGCTGCACGTATTCAATAAAAAGTTTTAATTTTAAGAACAATAAAGTAAGAGTTCGTTTTCTTTTGAAGCATATTGACGGATTGCATAATTTGTAACGAATTTTTTTATTCATTTATTTATTTTTAACGAGACACATTTTCTTACATATTTTAGGTAATATATTACGCATTCTTTTTTTTACTTCCTTTTACGTAGTAAAGGAAGTAGTGATTTTTTTGTTACAATCTAAAACGGATTGCTTCATTTAACAGTTATCTTGTCTTTTTTGAAACATGTAAATTTCAGAAATTATTAACAACTTCTTAGGTTTTCTGAAACAATAATGCAAATTTACCGTATTTTTAAAGTCAAAAACTCGTCTACTTATTGAAATATTGTCCAATAATTTAATTTAAAAATTGTAAAAATTAAATAGCATACAACCTACGGTAACGTAACAAAATTTCTTTCAAATTAGTTCAAAATCATGCTTTCGGTAATTAATTTAATCTTCAAGTGGCAAATTTTACTTTCCTAAACTCAATTACATTATTCCTATTTTTCTTAGAAACAAAATCAGTCACTTAACATAAGTCCACTCTTCTAAAGCATTTTAGGAAAATAAAACACAAGAAGCAAACGTAACACTAATTGCATAGAAGCGGTTACTTTTCCTCTTGTTTGTAGTTTCTTTCATCTTGAAATTTGCATTTCGAGTGAAATATTTTGTGTAAAATGAATTTCAAACAATTAGTTTCATGAATTTAAAAGCGTGGAAGAATATTTGCGGGAATTTGTTTGAGATTCCTTAGTTTTCACTTGAGAAAGTTTCCGTACTTTTTCGAGGCGAAACGATTTTGTGCAGTGTTGAGTAAATAAACTTCCCGTTTTTTGGGACCAAGAAGAATCGAGCTTGGGAAAATATGATTAAGTCGAAATTAGCTCTTTTGTTGAGTTCATTTGAAGCGAACCTGGATGACTTAAATAGTTTAGTGTCTTTAAAATATCACAAGAGAATTTTTTTTTAGTGTAATTTCTGGTGAGTTGGATTTTTGTGTTTATTCAGAGTAAAACATCTTCACTAGCCCTTCACCACGCCTGAACTTTCTATTTCTTTATTAAATTCTATGATTTACCCCTCATTATAAAGCTTATTGTATCGGCTATTGACGAAAAATAGACCCTTTACCTAAACAGTGTTTTTTTCTTCTTTTTTTTTTTCATGATGCATTACTTTAATGAATAAGCATCCCAAAAGTAAGATGCAATGGCGTGGTTGGATAGAGCTTTGCGTTAGAAACGTAAAGATCGCAGGTTTCGATTCTGCTATGGGTTTTGTCGCTTTTGACTGACTTTTTTTCACAGGTTAGTTTTGATCAAATTTTTTAATTTGTATAAATAACTCTAAGTAGGATTTTAAGCCGCAGTTTTTCTATTGCATTAAAATCGGAAAATAAGATGTTTATTTTAGCATGAATAATATTGCGCACATGTACTTTTTTTGGTTGTTTAATTAATACTTCCTAAACGTACAAAAGTAAGCCATGTTCTTATTTCCTTTTAATTCAGAAAAAAATAACAAATTCACTCTGTGCCTAATTTTCAAAAAAAAAAAAAAAAATGAATTTTTGAATTTCTGCTGTCTAGCGCGAAATCTTCGCGCGGGTTAGCTAGTATAGGGGAAACCAGGAGACTTGACCCATGGCGGTTTTTTCCATAAAAAATAATATTTAGGGAAATTTTAGTCACATTTTTGGTTGATTAATTACGCAACAGTAATTTGCAGATACATCACGGGACGCGGGAGCGTCCCGCCCCGCCAAGAAAACTAAATACAAGCAGCCAAGAAATTTCCGTCGCCAAGAAAAATGTACTAAAAGAGCGACTAAGGACTGTTTACGCGAGTAATCAAACCGGGGTTTTCACCCCTCTGTATATCAGCCCCATAAAGATCCCTAGAGTTCTTTTTTGGTATACTCAATCTCCAGCGGCCCCTGACGGCACATACTAAAGCAAAACATCCAGGACCCTCAGGGGGAGGGGTGATAAAGGTTATAAAATCGCTATTTTTTGCACTTTTTAAAAATTGTTTGACAGGGGTCCAGACTAAACGGTAACTCGGATTGAGCTCCGCTTTTGCACCCACATTTATTTTGTCCCAAAGCTCGGCATAGGGGTTTTTCGACCCCCCATCCCCTCCCCCCTCGTTTTTATTTTCCGTATCTTTTCTCCCCGGGGGTCTTTAGTGTTGATTTTCGGTATGAATATTCTCGATGAGACATTGAGGACGTTTTCCCAAAATTTACCCCCTGGGGTCATCGCACCCCGGAGTTATTAATGCTTAAAATTGGTCCGATTTCTATCTACTAGCTCTGTTCAACATCTGAGCATTTATGTTGTCATTGTTGGGCGACGAGGAAAGAAAACTCAATGATTTATAATTTCATCTGTTGCCAGTTTCTATTTGTTAACAAATAAAATATTTGTAATTGATTTTATGGCATAAGGCTTTTAAAAGGGATCTTCAATTCAGTTCATTTTAATATGAGATCGGCAGTAAGGGTTGGGTTTTTTTTTTTAACTTTTAATTTAATCGTAGTATTTTTAGCAACTAGCTTTGTTTTGCGTCGGTTCGGGTGGTACATTGTGATTGATTTCAAATTTATCCTAGACTGAAGAAGATCCTTGAACTTTTGCACCAAATGCATGCCGCCAAGAAAACCACATATGTCGGACCGCCAAGAAAAATGTTGAAGGGAAAAAAAATATGCAAAGTAAATTTTGAAGAGAAAAAAAAAAAAAACAGGCAAAGAAATAATATTAATGCAAAAACATGTGATATCTCCCCAAAAACAACAGTGTTGTAAAAAAATCCCCGCCAAGAAAACCTTAAATACTCAGCCTTAAAAAGTTATGATATCGAGTTTTCCGCCAAGTTTGTGCCAAACTACAACTAACCTGTATGTATTGTTCTTTTAAATTGTTTTCAGTCCTGCCAGGCGGGAAGTTTTTACTCATTAAGCAACCACCTCACAAGACAAAGCTTCCCGCCTGGCAGGACTGAAAGCAGTTTAAAAGAACAATACATACAGGTTAGTTGTAGTTTGGCACAAACTTGGCGGAAAACTCGATATCATAACTTTTTAAGGCTGAGTATTTAAGGTTTTCTTGGCGGGGGATTTTTTTACAACACTGTTGTTTTTGGGGAGATAAAAGAATACTTTTGTATCCGTATGTCCGGGGTAATCTTCTAAACTACTGGACCGATTTTAACAATTTTTTCACCGTAGATAGCTACAGTAACAGGGAGCAGGATAAGCTATAATTTATTTCTAAAAAGCTTAGTTTTAAAAAGTTATTGTGGAAAATAGTAAATTTCATGTAGTTTCCCCATTAAATGATTAAATTTTCAGTCCATTGTCGCAAAAATTAATTGCCTGGCAACAACAATATTAATAGTGGTCATAATGAAAATG
The DNA here is from genome assembly GCA_038373865.1 of Uloborus plumipes. Taxonomy (NCBI): domain Eukaryota; kingdom Metazoa; phylum Arthropoda; class Arachnida; order Araneae; family Uloboridae; genus Uloborus; species Uloborus plumipes. The sequence continues at coordinate 73,155 of JAXGGA010000591.1, forward strand.
TGAACCAAGGCTTCACTGGAGTAAGTATGAAATTTATTGCTTTCTTAGGATTTTTAGATTCATCTGTGACAATAATCGCTAACGGGGTAAATAAAAAGATAATTGATTTTGGCAACAGTTAGAGAACAGAAAATGTTTATAGTCAAAAAATTTCTAAGTTAGGTACGTAAGATGTTTTCACCAATGTAGTCACAAGGATATAAACTAATGATGGGACTTATTTTACGTGTAATGTTCGGAAATACTTGACTCCAGTGCGATTGATTTTACAGGGTGCGACAGAGAAACTTGTTGATTTTAATTGGATGCTAATTAGCAAGGAGTGGTCAGAAAGGAGTGAGAAGAGTCTCAATTTAAAGAGAGGGTCCTGAAGTTTTGTTATATCATAGTTTAGTTGTCGCCATGCGTTGGACAAAGGAGCAACGAGCGTTCGCCGCCGAATCTTACTTTTCAAATAATCTTTCAGTGGTCGCCACTCAACGTGCCTTCCGAACTCGGTTCAAAATTCAGCAAGTTGTTCCCATTCTTGGCTGGGAATCAACTGTTTTGTGGGTGAAAACATTCAGGGAAAGTGAGAGTGTGGCAAACAGAGGCCCAGGAGGTCAACGGATTTCCAGAACCCTAGAAAACGTCGAAAAAGTGAAGGAGTCGTTTTTGCGCTCTCCCAGGCGTTCGGCGCGTAAACAGGCTGCTGCTTTGGGGATTTTTGATTGGACACTGAGACGAATTCTTCACAACGAACTCCAGTTTCATCCCTACAAACTTGCTGTGGTTCACAAGTTGAGTGATAGCGTCTCCTTGAAAGGTGACGTACCGTGACCGGCCCGCTCTTCCGATTTGACACTCTGTGACTATTTTTATGGGGGTATCTAAAATCGATCGTTTACAACTACAAGCCCCGGACCCTGCAACGCCTGGAGAACAACATCCGGCTTGCTATCACCAACATCCCATCAGTCGATATGCTCGAAAGAGTGCTACAAATCTTGGGTACATGAGTGCATCATTAACAGGGGCCGTCATTCTTCCCGATGTAGTTTTTAAATCTTTCTGATATAAAAATTCAGAATGGGAACCATATCTTATAAAAAGTAGTAAACTGATACATGATGTACTTTTCCCTTAGTTGACTTTTCAAGTCTGCAAGTTTCTCCGCCGCACCCTGTACCAAGATTATAACATTTCCGATTTACCTGAACATTATTTGTAGCTTGCATTTGTATTTAAGGTGTGTAATACAGTTTTTAGTTTGTCCAGCCAGAAAAAATTGCCATTGTTTACAGAAGAAGCCATTGTGTGTATGGATGTGCACTTTAATGTTGAAAAATTCATGAACGAGTGTCACTAAAACACCATATCAGGCCGAAAACCGGGCAGGACCGGGTACCCGGCTAGTTATATCACGGGACGCGGGAGCGTCCCGCCCCGCCAAGAAAACTAAATACAAGCCGCCAAGAAATTTCCGTCGCCAAGAAAAATGTAAAAGAGCGACAAGGACTGTTTACGCGAGTAACCAAACCGGCGTTTTCCCCCCTCTGTATCTCAGCCCCATAAAGATCCTTAGAGTTCTTTTTTGGTATACTCAATCTCCAGCGGCCCCTGACGGCACATACTAAAGCAAAACATCCAGGACCCTCAGGGGGAGGGGTGATAAAGGTTATAAAATCGCTATTTTTCGCACTTTTTAAAAATTGTTTGACAGGGGTCCAGACTAAACGGTAACACGGATTGAGCTCTGCTTTTGCACCCACATTTATTTTGTCCCAAAGCTCGGCATAGGGGGTTTTTCGACCCCTCGTTTTTATTTTCCGTATCTTTTCTCCCCGGGGGTCTTTAGTGTTGATTTTCGGTATGAATATTCTCGATGAGACATTGAGGACGTTTTCCCAAAATTTACCCCCCGGGGTCATCGCACCCCGGAGTTATTAATGCTTAAAATTGGTCCGATTTCTATCTACTAGCTCTGTTCAACATCTGAGCATTTATGTTGTCACTAGGTGACCCGTGCGGAATTCCGCAAACAAAAAAAAAAAAAAAACTCTTAAATTTAAAATTTAATACGACAATTTTTATTGGCTTCATTTGCACAACATCGCCATCTACTGCCGTCGTTCTGACACCTTTTCAAAGAGATCAAAGACACGTTCACTTTTACAACTACTACAAAAGTGATACCCTATATTAAAATCAAATACCCAAGGCTACTACTAAACTAAATACTAACGTTATCGCAAAACTACCATAGTATTTTGAAACAATAAAAGTTACAATTAAGGTTTACCGAGCTAAGCCTTGGCTTGAAATGTCGCATTTAAAATTGATTTGAGCAACAATGTAACGATTTTGACAGTTGAGCAAAAAATTTAACTTTTTCAAACTTCAATCGCTTATAAGTCGCTTAAACGTGGATTTTCGAGATTCTCGTTACGCGGCGCTAGCGGAGAAACGTTCTAAAGAACGCATTTTTTTTAATCTTTCGAATGAAATCAAAATGGAGACGATACGACAATTATTTCGCTAGATAGAGTCAATTTTGTGCCCAAAAATTGAAGTTCGAATAAAAAACGAACCGACACTTTTTAGAGGGTGGGTCTAATTTTCGTCAATAGCCCGCGGGATAAGCTTCAAAATCATAAATTTTCTTGCAATTCGATAAAGAAATGAGCGAGTTTCGACCGGGTATAGGATTCGGCTTAGAGAAATAATATATGGAGATTGTTGGGCGACGAGGAAAGAAAACTCAATGATTTATAATTTCATCTGTTGCCAGTTTCTATTTGTTAACAAATAAAATATTTGTAATTGATTTTATTGCATAAGGCTTTTAAAAGGGATCTTCAAGTTAGTTCATTTTAATATGAGATCGGCTCTAGCAGTAAGGGTAGAGCCGCTATATAGACAGGCCGACGCATCAAGATTAAGTTTCACCACTTTGGATCCAATTCCTTAACTTTTACTTTCAAATTTTCATTGTTGCGGAGTAGGGTTACCAGAAAAAAGTTTTGGCACATTGCTAAGCTTTGCCAAATCCACGTGCCGCTAATAATTGCTCACAGTGAAAAATTACCAAAACGCGATTACTGGCCAGAAAAGACAACCACTCAAGCACACAAACACGCGCTGGATCCAAAGTGGTGAAACTTAATCTTGATGCGCCGGCTCGTATATATAGGGGCCTTAAGTAAGGGTTGGGGTTTTTTTTTTAACTTTTAATTTAATCGTAGTATTGTTAGCAACTAGCTTTGTTTTGCGTCGGTTCGGGTGGTACATTGTGATTGATTTCAAATTTATCCTAGACTGAAGAAGATCCTTGAACTTTTGCACCAAATGCATGCCGCCAAGAAAACCACATCTGTCGGACCGCCAAGAAAATGTTGAAGGGAAAAAAAATATGCAAAGTAAATTTTGAAGAGAAAAAAAAACAGGCAAAGAAATAATATTAATGCAAAAACATGTGATATCTTCCCAAAAACAACAGTGTTGTAAAAAAATCCCCCGCCAAGAAAACCTTAAATACTCAGCCTTAAAAAGTTATGATATCGAGTTTTCCCGCCAAGTTTGTGCCAAACTACAACTAACCTGTATGTATAGTTCTTTTAAATTGTTTTCAGTCCTGCCAGGCGGGAAGTTTTTACTCATTAAGCAACCACCTCACAAGACAAAGTTTCCTGCCTGGCAGGACAGAAAACAATTTAAAAGAACTATACATACAGGTTAGTTGTAGTTTGGCACAAACTTGGCGGGAAAACTCGATATCATAACTTTTTAAGGCTGAGTATTTAAGGTTTTCTTGGCGGGGGATTTTTTTACAACACTGTTGTTTTTGGGGAGATATAATTTTAATGTAAGTAATTAGGATAAACAAAATGAAGCGAACTAGGTAAGCCTTGACCTAAGCTTGCTAGGGAGACTTGACAGAAACACTATCTAGATGTCTTTGTTTAAATTGATAATGTTTTGTATAATGAACAGCTAACATATTGTGATTTAGGTCAAATGATCAAATTTTATCAAAGTGATTACTATATTTACCGTGATTAGAACCTGAGTAGCCTTCTTAATACTTCCAGGCTAGGTTTGTCCCAACTATAGAATCTGACACCTCAGAGTCGCAAAATGAGATACCACTAAGTCCTTAGCCAAGACAAAATACTCAAGTAGAAGAGCTCTATAGCCAGAAAGTGCAAGTTGAAGACTGGATAATAGGGTGGGGCGAAAAATAAAAAGTTTTTCAGATCAACTTCTAATAGTTGCCAAAAGTTGTCTTTGGTGATAGTTAGCTTTTGTGCAAAATTTGAGAAAAATCGGTTAATATCTTCAGGGGGCGCTGCAATCGCAAAGTTTTATCGTAGCTTTTATCGAGATTTTATGGTTAAAATATGAAAAACAATGCCGTTAACTAATATCATTGCATTTTTTTTACTCCGAAGATATATTCAAGCATTCAAAGCATACGAAATAACTCACAAAAAATTAATTGATATGATTATTTATATTTCAAACATTTAAAAAGAAACAAAAACGTGAAAAAAAGTAATTTTTTTTAAACATAAATATATCATATAAAATAATGTTTGTGAGTCATTTCATATGCTTTTAATGCATGAAAACATTTTTTGAGTAAAAAAAACGCAAAGAGACTAGCTAAAGGTATTCTTGTTGATATTTTAACCATAAAATCCATAACAAAGCTATGGTAAAACTTTGCGATCGCAGCGCCCCCTGAAGATATTAACCGATTTTTCTCAAATTTTGCACAAAGCTAACTATCACTTTTGGCAACTATTAGAAGTTGATTTGAAAAACTTTTTATTTTTCGCCCCACCCTACTGGATAACTCAAGTTTTGGAAGAAGAAAGAGGGCGAGGCATTTTGTTGACTCTGCAAAAGAAACTAATTTATGATATTTGGACTGAAATTTTCTAGCAGATTCGAAAGTTGCATATTCAAATGACTTGATGTTACTACTGCGTCTAAAGGAGATTTCGAGCAAATTGAAACTTTTCTCGATCCTTGTGACGTTACCATACAAAATATCAGAGTCATAAGTTTTGAGTGCAACTTTTCTGCAGATGTCGAATAGGGTTAAGTAAAGAAAAAATATGTAGCACTTCATGTTGTGCTAGTTCAAGTATCACTCCACTCCTTAAAACTAAAAATATCATCAAACCTGTGGTTTTGATTTCAATATTTGTGAATATTTCTACATTCATATAGTGGGTCCTGTCTCCTTATGCATTGGGTCAAGTCTCCCTATACCTAGAGACACTTGACCTAAATGTAGACTTGAGGTGTATAAATTTTTTGTACCATTTCTACTTCGATTTATGCAATTATTTTCAGTCAGAATACTGTACAAAATAATATAGTATTCATATGTATTTTTTATAGAGTATTCTTCGTTCGGTGCTATTTAATTTTCTATCTGTGAAACGAAACCAACCAACCAATCATTGAGCTCTATTACACAAATTATAAAAATTGAAAAATGCAAAACCAAAAGTTGGGTCAAGTGTCCCTAGTTTACCCTATGCTTATTTAAGAACTGAAGTTAGTTTTTACTTACCGAGTCAGTTAAAATAACAGTAGATAATTTTTTTAGCATAATTTCTGTCGCGTTTGACTTTTGCGTTTATTTAGAGTAAAATATGCACGCTTATTTCACAACTGAAAGTGATTAGTGACATTAAAATTACACTAAGGAACATTTTTAAGCATGATTTCTGCGGGGTTGGATTTTTGTGTTTATTCAGAGTAAAACATGTACGCTTATTTCATAACTGTAGCTATAGTTTTTTTTTGAATATTAAATTAGACTGTTAACACGCTTTTATAAACTTCATTTGTATCTACGTAATGGAATCTTTCAACTCAATTTTCACCCACTTTCTGTCATCAGAATCTTTTCAACTTCGATTTCCTGATTGGCATATTCGTAATCTACGCATAAAACTGAAAAAAAAAAAAAAAAAGCGCCTGACCCAGCTTTATTCCTAAAATGATAATATTTGCCTAAATATTTTAGGTGGTAAGTGATAGACTAAAATGAACATTCGAGTTATAAGTCTTCGAATTATCGAGACTCAAGGGGAAATTTTATTTTACTGTGAAACCACAAAAATAATGAAGTATATATATAAAGGCAAGTACCATGAAAATATACTTTCAATTAAAAAATCTACATCTTTTTATACGCTTTTATTAGTTTCACATGTGGGTTTCTATATAACTCTGAATAAAAGATACAATTCAAGAACCTTTCAAATATAAACGTAATATATTTAACACTATTATTAATGCTAAACTGTATAATTACATGTTGATGAATATAAGTGTTCTTGTTGTTTGTGCATGTAACTTTGAATAATAGATAAAATTCACGTTCTTTGCAACTATAAAAGTAATATATTAAATACTATTATTAATACTAAAGGCTAAACTATACTACATGTGTTGATGTATTATATTAGTTCCATGTAAACTTATAATACATCATGGTTTAAAGCTTCAAAGATAAATGAACTCAAAAGGCGTATTTTTTAGTTTTTTAAACTATGATTGTTACATTATATTTTTATTGTACTTCATATTTCTTTGCTTTTACTATAATGCGAAACAATCCATCAACAATAAAATAAATTACTACCATTCGTCAGATAGCTGAGGAGCTGTTTTGCGCATGCTCAGTGGGTAATGACAGATAAGTGTCAAGCTCCAGGCAAAACTCAATGTGTCTATTCCTTGTGCTCATAATTCCATGAAATTTAAAAAAGCAAAACTTACGATTAGCCCAAAAACGAGGCAATGCATCACAGTCACTACAACAATATTTTAAGACAAGAATTATTGACTCGCGCTGCGGTTATCTCCCACCTTTGTTTGTTATGCAAATATAATTTTGTTCTTTTCAGTGGCACCCCGAAAAGAAGTAACGGAACAACAAATAAAGTAATTCGTTCTTTTCAAAGAAAGCAGATAAGAATGAAAAATTACTTATAAAGAACTTCAATACACGAAGGGGAAGAAAACTGCTTTTATTGAGATAGGGAATCAACCAGTGCGGAACACAATGCTACAATAACTTCTTTGTATAAGTTCAGATATTTATTGGAAATTTTTTATCATTAATAATGGGGATTTATACGCTCAACCTTATCAGCAGCCAATATGTTATGATAATTTATTGTCTGCTGAAATTTTGAAAAAAAATTTCTAATATTAATCAGTTAATATTAAGAAGTTTTTGAAAATGTGTTAAAGCTTTTCTGGTTTTTGTCACTGCTCGTGTTTCAATTGACCTTTGTAAACTGATAAAATATAAGTTTATACGCGTCTTTTAGTTTGCCCTAAGGAACAGATGTATTTCATATTTCTTTCACTTATTCTCTGTACAGCTTTGGAAACAACCTACTTTGCAATTTATTATCTCTAATACTATAAAATGAAGTTTCCAAAAATCGTATGTTTGTTTGAACGCATCAATCTCGCGAACTACTCAGATGAACAAGCTGAAAAGTTTGCAGTTTGTTTGAACGCATCAATATCGCAAACTACTCAGATGAACAAGCTGAAAAGTTTGCAGTTTGTTTGAACGCATAAATCTCGCGAACTACTCAGATGAACAAGCTGAAAAGTTTGCAGTTTGTTTGTTTCCGCTCTAGAGAGGTTTAGAGGTCAGTTCGAAAAAAAAATTCGTTTCGTAACTCTTGTTTTTAATTCTAGTTAAAGATGCAATTTTTCCATAAAACCCCAAATATGGGCTGGAAAAAATACTTGCGCATGCATTACATGCTATTCGGAACGAAAAATTCTTGTGCGTTCGTTGATATTTGCTTCAATATTCTAGCTTAATTACTGCTGTAGTTATTTGTGTTTTCAACTGATTTTTTTCAAAGCTTCGCTCTATTCGAGACACTTGTTTCATCACTAAAACCATCAGTAAAAACTGAACAAATTGTTCACAGTTTCTTTTTGACACCATTAGAAAGATCGACTTCTTTTACCGTGATCAAACAAAATACGACCTTTCAATCAAGGATCCACACTTCTATTTCAATTAGAAAAAAATGCAAATGTTTTAACTACAGTGAACTCTCCCTTTTACACCGCCTCATTTATGCACTTTTTTTTCACTTTTCAACGATTTTCAATGGTCCCAGTACATTCTATACTAAAATAATGATAATATCATTCGTTTATGAGTCGCTTTAAAGATAAATATTTCACTTATGCACCGAAGTTTTCATGAATTGTAACACAATTTTCTTTGAAAAATTATTTTAATTTAAAAAATAAGCATGTTTCTTCACTTTCCTCTTTAATATTTCGCCTTTATCGCTCACGGAAGGCATTTTTTCCCGCATGAACTGGAGTTAGGACAGGGACTATTATCTATTATGGATTGTTTTAAAGGGAACAGTTTATGATTACAAATGCTACAATTTTTGTTTTCTCTTTATCATTGTAGTTACGTTACGGTAATTACCAAACCATAGTAATATATCGCACACCTACTTCAATAGTGTCACAACTCAAAAATCCGCTTTTTTCAGGAAACGCGAAAAACTGTTTCCGCCGCTGATATTATTATTGTGGGCTTGAAAGTCATGACAAAATGTGAGATAGTCCTTTAAAATCGAATTTCATTATTTGGTATTCTTCCCTGTTTGATATTTTATTATCGTGAAAATTAGCTAATTTTCCATAGCAAGTGAATCGTCTACACCGATTCAACTGCTATCTGGCTGCCACTGAATTCCTTCAAGTTAGAACGTTTTTTTTGAGATTGATAGAGCTTTTTTTTTCTGAATCCAGTGATACCAATAACTCAAAATTGTCATATTTTGAGTTGTAACACTATTGAAGCAAGGGTGCGATATGTCCTTCTACAGAACCATTCTCATTTATGCTCTCATTAGAACCAGTGGTTGGAAAAACTACATTTCTTTAGTAGCGAACTACAACTACAACTACTTTGTTACAAATGTAGTTAACTACAACTACAACTACTTTTTTTTAAATGTAGCGACTACAAACTACTTTTGAATTGTGGTCGCTACTTCGCTACTTTTAAAAAAATAAATAAATAAAAAGCAAACACCGTTTGAGGATTGACGGAAAAAATTCGAAAAATGGTTTACATTAATAAATTAACTCATTTTGAATATGGAATAAAACTAGGAGTTGCCTTTGAATTTATTTGTTACTTTTCCTTTTGGTTCCTTTTTTTTTTTTGCTAAAATTTGTCCTTTTTAGATTTGTTTTTGCAATTTTTACGAATACTCGCCACAACAAAGGATTCAAAAGTTGAAAGATTGAAAGAATTCAACCTTCAATTTTTTTCAATTTCTTGTCAGGGAATATTTAGGAACATAAAAGTTATTTGATTGTATTTCTTCAAATTAATGTATCTAAGGGATCAGCTCATATTTTTATGGTTCTTATTTCTCATTGCGTCCGCTGCTGTACTAGTGCAAGATTTGCACCAGTCAGAGTCAATTAAACCTTTTTTTTTTCCTTTCGTTCTCTTTTTTTTTACATTTTTTATTTATTTACTAGCTGCGTGGCCCGGCGTTGCACGGGCTGCAATGTAGGGAAGGCAGTTTGAGAAAACTACTCGCCGCCAAGGCGACTCGCTTTTAAAGTAGCGAGGAAAGTTTCAACAAACTACTTGCCACCAAGGCGGCTCGCCTTTAAAGTAATGAGAAAAGTTTAAATAGTTTACTCGCCGTCAAGGCGGTTCGCCTTTACAGTAGCGAGAAAAGTTTCAATAAACTACTCGCCGCCAAGGCGGCTTGCCTTTAAAACACCAAGGAAAAGTTAAACAAACTACTCCCCGCTAAAGCGACTCACTAAAAGGCTTTCCTGCATCAAAGAATCAATCGAATTATTTGCACATGCTTCCTCAAAAAAAAGACGATGTCAAGTTGCGCATACTTAGCACTCTCCCTAAATAACATATAAAATTCCTTTCCAAAAACAATTATTTCCAAACCGCTTTCTTCCTGTAAAATTAATTGCAAAATTCTAAACGAAAAAGTTCTTTTAATATTTGGATCGCAGCCAAAAAAAGTCCCTTCTAAAAACAGCAATTGCAGTTTTATTTAAAAACACATTTTCAAAATGGTACCAGAGAAAAAATATGTCATTAATAATTAGAATAAAAGCAATTGTTAGAACTTTGTTATAACACGTATTAAAAATGACAATGAAAAAAAATAACACTCTATCATTTTAAAAAGTTCAATTTAATTAACGTTTTAATCTAAAACCGCAACGGAAAGAAATAAATATCTTGGAATTTTAAATAGTTCAATTATTTAATTAACGTTTTAATTCAAAATGGCAACGGTAAGAAATAAATGTCTTGGAATTTTAAATAGTTCTATAATTTAATTAACGTTTTTATTCAAAATGGCAACGGTAAGAAATAATGTCTTAGAATTTTAAATAGTTCAATAATTAAATTAACGTTTTAAGTCAAAATGGCAACGGCAAGAAAAAAAATATTTGAATTTTAAATAGTTCAATAGTTTAATTAACGTTTTAATTCAAAATGGCAACGGTAAGAATAAAAGTCTTGGAATTTTATATAGTTCAACCATTTAATTAACGCTTTAATTTAAAATGGCTACGGAAAGAAATAAAAGTTTTGGAATTTTAAATAGTTCAATAATTTAATTAACGTTTTAATTCAAAATGGCAACGGTAAGAAATAAAAGTCTTGGAATTTTAAATAGTTCAACCATTTAATTAACGCTTTAATTTAAAATAGCTACGGAAAGAAATAAAAGTATTGGAATTTTAAATAGTTCAATAATTTAATTAACGCTTTAATTTAAAATGGCAACGGAAAGAAATAAATGTCTCGGAATTTTAAAAGTGCAAAGAATTTAATTAACGTTTTAATTAATATCTCAGCTAATTAACGTCGTACAATTACGCGGTTGGTCTTATTGTCTTCCTTAGAAAATTTCGAATAGAATGGTATTATGTTTGATTCTCTACGCTCAGCGGTTTTTGAGGAGTTCAAGATTCAGACGGAATTTTAAATAGTTCAATAATTTAATTAACGCTTTAATTTAAAATGGCAACAGAAAGAAATAAATGTCTTGGAATTTTAAAAATGCAAAGAATTTAATTAACGTTTTAATTAATATCTCAGCTAATTAACGTCGTACAATTACGCGGTTGGTCTTATTGTCTTCCTTAGCAAATTTCGAATCGAATGGTATTATGTTTGATTCTTTACTCTCCGCAGTTTTTGAGGAGTTCAAGCTTCAGACGGACGGACAGACAGACAGACAGACAGACAGACAGAGACAGACAGACAGACAGACAGACGCGGACAGATTTTAATAGTAGTAATTTTATTTTAAAGTAGTTTTCAGAAATCGCTACAAACTACAATTTTTTTGTATCGCGCTACTCACTACTCTACTTTTTTTAAAAAGTAGTGCGCTACACTACAAACTACTCAAAAATGTAGTTACTACAGTAGTTTCGCTACTTGTAGCGCGCTACATCCGACCACTGATTAGAACTTATGTCGCGTTTTAGATCTTTTAATGGACTTGTTCACTTATGCGCCTTTTTCTGTTAGTCTCTTGGGCCGGGGCATAAGTGAGAGTTCACTGTGTAGAGTTTGAAAATTCATTTTCGTTATTTCCGTACCTAATCAGTTTTACATAAATAGAGGAATGCGTACCAAGCGCATTGCCTCCGGACCAACACAAGAAAGATTTTACAATTGATAGAAAGAACAAGACAGATACATAGTGCAGGGTAGAGGTTACAGCACTGCGAGGGAAGTCGCAACTAGGGCGGGGGCAGAAATCTAACCTGCCACCTCGGGAATACACTGTTAAAAATTCAGGAAGCTTTTACGGTAAATGTTACTGTAAAACTGGTTAACTATTATTTACAGGGTTCAGTCATTAGTAAGGCAGATAATGTTATGGATCTAGGTGTCTTAATAAATCAGGACTTCAAATTTAGCCAACAGTGCAGCGTAGCTAGTAACAAAGCCAATAGGATGCTTGGGTTTATAAACAGATCTATTTCAAACAAGTCTAAGAAGGTTCTTCTGCCTCTATATAGAAGTTTGGTAAGACCTCATTTGGAGTATGCTGTTCAGTTTTGGTCTCCTTATCTGAAGAAAGATATTAATTTATTGGAAAGGGTACAAAGAAGGGCTACAGGATTAGTTAACGGATTTTCTAATTTAGACTATGATTCCAGACTTAGAATGCTTAATATGTATAGTCTTGAGCAAAAGAGAACTAGAGGGGACATGATTCAGTTGTTTAAATTTATTAAAATGAATGATGTTGCAGGGTTAGATTTTTGCACAGAAAGCAGGACAAGGGGTCATTGTTTTAAGCTGTTCAAATCTCAGGCTAATCTGGAAATTCGAAAAAATTACTATTTTAGCAGGGTAGTGGGAACTTGGAACAGTTTACCGGAAGAGGTGGTAAGGAGCAATGGAGTAGATAGCTTTAAGAGGGCCATTGATCTTCATTGGGGTCTTTAATTTGACTAGGACCAGCCCAGTTGGGCCCAGAGCCTGCTGCTGGTCGTCGCATTTGTATTTGTATATAAAATGTAGCGTTTACAGCACAAAAATTTTTTACAGCGAATTGTACCGATAAAAAAATTGCGATTGCAGTGCCGATTGATCACCACGTGACCTACTGTGAGATGCAGATGACACCCTATTTCCGCTCTCCTTACGTGTCTCATCTGGTACCGTGGATAGTAAATGGATAGTGTGATACCGTGGATAGTGTGAAAAAAATGGGTCCCGGGTTCGATCCTTGTCGTTCGTATCTTGCGCTTTTCAATTCTCGTTTTCTCTTCCGAAAAATTTTACAGTAAAAAAATATTTTACGATGAAAGTCACTGGCAACATGGATGGCAGTAACTTTTACCGCAAAATTTCAGGAAAATTTTGAACAGTGTACGAACATGACACACAACCGCCACTGAGCCGCCAAGCCTCCGAAATCTCCATTCCATTTTATTTTATTTTTTAATGTTTTATTATGTTGCCATGGTTACGTCTTTCAAATCCTTCGTTTGTAAATTTCAAACAAAGTCGAAAGTATGAATGCCCTTATCCTACTGTTACTTTCAACGGCATACCGGATCTACAGCTGGGGAAATGCTATGGACCATTCCATACGATGCTCGGTCAGTCCTAATATTGATCTACAGAGGTGCGACAGCACAGTGGTACGTTCATGACAAGCTTCAGTCACACTTGTTAGTCCTCATAGTAGGGCCCCCAGGAACCATTTTTAGTAGGACAACTATAGGTCACACACATTGGCAAGGATATCATAGGACTTCCTTCACCAAATTATCACCTTCTCTGGTCTGTTCACTTCTGTTTTTTGTCACAGATAAGTCATATCTAGGATCATTTAGGATGGAAAGTTAGACAACCTAGGTGTTTGATTGCATTGGCGACGCGTTTAGAATAACTGCAACAAAAAGACAGGACATCTCACTAGACTTTCATGCCTCATAGCTCGCCTGTACGATCGTGTATCCTTGCAAGGGGTAGCTCTACGAGGTACTAAAATCTCCAGTTCCCATTTGGGATTCTCCTACAGCAAATAATTGGTTTGATTTCGTTTTTTAATCAATTTCTTGTGTCAAAGTTGTCCATGCCGTTCATCTTATCTGGTGATGGTCAGATAAGTCTGACTGTGGATGGAGAGGTTCCGGGTTCGAATTCCGGCTTGGGCTAGATGTACTTCCCCTCTCCTGTTCCTGTCCTTTCTCTGTGTGAATGTGTTGTTATGCTTTGAATAGGGTAAGTGCTCCAGTAGTCGGCCACAATGACATAAAACTCCTCATAAATAGTACATTTTAAATTCAAAATCAGATATGACGCTTTCACACATTCACATACCTATCCTCAATCATCAACCAGTGGCAGTTAAGTTTTGGGTACTTTTTTTGAATTAGTAATGAGTCATTTCATTTTGAATGGTGTGCGCGTCATCCAAGACTGCGATTCTGCTTATTTTTCAGCTAAGATGATTCTGTGGCCGACTACTGGAACATTTACTAGTGTTGACAACAGCTTGGATTTAATTTTTTTTTTTTTTTTAATTTCTGTAACAAGTAGGTAATTCACTATCAGAAAGGTTCATCCTAAAGTTTTTACATTGTTTCTGTTGCTGTATTGATAGCTGAAAGTTCTAGGTTAGCCATTATCAACGAAAGATCTCTTAAATGACCGACTACTGGTGCTTTTACCCTAGTTGCCTGCTCTATTCACGGGTCCTTGTGGGACGTGTGTACTGTGGAAGTCGGACTTCAGACCACGTGATGGTGCAGTTGGGAAAGTGAAGCAGAGCACACCAAACTGTCAGTCTGGCTCGTACAGAGCAACAACGATAACAACATTGTAGATAAAATTACAACGTAAAATAGGCACAAATAAGCAGGGAAAGTCGGATGTCTGTGCATCCATAAGCTCAACATTTTTTTTGTATTGATAAAGGCGTTCCTTGTAAATCCGAAACACGTGTCTGCAATTTCGCTGCTTATTTGTGCCTATTTTACGTTGTAATTTTATCTACACCATTAGCACAAAGGTATTTGTCTTGATAACAACATTGTTCGTACGTGAGTATAAATTTCGTTTTTTTCCTGAGAGCTTCATCCAGGTACGACCATTTCTTTTGTTATAGAGTGTAACGGGGTGCCCATCCCCCCCAAGCTCAATGGCGCAAATTCCCCCCCCCCCCCAATTTTTCACGACCCTCTTGTGCTTTTAATTTTTATTTTTACCTCTCTTTTTTATTTTATTTATTTTGTTAAAAATTATTTATTTATTATTTTAAATTATAACTATTATTTTTATACATATTTTTTTATGCGCAGAATAGAGTCGCTTTTTTCCTCTTCCAGACATTCTAAGCACCACACACACACACGCACATAAAAAAAATATGATAAAGAAATAAAAGAAATAATTTAAATTAAAAAAATAAATTAATGAATATTTTTATTAAAAAATCCGAAAACAATTTAAATTAAAAAGTAAATTAATTAAAAAAATAAATACAATTAATAAACAAATTAGTTTTAAAAAATCCCCCCCCCCCCCCCCCCCAAATTTTGATGGCGCATCATGCGCCATAATTCCCCGTTGTGGGCTCTCCTGGAGTGTAATAAACTGTATTATAGTGTATGCATTGGTGTGATTAAAGTGTAGAAGAAAATACGGTAATAGAATCTTAATATTATAACGAACACATAATTAAAAAAACTTTATGCCAGATTAAAAAACACCAGGAATCTTAAAACATATAATTAACTTAAATTTATTGAATTATCAAGCCAGAAGAAATTAGTCATCTGTTATTTCTGTGAAACATTTCTTTTTCACTGAAAAGAAATGCTTTCCAACTTGGCTTATTACTACTGGTATCACTGAACGAAGTAAAATTAACTTCCAAAAGCAATTAGATTAACTATTTCTCCGACTACACCACTGTTACACGTTTCATTTACTTGTAGTTAACAATTACATTGTAATGGAATTAAATATTGTTCGCTCATAAAATAGCTAAAGAGGTTATTAGTTTTCAGCTCATTGCACTCTTAAGATGCATTGCGATAAGATTTAATAATTGTAGGAGAATTTTGATTACAGAAAAGATGGATTAATTTAGAAAATTCGATTATTAGTAGAGTCATTTTTTATTACAGATAAAATTTCAACCTTAAATAATAGTAGATAGTTTTGTGTTATTTCTTTACAAATGACGGCGTTATTACTTTTAACCAAAATTTGAAGGTTTTATTTTGAGAGTTTTGGTTTATTTGTGAGAAGAAGTTTTTGCGGGAAATGTTTCGTCAATGCAGAAGCTTTCAAATTAAAGGATGTGAAAGTTTAAGTGACACAACTATAAAAGTGTTGGTTTTATTTTTTAAATTGACGCATTTCCGTATATTATAATATTACACATATTACTACAATCTTTTCAATTCCCTATCATTACACATTACTACAATCTTTTCAAAATTTTGTTTAAGAAAAAACTAATGTTTAAAAATTGCCCTTCAGAAAAACGACAGGCATATTTAATTATGATCATCCTTTTTGTTAAGGATTTTAATTCTATTTATTTAAAAAAAAAATAAAAGGAAAACGTGCATATGAAATGCTTGAATAAAAGGTTTTTGTGAGAAATTTTTCATCAATAGGAGTTTTCCTATTTCTTAAATTAAAAGATCAGGTGACGCAACTACAAAAGAGTTTGTTTTAGTTTTTAAATTGACGTATTTAAGTGCTTTATGTATTTAGCTTCCCCATCATTGCACATTCCTGCATGAATATAGTTTTTAAAAAACTAATATTTGAAAAATGCATGAATGAGACAGGTTGTTTAATAATAAACATGCTTTTTGGAGGCCGAAGTGGCTCTAAGCTAGAAGTTTCACTTTGAATGCCGGAGGTTTTGGGTTTACAAAGAGCAGAAAAACTTCGTGATGGGCCCATATTAATCCATTTTTTTTAACTGCTTCTTTTGAAACGTTTGTTTTTCCCTTTTTCTTTTGGAAATTACGTAAGCATTGTCTTATTCTTTCATTTTTGCACACTTTATGCCCGTTTTAGAATTATATTTAACCCAAAGATAATTCTAAAAAAAAAAGAAAATAATATTTTTGCCATCATATGAGGCGTTTTTTGTCAAAATCAGCTTAGTACATGCAGTTTCAAAAGTTTTTTTAATTCGCCAACACTATTACAAGCAGTATCGGCACCTTTTAAATAGCTTCAGAGCGATTTGAAGATATATTTTCGCACTCAAGTTGGAAACCGAAGGAAAACCGCTGCCAAAAGCTACTTCCATTTCAAAAACACTTCAATTTTTTCAGATACGTATGATATAGCTAACACACAACCACCACTGGCCGCCATTGTACCTTGGGAGGGTTGGCGAAGGTTGAAATTCTTCTCAATCAGGGCCTGATTGTTATTTTCTCTCTTTGTGCTGTAAATCTTTCTTGTGCTTTCTTGTATGTTAATAAAGAATTATAAACTTTCGAGGCATTGGCAGCCCCATATCTCTAACAGTGGCCAATTGACTATGACGCGACAGCAGTAACAGCAGCATGTTTTTTGATTAAAATTAAAAATCAACGTAAATTAAAGCACAAATGGTGTTAACCCTCCTTTACTACGGTGGTGTAAGATCACATGTACACTACTGTTGGGTCGGATCCGACCAAAGGAGGGATAAGTGAAGAAGTGTACTCTGCCGTGGGCAGGTAAACGGCAGTATCTGCAAAAATGAGTTTTCGAGATATTTGAAGAAACGCGTTTTTGATTTCCCACAAAGATCAATAAAACATTGAACTTCGAACATAGGCGATACTATATGTTTATACCGATGTATTTTTTGGGTAATCGATTGAATTTTGATTTTGCAAGCGCAAAGAGAGGTAAAGCAGATACTGCCCTTTACCTGCCTTTTTCACCCTAATTGTCATGTGGAATTGACTGGCAGTCGGCAGTAACTGCACAGTATGCTACTAAATGTCCAGTATTTACATATTCGACAACATGCGAAGTAGATATGTTATTACGAAATATATTATTGCATTGTGAATGATATGGTTTATTTAAAAATATACATAAATACCGTGTTCCTTGATATAGATTTAATATAAACGAACGCGAAATATAATTAAAAAGTATAATGAAACTGTATTGTATTATGCAAAATATGAAGCAAAACTTGATGATTCTTCAGCCATTTTTACTTTCTTTTACTTAGTGAAGGAAGTATTGTGATCTCGAAGAAAATTTCACTCAAATTTCGGTCTATATTTTAATTTTGCTCGCCCCCGAATGAATGTTGAGTAGTTTTTTCGACCTATCAGCACGTGCATATGTACCTACTAACATATAAACAGCCGAAATATCCTTTTCGACCATGCCCCAGTTAATTACGATGAGTTTTCTCGTAACGTCTGTATGTACGTATGTATGTACGTACGTATGTTTCTATGTATGTGCGTATGTATGTATGTCGCATAACTCAAAAACTATATGCCGTAGAAGCTTCTAGTTTGGTATGTAGGCTCTGAGGGTGGTCTAGTTGTGCACCTCCCCTTGTGGTTGCATTCGAATGTTCCCAAGGGGGTCTTTTACCCATTTGTGGGCTAAATCAATGTTAATTTCAATGCAAATTGAGTAATATGATTTGGTACAACCACTTGGTGATATATCGCCAAACTTTTGGTCGCCTAGTGTTTGCCGCCAAGTTGGCGACAAATTTCGTGAAAAAATGATTTTTTTTAAAAATTTGGATTCAATTTGGCGCTATTGGGCATATTTTGTGAAGAAATCACTTAATAATGTTAAAATTGGCGATATTTAGAAAATAAATCATTGAAAACATTATTTTGCATTGATTCGGGACAAACTGGGGGTGTAAATGTTTGAATTGTTATCTTGCTCACTCTAATGTACTATTTTAACACTTGAGTTATTTATTATCTCCATATATTATTTCTCTAAGCCGAATCCTATACCCGGTCGAAACTCGCTCATTTCTTTATCAAATTGCAAGAAAATTTATGATTTTGAAGATTATCCCGCGGGCTATTGACGAAAATTAGACCCACCCTCTAAAAAGTGTTGGTTCGTTTTTTATTCGAACTTCAATTTTTGGGCACAAAATTGACTCTATCTAGCGAAATAATTGTTGTATCGTCTCCATTTTGATTTCATTCGAAAGATTAAAAAAAATGCGTTCTTTAGAACGTTTCTCCGCTAGCGCCGCGTAACGAGAATCTCGAAAATCCACGTTTAAGCGACTTATAAGCGATTGAAGTTTGAAAAAGTTAAATTTTTTGCTCAACTGTCAAAATCGTTACATTGTTGTTCAAATCAATTTTAAATGCGACATTTCAAGCCAAGGCTTATCTCGGTAAACCTTAATTGTAACTTTTATTGTTTCAAAATACTATGGTAGTTTTGCGATAACGTTAGTATTTAGTTTAGTAGTAGTCTTGGGTATTTGATTTTAATATAGGGTATCACTTTTGTAGTAGTTGTAAAAGTGAACGTGTCTTTGATCTCTTTGAAAAGTTGTCAGAACGACGGCAGTAGATGGCGATGTAGTGCAAATGAAGCCAATAAAAATTGTGGTATTAAATTTGGTAAAAGTGAACGTGTCTTTGATCTCTTTGAAAAGTTGTCAGAACGACGGCAGTAGATGGCGATGTAGTGCAAATGAAGCCAATAAAAATTGTGGTATTAAATTTTAAGTTTAGAGTTTTTTTTTTCTTTTTTCTTTTTTTTTTTTTTTTTTTTTTGCGGAATTCCGCACGGGTCACCTAGTCTCCATATATTATTTCTCTAAGCCGAATCCTATACCCGGTCGAAACTCGCTCATTTCTTTATCGAATTGCAAGAAAATTTATGATTTTGAAGCTTATCCCGCGGGCTATTGACGAAAATTAGACCCACCCTCTAAAAAGTGTCGGTTCGTTTTTTATTCGAACTTCAATTTTTGGGCACAAAATTGACTCTATCTAGCGAAATAATTGTCGTATCGTCTCCATTTTGATTTCATTCGAAAGATTAAAAAAAATGCGTTCTTTAGAACGTTTCTCCGCTAGCGCCGTGTAACGAGAATCTCGAAAATCCACGTTTAAGCGACTTATAAGCGATTGAAGTTTGAAAAAGTGAAATTTTTTGCTCAACTGTTAAAATCGTTATACCATTGTTGTTCAAATCAATTTTAAATGCGACATTTCAAGCCAAGGCTTAGCTCGGTAACCTTAATTGTAACTTTTATTGTTTCAAAATACTATGGTAGTTTGCGATAACGTTAGTATTTAGTTTAGTAGTAGCCTTGGGTATTTGATTTTAATATAGGGTATCACTTTTGTAGTAGTTGTAAAAGTGAACGTGTCTTTGATCTCTTTGAAAAGTTGTCAGAACGACGGCAGTTGATGGCGATGTCGTGCAAACGTACAAGAATTTACAATTTTTTTTTTTTTTTTTTTTTTTTTTTGCGGAATTCCGCACGGGTCACCTAGTGGAACTTAAACGTAAAAGGAAGTAGTGTGGCGTTCACATCAGATGTTTTAAAATTACTACAAATCAGTTAATGCTTTGTAATTTGCATCAAAACAAGAAATCACTTTGAGAAAAAGAGCGCTTGAAATGCTTGTTGTGCTGACGATTTTTTTTATAGCACTATTAAAACAGCTAGGGATTAAACTACAAAAACTATCGTCTGTTAGTATGAAAGCAACTGTAATTAAAAGAAAGCAAAACAATGTAAATAAAATCACTTCATTGCTACATTTTTGTTTTTCGTCTGCCAAGTTTGGCTTGTGTATCTTTGAAATATATTGTCTGCTAGTGGAGAGAAAATTTATTTGAAAGAAAAAAACCTGGTATGGACCCCACACTACTTCCTTTTACGTGTAAATTTCTTAGTAGATGCCTTAAATGTTTAAATAGTGCTTGGAATAAGCAAGATAACAATTCAAACATTTACGCCCCTAATGTACCACGAATAATGCAAAAAATGATTTACAACGATTCGTTTTTAAAATATCGCCGATTTTTTCATCATTCAGTGGATTTTTCGCAAAATACCGCCAAAAGCGCTAAATTGAGCCCAAACTCATAAAATAAGTTTTTCGCCAAATTTGTCGCCACTTTGGCGATATATTACCAAGTTGGCGACAAGCACTTGGCGACCAAAAGCTTGGCGATATATCGCCAAGTGGAAATGCCAATTTGTCTCACTCAAGTCTGCATTGATATTAACACTGATTCACATCAAAAATTAATAAAACACCCCCTTGGGAACATTCAAGTGCAACCAATGACCTCCCGTGACCTCCCATTAGGACACCCCTACTTTCGCTCTGTTTAGGTACAAAGGAAAACGGTTTTTGCGGCTTGATGCAAGTTTTGCACAGCGATTCATATTATGTTCATCCTGCAGAAATGCAGATACTGCCGTTTACCTGCCCATCGTAACGAAAAATGCAGTTACTGCTAATTACCACAGGTTAAAAAACAGTTTTTTTTCATCGGAAACCAAAAAAAGATGCTTGTACCATAAAACTAATGTAACATAGATTTCAAAAATGCAAAAAAATGAAAATCGAAAATTTTGCAGTTACTGCCCTTTACCTGCCCACGGCAGTACTTACCTTACCGATGATGTCGGGTCAACAGCTTCTTTACGACTGAAGAGTAGGTGCCCTTGGACGATACCATGAAGCGCTCGCTAACTTAGCTGTAGCGCGAAATATAAATTTGATTTGGGTCGGATACGACCCACCGTAGTAGAGGAAGGTTTTAATGATCTAAAGACCTATATTTCTTCAGTCTAAGACTACAAAACCTGTTGATTTTCAGACATAATAAATTCAAAAAATTCTAAAAAGGAATCAAGCCGAAGAGTCTTTTAAAGCCTAAGAAAATTGAAAAATGATCAAATAAAATTTGAGCTAAAATATGATTGAAGTTAAAACTTTTTTTTTATGTTGGTTTTTAACTTCAATCACATTTCAGCACAAAGCTTATTTGGTCATTTTCCCTTTAACTTATGCTTTAACGTGCGCTTGATCTTTTTTTGGAATTTAATTTTTTTTTAATTTATTATGTCTGAACTTAGGTGGTTTGTAGTCTTAGACTAAAGAAGTATAGGTTTTTGAATTATCAACATTACTTTTACTGTATTTGCGTTGGTTTTAAACTTTAATTAATACAGTCAAACCTGTCTATCTCGAATTTCACGAGACAGAAAAAAAATTCGAGATACGGAGGTTTCGAGATACAGAGGTTCTGAGAAAACTTACAGAAATAAGCAATTGGAACAAAGTCAAATACTTAATAGATTGTTTTGCATTGATATTGTTGAATATTTTACTGTATGACATGTTGTGAGGCCACGTCTTACTACTTGTGATGACTATAACGGTAGCAAGTTAATGCATACCTTTGAGTACGAACATAGTCTTTGAATGATTGTGCAAAAGATGATTTTTGTCTCCAAGCAAGTGGCTGGAGATGAAATTCAAAAATGAGAATCGTCAAAATTCGAGATATACAGGCTTTCGGGAAAAATCATTCCAAATAAACACGAGAAAAAACATTAAATTTATGCTGTAAAAGCAGGGAAATGAAAAATTTCGACACAGAGAGGTGTTCGAGATAAACAAGTTCGACTATATTAGAATAAAACTTGGGCGACAATTTTTCATTTCACATGCTCTTTGTTAAGGATTTAAAACTCATTTATTTTAAATCATAAAAGATACATCTAAAATATTTGAATAGGGTTGCGAGGTGTCTTAAAATGTCTCTCAGCGGGAGCATAAATTTATTCTTCCCTCCCATACACAAATGCCCTCTTTAATATTCAGGTATTGTGGGAGAGAAAAACTTCCCCACGTGTGCGAAATAAACATTTTATTTGAAGGCTGCGTGACATTTTATTGTAGGCAGCAAAAATGGGTGTTGGTTTTCTATATAATGATTCTTACTTTGTTTTTCTTCTTACCAGTAATGAGCAAATCGTTGATTCATTAAAAAAAAAAAAAAAAAAAAAAAAAAAAAAAAAAAAAAAACACACACACACACATATTGAGTGAAGTTTACATTGCGCTACGAAGCACCTGAATCTATTGTATTGAATTTTTTATTTCATTCATTTAAAATAATATATTTTGACCTGAGAGTCATTAATATTTCTATCCTATTAAAATCTAACTAAAACAACTAATTTTAGAAATGATTGTAAAGCTCTTATCTTAAAAGTTTTCATACGCTTTTTATATCATAACTTGGTCAAATTAACGAAACCTTTTTGTCAACATGAACCTTATCTCTGAGGCTACCACTTCAGTTAGCGATATTTTTGTTCATAAATGTCTAAAAAAGTTCATAAATGTCTCTTTTTTCCCTCGCTTAACCCAGATGCGTATTTGGACGTGAGGCCACCCTGGGCTTTTGAAACTGGCCACCCCCCCCCCTTGAGGTGTTGAATTTTAGAGTTGTAAAAAAGAAAAAAAAACTTTTTTATTTACTTGACATAAAATGTATTTTCAAGGTAAACCGCGCAAAGCCCGGCCACACAGCTAGTTAAACATGAAATTGGTTGGTTGTTAACAACCAGACAATTGGTAAAAATTCGTCTTTTGCGAATCTCAACTTTTACTACTACAAATCTGCTCTTACATTATTATAAATCAACATTTTTAGTACTTAACTAGCTGCCAGGGCAGCTAGATTAGCTTCCTGCGGCATGTTGGTGCATAACGTCCCCGCCGCCCTAACTATTACCTCATTCTGATGTTATATTATTTGATATAATTTAATGTTCATAAGATTTCAAGACATACCACGCACGTGGCTCGGCGTTGCACGGGCACTTCGTGCCTTGAAAGTAGTGAGGAAAATTTCAAGAAAGTACTCCCCGCCAAGGCGGTGCGCTAACAGGCGCCTTCGCACCTTTTCTTTTTTCCTGCATCAAAAAATCATTCAAATTATTGAGATGCTGCACAGGCACTTCGCGCCTTCAAGATTCTGAGGAAAGTTTCAGTAAGTTCAGCTCGCTCAAAGGAAAAAAAGCAGACATAGATACTCAGTTTTTAATACAAGTATATGGCTTTTCAACAAATGAATGTTTCAAAATATTACAAGTAGCTAGCGATAAAAATACCACTCAAGTGGCCCGCTTATGAGTTTCGTGTTTGATTTAGTCAAGCCTTCATTCAAAGTTTTCATTATCATTGTTATTACTGTTTCATAGCAACAATGGATTTCATATTTAATCATTTATTAGGCTTAATCGCTTTAAATTTGACTACTTATTAATTGATATCTTCGCTAATTAATATCGTATAATTATATAAATTGAAACTAATGAAGCCTGAAAAATTACCTATCTATCGGTACCTGGTTCGACTTTCAGTTCATTGGCGTTCAGGAGAAAGAAGCGTGACATAGATAGAAAGAAAGATAGGAAGAAAGAAAGATAGAAAGATACTCAGTTTTTAATATAAGTAGATTATATTAACCCTACACTGCATGATTTTTTTTTCTTTGAAAGGCATATATATGTTTTTTAATGTAATAAGAAAACATTGGAACACATTTTTTAAAAATTAATTTTGAGGAGAGATGGTTATATTTACTTTAAAGGTACCTGATACTTGCTTTTTATGCTTGAGTTGCCTTATGCATGGTCATAAGGAAAAATAGTCCATGTATCCAATTGGCAACGCTATGCAGTGTAGGGTTAAGAACATGCTGGACAGTACTGGTGTGGGTACTTTTTTTTTTTTTTTATTATACATGAACTGCCTAAGGGCTTTATTTTTTCTTTACTTAACTTTTTATCATTATTCAGAAAAGGTTAATTGCTTAACCACCAAAAACGCTTGGTTTTCCATGCGGGAAAAGAAAAAAAAAAACTTTTGCTATTTTTATTTTTTATTTTCATTTGTACTTATATTCATGTTAGCTTTATTAAATTTAAACTTTATTTAAATCCAAGCAATTCCTCTTGGCACATTTACCAGCTCACAATTGGTCCAGGCTCATGCCGCTCTCCATTCTCACCCAATGAAAAGACAGGAAGGTAGGGGGCTCCGCCCCAGGTACTTCCAAGTACATAAATGACTTTCGTCCTATATAATCAAATCACATTATCAGCAACTTGCAATTGGAATAAAGTAAACGAATAACGAAATAATAATAATATTAAAACAATCTGTGCTAGTCCAACAGATGCAGCGACAGCGTTTGCACACTTAATGGTGCGACATCGATGTCGATGTTTTCGAAACGATGTTTTTGTATGAAAAATTCCACCAGCATTCCAGTGTTATTAAATGAAGAACACTATTTAATTCAATTAATTGATGTAATTCTCGCGGCCGATCCAACCTGCTGTCTAAAAAAAAAAGTCTTCACTTTGCGTGGAAAAAGTGCTCCCCACTCGTGCCGCCCCAGGCTATAGCCCATTAAGCCCATACGTATATACGGCACTGCCTTAACCCATTATTCCCCGACGGGACTCGGAAGTCCCGCTTATATTAATTTAGTATTATGAATCATAACTGGCTGGAATCATGCTGAAGCTTTTAAGTACTACTCCTTGTACTTCGCTGAGAGGTCGACAGATGGCACCTGCGATTAGAAACAGTTTTCTTAAGGGCCCAAGGCGTAGGTGGCGTTGAACCCTACTGACTTTCAAAATTTGCTAAATTAATTTGGGACAAAAAGGGTTAACGACATCATGAATCGCTTATAGTACAAATGAGGTCTCAAAGTGACTTCAAGAATAATCCTCAGATGGCGCCACAAGTGCCACAATTTTTCTCGTCGATCATTTGAGAGAAGAGCAGAGAAACTTCGTGGTGAGATCCTGTTTTTAACTGATTTTTTTGAAGCTTTCGTTTTTCCCTTTTTAGCCTACTTTCCCGTTAAAATTAAAAGAAAGACGAAAAAAGTATTAAAAGTAGCTTAATGCATCCAAAAAATATCGCCAAGTTAAAAAAATAAAAAGGTAAAATGAAAATCGAAAAATTAAAAATTTGAAAGTAGGGTATTGAGATGGGGAATTTGTGTGTCGGTCGGTCTGTCGGTCGGTCTGTCGGTCTGTCGGTCGGTCGGTCTGTCTGTCCCCCCCTAATAACTTTTGAATGAACATTCCGATTTGGACAAACTTTTTTTTGTTGGAAAGATCTCGGCGAGTACAGCTCATTCCCATATTTGATTTTTCGATTTGAACAATTTTTGGTTCAACTTTGAACCGTTCAAATAACCTGTCCCGCGATGCTAACTTTTGAGTGAACAGTCCGATTTGAACAAACTTTTTTTTGTTCGAAAGATCTTTTCAAGGATACTTCATTCCCGTATCTACATTTTCGATTTGAACAATTTTTCGTTCAACATTGAACCGTTCAAACAAGTTGTCACCCCTAATAACTTTTGAATGAACAGTCCGATTTAAACAAACTTTTTTTTGTTTGAAGCATCTCGGCAAGGATACTTTATTACCGTATTTAAATTTTCATTTTGAGCATTTTTGGTTCAACATTGAACCGTTCAAGCAACCTTTCTCCACCTAATAACTTTTGAGTGAACCGTCCGAAAGGAATAAACTTTTTTTTGTTCGAAAGATCTCGGCGAGTACAGCTCATTCCCATATTTGATTTTTCGATTTGAACAATTTTTCGTTCAATATTGAACCGTTCAGAAAAAAAAAAACATTAGCGTCTACGGGGAATTTAAGTTGAATGTTGATCCTGAACTTAAAGTCGGATCTCCTTGAAACTAACTTTGTAAGAAAATGGTTTTGATAAGTAATGTTTGTAAAGTACTTTTCTGCTTTTCTGAGAATTCTTCTGTGAGGACTATGATTCCGACTCCGACTCCGCAAACATGGCGGAAATGCAGGCTCAGAAAAAAAATGACTGACTGTGCAGACGATTTTTTGTTTATTTATTCATTTGTTTTATTTTATTTATTATTATTATTATTTATTTATTTTGCAGACAATTTTTTTGTAACAAAACAAAACGAGAAAATTTTATTCTTTATTTATATTTAACAACTGGCAACGGATTAAAAGTGAAATTCGAGACATTTTATTAGCGGACGAGTTTTTTTTTTTTCTTTTTTTTTTCTTTCTTTGATAAAATGTGTTTTGATGCTCTTTGTACTTTTATTTATTTATTTATTTATTTTATTATTATTATTTTTTTTTTTTTGAAAACGATGGAGGATTTTTTCTACGGAGGAACTGTAACAGTTACACACTTTAAAAGGTGCGACAAAACTTTATTTATTCGTTAATTACTTTTTACTTGTCTATTTCATCTGATGAGAGGGGTATATTTTGCTTTTCGAAATCAGCTCTAAGTGCTAAAAAGATATGTTTGACATAATTTTCAGTCTCAGATAATCAAGAGAATAATGATCAGATGCGAGAATGTCGATGTCGATGTACGGGAAAGTAGGCTCTTTTAGTTCTTGACAGAACTTCTTGTTCTTTTGGAAGTTACGTAAACATTGCCCTTTTCTTTCATTATCGCACACTTCATGCCCGTTTTTAAATTTTATTTAATCCAAAGATATTTCAAAAAAACAAAAAGAGAGAGAGAGAGAAATGATATTTTTGCCATTATGTGAGGCATTTAGTATCAAAACCAGATTAACACATGCAGTTTAAAAAATCTTTTAATTCGACAATAGTATTACGCGTCAAAGCGATTTAGAAGGAATTTTCTCTCACACAAGCTGAAAACCGATCGACCACTGCTAAAAAACCTCTCATTTCAAAACCAGTTGAATCAAAAAAGATATATATATATAGCTAATATACAACAACCATTGACCACCACTAAACGCGGAAGAATTGGCGAATCCAGAAAATAAACTGGCAAAAGTTGTTCGCATCACATAAAGGAAGACATCTCGCTCCCGGTGGTTGAAATTTCCAATTGTTTGTTTTGAAAATTTTACAGCAAGCATTTTCATGCGTAATATTACAACACGAAGAGATGGTGGGTGAACTGGAGCAGAAACTGAACACTTCATTTTGCAACATGTAGGATCATTGAGAACCCGCAAGCCGTGTTGTTCTTAAATTAATCCTATGATCTCTCCATATACCTTCATATACCTCTATAACCTTCACTCAAGATTTTTTTTATATTATAGTGTTTTCAAGAACTGGCCCCTTTACTGAGTAGTTTCGTTTGCACATGCAACCAGTTTCTCGTTTTGTATCCAGTTAATCTTACACCTGCTGTTAATCCATGCTTGTACGGAATCACCGCTGTCAAAATGCAAGCGTAGTATCGATAATATTACCATTATAAATGTATTAATCAACCCATATTTCTGCAATACACCACCAAATCGGTTATTCCATCCACGTAATGCAGTTTCGTGCTTGCTCACACTCGTCAACCTAGAATAGAAAGTAACCGAGCCGGAGGCAGAAATCTTCTTAAAGAAGCAAAGAGAGCCAAAAAATCTGATAGCTAATGTAAAATTAAAACACCAGCGAGAGATCGCACGGTGGTACGGTACGAGGTTTTTTTTTTCTTTCAAATGGGGCTGCAGTAGAGGCACAACCTTTTGCAGACCTAGTGCGATCCCCCAATTATACTAGAATGCAGCTTAACTTGGCACTGACGTCACTACGGGCGGAACCAATAAGAGTTCACAAGCAGTCAGCGATCTCCTCTTATTCTCCAAGTAGGCTGTGACGTTTTATCTAGCTCGTTTTTCATAGGCAAACGTCACGCTGGCGTCACAATGTTTTTGTCAAGAAACGTTGCATTTTAGTATAAGCATCCATTCTTTCACGTAGCACCAGAATCGGCGGAATGCCATTACCACGAGAAATTTGACGCCCAGTTGCCGCCAGGTGGAGGCACCTGGGCTCTTTTTGATGCGAAAGAGCACTTGGAATTAATTTTGCCTAGGGATATTCAAAGCCAAACGAATACCCCAGGGGTCTTTTACATGCCACATAATCATACGACATGGGCGCCGATGATTTTCCGCATCTCGAAGTACCGCCGACTGGCCAACTCCCGGATCGAACCCGGGTAATCGGCGCGAAAAGCCGACGCTCGACCACCACCCCACCAAGTCGGCACGGTACAACTCGTAAACTTAAGTCAGAGCTACGCTGCCGTGCTAAGTACAAAAGTCGTATCTGCAGTTTTTAACAAAATTGAGTTATCGCCACCAGGTGGCTCTTAGTGACGTATTTTACCTAAATACAAAATTATATGGTCATTTGAGAACGGGAAATATTTTTAAAAAATTCTGAAAAAGTTTTATCTGAATCAAATACATGGTGGCACAAAACTTTAAAGAGTAATATCTCAGTTTGAGCTCCACTGCAAATACCACTTTGGGCTTAGCACGGCAGTACGGGTAAAAAGCAGTAAGTTGCCGCCCCTAAGCCAGGGCTAAGGCCGCAACATGCAATACACCGCCAATTCGGTAAGTCCAGCGGAACTGTAGATCTGAACGTTAAAGAGGTTTTCAATTAATATTTTGAAAACAAATATCATCCGGAGATGCGACCTAGCTAAGAACACTCCCGATCAACTCTTCTTTCGAACAAAAAAGAAAAAAAATAGTTATCGAATTCCTTGTTACGTCGGGGGTTAAAAAATGGATTGAGCTGGTTTTGATACGGTTATGCAGGGTGTCCACTTCAATCGTGGCCCAATAGCTAATTTCTAAACCGTTAGAGATAAGTATATAGTTCATTTCGGAAAAAAATCTCCAAATTACGAAAGGAATTTTGGGTTTATTTAATGTTTTTCAAAAAATCAAATTTTGAAAGAGTTACGAAATTTAAAATTTTATACAGCCCCCCAGTCCTATCAATCATATTGAGTAAAACATTTTTGACACTGTAACGTTTAAAACTAAAAAAAATCACCCTTCTACTACAAAAATTGACCGAGTTATGACGTTTTGAAAAATCAAGATTTTGAAGGATTTCGCATATGATCCCTTAAGCGATCTCTCGATGACGTCATGAAATAATGCAAAATCTTGATTTTTCAAAACGTCATAACTCGGTCAATTTTTGTCGTAGAAGGGTGATTTTTTTTTAGTTTTAAACGTTACAGTGTCAAGAATGTTTTACTAAATATGATTGATAGGACTGGGGGTCTGTATAAAAATTTAAATTTCGTAACTCTTTCAAAATTTGATTTTTTGAAAAACATTGAATAGACCCAAAATTCCTTTCGTAATTTGGAGATTTTTTCCAAAATGAACTATATGCTTATCTCTAACGGTTTAGAAATTAGCTATTGGGCCACGATTGGAGTGGACACCCTGCATACGACTGATTCGTAGCTATTGATATGTACGTACATAAGGCTTATAAAATAAGTGTAAAACAGGCCAGTCATTTCGGGGTTCGGGGGGGGGGGGGCTAAATTTGAGAAATCATGCATTTGCATTTAAATAGGTGTGGTTTTTGCCATTTTTTGGAAAAAGCACATTGTGTATACACCCTTTGCACCCCCCCCCCCGGAAAAATTCGAAATGACGGTCCTGGTGGAAAAGGTTTAAAGAAAGAAGTTTTTGTACATGGTTTGCTCCACCTCCTTTTTTTTGACTGAACGGCATTAAGTGGCATTTAATTTGCATTTAATTATAGAATATGTTTTTATTTCGTATCGAATAAAATTTGGTCCTGAAAATGACAACTTAGTATCACATCCAATCCCGCAACTTAAACGTTCTATCGCACTATTCTGCGAAATCTCGTCTTTCTTCGATTTTGATTCACACAAAAATATTTTTATTGCCTTATTATACCATAACGCCGATAGATGCAAAAGTTTCTTTTTGTGTCACGTTTTGTCAGTCTTTGATTTAAAATATGTTTTCTATAATTCTTCTTTTCCACCGTCCCTTTGATAAATAAGAAAGAAAACTTCACACATTCTTTATGACAGGCTTTGGCACATTGGCTGAGAACAACAAAATATTCTTTTTATATTCTGCCAAGCTGTCGCCCTGATCAAAATTCGTATCCTACTTTCAATTCGATTTTTGACAGTTAAAGCTAAGTATTCTGCGAAGCATGTTTTATATTTGAGACATAAAAGTCACTAAAAAGGAATTATAGTTTCCGTGATTTCGTAAAAAGTATTTAAGCTGCTTTTTTCTCTCTTTTTTAAGTTTTGTAGATCATTTCTTTTTGACATTATTACGCTACAAAAAAAAAAAAAAAATAAAATAAATAAATAAAATAAAATGTTTTTAGCAGAGGTTCCAGTTTAAAACTGTAAAATGCAAAATAATAAACAGCAAAACTAGCAATTTTGCAGTTTATTTCTAAAAAGCAGCAATTTCACAGTTTGTTACCACAATTTATATTACCTGTAAAATTAGCTGTACTATACTGGCAGAGTGGCAGCAGAGGTTCCAGTTTAAAATTGTAAAAGCACAGTAATAAACCATAAAACTAGCTATTTTACAGTTTATGACTGCAAAACTAGCAATTATACAGTTTATTACTGTAAAATTAGAAATATTACTATAAAACTAACTGTATTATACTGTAAAAACAACAGTATAATACTGGCAGCAGAGGTTTAAGTTTAAAACTGAAATGCACAGTAATAAACCGTAAAATTAGTAATTTTACAGTGATAAACTATAAAATTAGCCGTATTATACTGTAAAAGCAACATCTAGTTTTAATACGCTTTATTAGCTTCACTTGTGGGTATGTACGTAACTCTGAATAAAAGATAAAACTCACGTTCATTGCAAATATAAGAGTAATATATCTCCTACTACTACTATGAATACTAAAGGCTAAACTATGTTACATGTTGATGTACGAGTATTATAAGTGTTTCAGATGTTTGTACGTAACTGAATAAAGGATTAAATTAATGTTCTTTGCAAATATAGAAGCAATGCATTTTTTACTATTATTAATACTTAAAGCTAAACTATATTCTATAACTATATTTCTTATATTACACGTTGATGTATTAATAAGGGCATCCAAAAGCAATTTCTTTAGCTTTTTAGACTAATTTAAAGATTACAGTGTATTCATTAAAACAGTTGATGAAAAAATACATGTATTTCACAGGATGTTTCGCTTTATACATTTCTGAAGAATCATTTATTCTTTGTCATAAATAGCAGCCCCCCCCCCTCTTAGTCTTTTCACGAAGAATTAGATTGAAATGGTTTTCGGTGAGCTTATTAGTTAGGGCAGTTTTTCAAAATGGGGCCCACGAGCTCATGTTAAGGGGTCCGCTGTGCTATACGGCGAAAAGAATTGAAGGACGCGCAACAACATTTTCATAAAACGAACGCACATTAAGAGAGAATTAAAAAGTTCTTGTTTACGGGTACAGGCAGGGATCAGCCCCCCCCCCCCCCGAACCCTCGATTTTAACACATATTTGCAAACCAATTAAGTTTCAAATATATATGTTTCTTGTATAGCTCAAAGTAGTACCTTTAAGAAATGAAAAATAGACAAGTGCTCTAAAAACATACAGAACAATGAAGAAATAAGCTTAAAGTGAAAAAATAAAACAAATTAGAAAAAATAAACTTATTGTATCAAATCGAGTTTCTCTGGGGTTTTTTTTCACGGTGGGGGGGGGGGGGCTTTCAGCCGAGCCTGTCCCTTGGGATTGCGAGCTATTAAGACTCGGTGACAGGAAAAAACGTCCCCGACAAAACGTTCCCGGAAAAAACGTCCCCGAAGAAACGTCCCCGGAAAAAACGTCCCCAAGGAAAAAACGTCCCCGGAAAAAAGTCCCCAAGGAAAAAACGTCCCCAAGGAAAAAACGTCCCCTAGGAAAAAACGTCCCCGGAAATATCGTTTAAAAGAATATCCCGCTAAATATAATACATTTTCAATGTACCAAACCGTTATCGTGCATTATTTTCATCCCGGATAATAGAATGTCCCGCTTTTTAGAATATTTTTAAGTGGCAAAATGGCTAGTCCATTAAGCGGGCTCAACTGTATAAGGTCTGGTGGGGTAAGATGGTCAATGGGGAAAGTGGTCATACTTCAAAAAAATCTGTAGTTTACAAATAAATGTTTGAAGGAGTGATTTTTTTTTAATTTTTAAATTTGAATGTTTTCTCAGGTTTGAAAAAAGAAACATAAAAATTAGAATGTTTTTTTTTTTTTTAATGAAAATTACGAGCTCTATTTGTCCAGCCAATTGAAAACAGCAGTTGCACGAATGTGCATAAAAATCGGTTGCATGTGAATATTTTTCCCAAACAAATGTTTTATCCCATGTTCAGACATGTAATAAAATAATCTAAAAAGTTCGTTCTACTTTTTTTAATCCTAAAAAAAATCCCCCCAAAAAATCAATTTTTTGAGCCTTCAGGGAAGAAGCAGGATCCCTTCTTAACAAAAAAACAAACAAACAAACTATTGAAGGATTCAACTAAGAAACGACTAACCATACATTAACATTTGTTTATTTTCCCCTGACAATTATATAACTTACAATGAAATAAAATAAAATTGAAGAAAAATGTTGAACAGGTCAATTTAAGAACAATTTTGTTGATAAAATATATTTCTTTGTTTCCAAAATTCAAGTTAGAAAAAAAATTTAATAAAATATCTCTCATTTTTCAAAAGAATTACTTTTATTATGATAAAAAATTTAATCACTCACAGAAAATGATTTTAAAAATTTTTTGCACCTCATTTTTTTCCGAGGGAACGTTTTTTTTCCTAGGGGACGTTTTTTACGGGAACGTTTTTTCCTAGGGGACGTTTTTTCCGGGGTCGTTTTTTTCGGGGACGTTTTTTCCTAGGGGACGTTTTTTGCTAGGGGACGTTTTTTGCTAGGGGACGTTTTTTGCTAGGGGACGTTTTTTCCTGGGACGTTTTTTCCGGGGACGTTTTTTCCGGGGACGTTTTTTCCTAGGGGACGTTTTTTCCGGGGACGTTTTTTCCTAGGGGACGTTTTTCCGGGGACGTTTTGTCGGGGACGTTTTGCTAGGGACGTTTTTTCCTAGAACCTCAAGACTCGGTTCCCAACTTTTTCACGTCGCGACCCCTTTTCACTTGAGCAACCTGCGACTCCAGGCATCCTACAACCCCCACATAGTTTTATTGTGTGTGTGTGTGTGTACAGGTATTGCGCTTATTTTACGATATAACTTAAAGTGTTTGAGCTATTTTATTCATGCTTAATGGTAACACACAACCATTGAAAAAATAAGCAGGAGACAGTTACTGTAATAGAAAATATATATTTCGACACTTTCAAAACTTTTAGCGCTCTAGCAGTGGCGAATGCAGGATTTGGTTTTTGGAGGAAATGTAGTGATAGAAGAAATCTATCGTCTGGGTCCAACAAATCAAGCTAATTTCATTACATAAGCGGAGAAATAGAAATTAACAATATGAGCTGGTTGCAGTAAGTGTAACATTCAGGCGAGTCCTCCCCCGGAAGAGTTTCGAAATTGTAGTCCTGAATTTGCAATGTAGACTCAGTAGTTGGGGCGAACCTAATCTTGCAGCATTGGTAAGGCTACGCAGATCCTATTCTATAGGTATTAACCCTTCACTGCACGATTTTTTATATTTTCATGAAAAAAATCATTTGTTACCTTTTAAATAGCCCTGAGTTCAGGAAAAATGAAGAAAAAAAATAATCTTAAAAATGTGCACCAAAACTGATGTTTTAATTGTGTGTTCTATATATGGCACAAAGCACATAGCATATGCTTTGTATACCGATAAGTGTAATAATCTACAATGTGTTTTGTGCCATAAGTGGTAGAAACAAATTTTCCACTAAATGTATTTAAACATTTTTAGAACAAAGGAAATAATGACTAAGCACACTTCTAACGGAAATACAGACACTCTTTCTTTCAAAAGCAAGAGCTGTAATACCTACCCTAGTACAACTAACTAGTGCATAAAAATCACACTAAACTGTTATAGCAATGTTTCAGAAGGGGCACAAAGCTCAGTTTAACTGCATTTAAAAATCATAGGAATATATGAGGGTTTATTTGGTTTGTGCCAGATCTGGCACACCGTGCAGTGAAGGGTTAAAAGGCTGCCAGGTTATGATTGCACCAGCCAAAGTGACATAAGTAGGAAAAATGTTTATGGAGTTTTAATGAACGTTTCGAGATTGAAGATTTTTACTTAACTTTTCGAAATTAAAGTCCTAGAAATGAAGCTTTAGACGCTTAGAAGGGTGGGGGAGAATTTTTGACGCTCTCTAAGTTTTCGAAAATAAAATGCCCTCACAAAACGCAGTTATAGACATTAAAGCAAAAGATGGGCTTCAGGCTCTCACTTGGAAAATTTTTGCAATTTTAAGTAATCAAAACGCAATTATAGGCCGTTTTCGATAACGTTAGGAAAAAGTTTTGAGTTTGGAAACTTGCCCGCAAAATTTTAGACAATAAAGTTTAAAAAACGGCATTTTTGACCAGTTTCAATAATATGTGGGGGGAGAAAAGTGGGGGTACCTCACCAAACATTTTTCGAAATTAAAGCTCCCCCCCCCCCACAGAAAAAGTGGGTTATTTTTAATGACAATTGGAAATGCTCAGACTTTCCCCCGGACTTATTTTGAAATATTACTCCTATAAACGCAAGTTTAGATGATCTTTACGTGGAAAGGAGTAGCAGGCGACCACAGTAGGTTTTTTTTTTTTTTTTTTTCAAATTCAGATTCTAAAATTCCAATTGTTTACTACTTTTGACGAAGTTGGAGAGACTTGATCCAGTTTGGGACTTTTCTCGGAATAGTCTCAAAATTAACTCACAACGCAAGTATAGGAGCTCTATAATGACGTCAAAGTGCAGAGACTCTCAACCAAAAATTTTTCGCAATTGTTTCAAAAGCAAAATTTTAGACGATTTTTTAGAAAGAGAGGAAATTAGAAGACTTTCGCGTAAATTTGAAGACATTAAGCCCCCTAAAACGATTTTAAACTACTCTTAGAGAACATAGGAAGGAGGAATTCTTCACTGCGCTCTAGTATTGATGACTCCATTTGGGGTCGCGACTAACAGGTTGGGAACCACGGAGTTAGAGGTAGGGGTGATAAAAACGTAAAAACATATATTAGAAGAAACAAAAAAGATTTAAATGTGTCAAATCGAGTTTTTTTTCTTTGCACACGGGTTGGGATCCGCAAAGTTAGTAATTTTCTTTTTCATTTGTGGGTCCGTGGAGGTCTGGACTTAATAGGAATTAATAGGAGCATACACAAAACATACATCTAATGGTAAGATAAATTACTAACATGCAACATTGCAATGCTGCCTGATATACGAATCTTGATTCACTCAAATGCAAGTCATATCCTTCTTGACGATGCTTTTTTTTGTGCCAACAGTGATTTCTCATTCATGTACTAAAATTAACCTTATTTTAAATAAAATAAATACTCTGCTCATTAAAACAACGTATAGCCATAGCTACTTACATCGTGAATAAATGTTCC
Source organism: Uloborus plumipes (assembly GCA_038373865.1). Lineage (NCBI taxonomy): Eukaryota > Metazoa > Arthropoda > Arachnida > Araneae > Uloboridae > Uloborus > Uloborus plumipes. The sequence goes on from JAXGGA010000591.1 coordinate 109,207, forward strand.
AAAAACACACAGAAAAAAAAAAAAAAAAAAACTAGAAACTACTTTTTTTACACAAAGGAACAAGATTATTTATTATTTCTATTTTTATAGCAGCTCAGTCCACGACAAGATACAACTACCCAGGTAGCACAAATAACCTTTAAACGTTTTATAAACGTTTTTAAGCGGTTGTTACAACGTGAATAACCATTTTACAACCTTTAAAAAATGAAGTGTGCTACTTGGATAGAAATAAACATTTCGAAAAAAAAAAATACATTTCATTGTGCAAAAAAAACATTGAAGTAGTTCGAATAAACAACCCCAAAACAAACCGCAAACGTGAATGACAAAAAAAAATCAAAGTAAATTGCTGAGAGAAATGCAACTAAACTATTACAAACTATAACTTTACTATTGCGGCAATTGAGAACATGAAATACACATTTATGGAAGTTAAAACGCTCTAAAAATATGCATTTATCTGCACGAAAAGTTTCAATCAAGAATGCAAAAGGACAGCTGAGGAACACAAAAATTGTCTTAAAATATTTCAAATTAAACCAAACTGTTTTCAATGGTGGTTAACTTTGAAATTAAAATAAAAATGATACAATTTTATTCAAAATTACATTTGTCGCGTGCATTTTAAAAGAAAATAATAATAATAATATACAGTGCAAGAAATTCAAAGGAAAAACAAAAGGTCCAACTTGCAAAATCGATTTCCATATATTATTTCTCTAAGCCGAATCCTATACCCGGTCGAAACTCGCTCATTTCTTTATCGAATTGCAAGAAAATTTATGATTTTGAAGCTTATCCCGCGGGCTATTGACGAAAATTAGACCCACCCTCTAAAAAGTGTCGGTTCGTTTTTTATTCGAACTTCAATTTTTGGGCACAAAATTGACTCTATCTAGCGAAATAATTGTCGTATCGTCTCCATTTTGATTTCATTCGAAAGATTAAAAAAAATGCGTTCTTTAGAACGTTTCTCCGCTAGCGCCGCGTAACGAGAATCTCGAAAATCCACGTTTAAGCGACTAATAAGCGATTGAAGTTTGAAAAAGTTAAATATTTTGCTTAACTCTTAAAATCGTTAGCATTGTTGTTCAAATCAATTTTAAATGCGACATTTCAAGCCAAGGCTTAGCTCGGTAAACCTTAATTGTAACTTTTATTGTTTCAAAATACTATGGTAGTTTTGCGATAACGTTAGTATTTAGTTTAGTAGTAGCCTTGGGTATTTGATTTTAATATAGGGTATCACTTTTGTAGTAGTTGTAAAAGTGAACGTGTCTTTGATCTCTTTGAAAAGTTGTCAGAACGACGGCAGTAGATGGCGATGTTGTGCAAATGAAGCCAATAAAAATTGTCGTATTAAATTTTAAGTTTAGAGTTTTTTTTTTTGCGGAATTCCGCACGGGTCACCTAGTATTTTATAAACTTATTACGAAACCTTTAACTTCTAACTTTTATAATGAGAGCTAGTAACAAAAATTTAAAACTTACCTTTGTTTTCTGCACAATCCAAAGTTAGGCAAACTTCTCAAATTAGTAGCAAAATCCACAAGCAGCCATTTACAGCACAACATATTTTCAAAATGGCTGCGTCTTGCTAAACAAAAAATGAATCCGAAAATTGGCAAGCTTCGCATGAACTCGCTAACCCATACTTTTCACACACCCAACAATTTCATTTTCAAAATGGTTGCGGAATTCTGAATCAAACTAAAACATTAAGTGTTGAACTTTTGACACTGAAAACGATTGATACATTTTTGGCAGAGTATTTACCAAGACCGCCGCTATTTTGTGTGGGGGCACGTTCTACTTGCAATCTTCTCCACAAAGTTTCTTGCAGCTCTTGATGAATAAGTGCAATTCCCCGATAAGGTCAACCAGATGGTCAAATTTTCAAAATTAATATTTGTAAGCAAACAAGGTATCATTTTAAAGGTAAAGAGTTGTATATTTTGAAATTCTTGTCTAAGTTTTGATAACTTAAGTTTTAACGAAGTTACAAGAGGTAAAACTAAGGTCAACATCCAGAGCGTTTTCAAACTATATTTGACGACTCTCAAAGAAGCTCTGTTTTTTCCAAAATATACATACTAAAATTATGAATTAAGACGAATAACTATTTAAATATTCAATGTACAGCAGGTGATGCTGCAAAAATGTGTGAGAATATGATTCATTTTGATTTGTGACAGAATTTCCATGGGGCACTTAAGTGTTTTACGTCCGACACAAAAATGTGCGATTAGTTATGTTGGGCCTATAATTTTAAAGCTACATACATCTAATTTTGTATACAAAGTAAGATCTTTGGTCTCATTGACGTAACCTATTAACATTTTGTGACAAGTAAATATTTTTAATTGAAATCTAGGTGTCGGACGTAAAGAATTTTTGTACGTCCGACACCGTTTACGTCCGACACTGTTACATTCCTTATATAACACTTGTTTACAACTGTGATTCTCCATATTTTGCCTTTAATTACAAAATTAAAGTGAAACATGATTGAAAAAAATAATTTTGACTTTACTGTGCATACATATACTTAAAATTTACTTATTAAATAGTAAACTTTGCTTCAGAATAATAATTTTTTTCCCTCGTGAGACATTTATATTAAGACAATGACAATACATCTGAGTTGTTCGGGGAACTCTTGAATTAAAAAAAAAGTTTATATACATATTATTGCTTTGAAAAAAACAACAACAACCCAACTCTAAGTATTCATCTAGAGTTTTGAAGACTAGATCACCACAACACAACCTGTATTCAGGCCCGTCATTTAGGGGGGGGGCAGGGGGGTCAATTGCCCCCCTGGCTTTGAGAAGTCAATGTATTTATATATAAGTAAGTGGGCGTGATTTTTGCTGTTTTCCGATGAAATTGCATTGTGTTTTCACTCTTTGCCCCCCCCCCCCCCTCCCCCCTTGGAAAAACTTGAAATGACGTCCCTGCCTGTATTGTGTTTCGCAAAGAGTCAGAACACATGGATTTCGTAGTTGGATTTGTACAAGTGAATGCTTACATTTTTTTATCGGTGTTCTGATTAATATTCATATTTGCTAATTGATGGTGGTTGATGCCATAGGAGGCACTGTGAAAAAAACTCTTTGGCGCCGCGTTAAAGCATGGAAAATGACGGTGACAAACGCGGAGCAATTTTCTCAAGTTGCAGCACTTTTAAATCCAAATATGCATATAAAGTATATTCCAGCAAAAGATATACACATAGATACAAAGCATTTGCATCAGTACTGGAAAGCTGGTTTGCCTATTCCAAACATGAAATCTGCTCATTCTGCCAAATCAGTTGGACAAAATCAAGTTCAAATTGGTGACCTATCACGCGATAACAGATAAAGAACAGTACCAATATTTTCTATGTCAGAATCTTATAATTCCGGAATCGAAGAAATCAGCAGATCTTGATACAGTAAACATGAATGACTGGGTTGTGGTAACGCATGATGCCAAGCTTTGTCTTGGATGTATCACCAAAAAAAAAATTGCAAATTACATTGTAGTATCAGTCATGCATAGTTCTACAGGCTATTTTAAATGGCCAAGAACTGAGGATAAAATATTTTACAAATTACTGGACATTATTAAACGTATTCGTCCTCCGATCCCAACAGGAAAAAGGGGACAGTTTAAATTTGATGAATCCTTTTAAATGTTAAAAAATAATATATGTGACCTAGGAATAAAAGTTAAGTTAATTTTCCTATTTAAGACTGTAATCATTGACATGTATGTACATTTAAGAACAACAGTTTCGGTCCAATTCGAAAAGTTTACGTCCGACAACGCAAATTTGCATCCTAGCACCAAGGTAAAGTAGTTCCAAATTAATTTTATTCAAAACAATATAATTAAAAAACTGTAAAATATGCTTTAATCATAAGTATACTATCGATCATAGCTGTTTTTAAAATTAAAATGTAAGCCAATTCTCAGAGTTTCAGTAAATTTTAAGTGAATCTCCAATTTTACTATTTGTGCGTTTACGTCCGACACCAACTCTTTAAATCTATGTATTTCTATTTTAGAGATGCATTTTAAAAAACTAACATGATTTTTTATTCATTATGATGTAGCGAGTATTTCGAATACCAACTTAATCATTTCTATTCAGTTTATATTTGATAAATGGAAATAAAACTAAAAAATATTTCTTCATTTTTTACGTCCGACAATATGGAATTGCCCTTCTAGTGCTTTTAAACAGCACGAAATTAACATGCAATATGTTGTACATTAACGTTACAGAGACTTTTCGCTGCAGTGACCAATTTTGTTTAAACGGCAGGGGCTTTACAATTAAAGCCGACTCTATTAGTATTTTTCAAGAATGAAAATAACTATTTCCTTCTACCCCAGATGTAATTTTCGACATGAAGATAATTTTGCAGCTATTGACATTTACTATTCGCTTTCGTTTTAAAATTTTTATTCACTTTATCTCAATTTCAAATTAAAAAAAAAAAATCTTTTCGCTAACAGTTTGCAGAAAGTGAAACTTCATGTAGAGATTTTTTTTTTTTGAAGAGGAACTGTTATCATAATTCATGACACTTTAAAATCTACCTCAGAGACTATTTATTTCATTTTTACTTTCTTCTATATCTAATATATAGAAGAAAGTATTGGTTTCGTGAAAATTTTCGAATGTCGAATTTTGACGGATTTGCACGTTTTGAGGTGCGCTGAGTCCATTTCGACCATTTTTGGAAAATGTCTGTCTGTGTGTCTGTCTGTGTGTCTGTCTGTCTGTGTGTGAGTCTGTATGTGTGTGACCAGTTTTTGTGGCCGCGCTAGAGCAAAAACTACTGCATGAAATCGAACAAAAATTTTTGCACATATGTACCACCATGTGAACTGGTGCACCTGACTTTGTTTAGCGAATTCCTCCAAGGGGGGTGGAGCAATCGCACGTGCTCTGCGCGGGGGTGATTGCTATATCTCAGGAAGTAAAAGGCGGAATCAAACGAAAATTGGTCCATAGGTAGACCCTACTGAGTACAGGTGCTGATTCAATTTGTTTGTCAATATCTTGAAGGGGGGTGGAGCAATCGCACGTGTTCTGCGCGGGGGTGATTGCTATATCTCAAGAAGTAATCGGCGGAATCAAACGAAAATTGGTTTGTAGGTAGACCCTACTGAGTACAGGAGCTGATTCAATTTGTTTGTCAATATCTCGAAGGGGGGTGGAGCAATCGCACGTGTTCTGCGCGGGGGTGACTGCTATATCTCAGGAAGTTACCGGCGGAATCAAACGAAAATTGGTCCATAGGTAGACCCTACTGAGTACAGGTGTTGATTTGATTTGTTTGTCAATATCTCGAAGGGGGGTGGAGCAATCGCACGTGTTCTGCGTGGGGGTGACTGCTATATCTCAGAAAGTAACCGGCAGAATCAAACGAAAATAGGTTCATAGGTAGACCCTATTGAGTACAAAAGCTGATTCAATTTGTGTGTCAATATCTCAAAGGGGGGTGGAGCAATCAAAAGTGCTTATTTTGTCATTGCACCTACTGTATCTCGGGAAATATTGCTGCGATTTGAATGAAATTTGGAATAACACTAACTCATTCTGGAAGCAAGCATCGATTAAATTTTGGCGCCAATCGCCCCAGGGGGAGGGTGGGGTGATTTTTGCGCTTAGTCAACAATGCGAAAAATTAATTCATTAAAAAATCGCTTTCACGCTATTTAATTATCAAAACAGCTGAAAACTTTCAATGATTTGAAATTTTTAACTATTGCCAATTTCTTTTTACTAAAAATAAAATGTTTGCAATTAATCTAAACAAGGCTTTTGCAATGATTTCCAATTTCGCTCATTGATTCTGCATTTGCCGGGTTATTACGATAATTGGGAAATTGGAGCTGCTGTCTCCAATTATTCTGGCGAGTACGTATTTTTTGTACATGAACTCATATTAGCTGCTCTTCATACTTATTTATATTAATTATCCTGAATTATTAAGAAACAAGTACAATATATTTTAACTTATAATTATTAGCACATCTAACTTAGTTCAGAAAAAAAAACTTAAAATAACTAAAATTCTAAAATGTATTGTTATCATGCATAAAAGGATAAAACGTTGACTTCGTTATTAAGTTTTCGCTCCTGTGGATAAAACTCTCTGCTTTCCACATCATGGTTTTGATAATCATTTTTACTTTCTTCTATATCTAATATATAGAAGAAAGTATTGGTTTCGTGAAAATTTTCGAATGTCGAATTTTGACGGATTTGCACGTTTTGAGGTGCGCTGAGTCCATTTCGACCATTTTTAGAAAATGTCTGTCTGTCTGTCTGTCTGTGTGTGTGTGAGTCTGTATGTGTGTGACCAGTTTTTGTGGCCGCGCTAGAGCAAAAACTACTGAATGAAATCGAACAAAAATTTTTGCACATATGTACCACCATGTGAACTGGTGCACCTGACTTTTTTTAGCGAATTCCTCCAAGGGGGGTGGAGCAATCGCACGTGTTCTGCGCGGGGGTGATTGCTATATCTCAGGAAGTAACCGGCGGAATCAAACGAAAATTGGTCCATAGATAGACCCTACTGAGTACAGGTGCTGATTCAATTTGTTTGTCAATATCTCCAAGGGGGGTGGAGCAATCGCACGTGTTCTGCGCAGGGGTGATTGCTATATCTCAGGAAGTAACCGGCGGAATCAAACGAAAATTGGTCCATAGGTAGACCCTACTGAGTACAGGTGCTGATTCAATTTGTTTGTCAATATCTTGAAGGGGGGTGGAGCAATCGCACGTGTTCTGCGCGGGGGTGACTGCTATATCTCAGGAAGTAACCGGCGGAATCAAACGAAAATTAGTCCATAGGTAGACCCTATTGAGTACAGGTGCTGATTCAATTTGTGTGTCAATATCTCAAAGGGGGGTGGAGCAATCAAAAGTGCTTATTTTGTCACTGCACCTACTGTATCTCGGGAAATATTGCAGCGATTTGAATGAAATTTGGAATAACACTAACCCAATATGGAAGCAAGCATCGATTAAATTTTGGCGCCAATCGCCCCAGGGGGAGGGTGGGGTGATTTTTGCGCTTAGTCAACAATGCGAAAAATTACTTCATTAAAAAATCGCTTTCACGCTATTTAATTATCAAAACAGCTGAAAACTTTCAATGATTTGAAATTTTTAACTGTTGCCAATTTCTTTTTACTAACAAACAAAATGTTTGCAATTTATCTAAACAAGGCTTTTGCAATGATTTCCAATTTCGCTCATTGATTCTGCATTTGCAGGGTTATTACGATAATTGGGAAATTGGCGCTGTCTCCAACTACTCGGGCGAGTACGTATTTTATTTTGTAACCGGAATTCATAAGATAGATATAGAAGAAAGTTTCGTGACGGCCACGACAGCTAGTTTATTTTAGCGCACACAAGTAAAGGGTTAACGAAAAACATCTTTTACTTTCTTTGCAAATGACCAAACAAGGAATAATGCGATGCATTGCAAGCGGCAAACGGGAATATCTGGAGGTAGCTTCAATTTCTTGCCAAGTCTTCAAATTTGGCGACTTTTCTGCCGAATTTAAGACCCCTTATCTTGCAAACGAGGGTACGCGGGCACTTGATCTTTGGGTCAAAAACATGCCACGTTATGCCCTTTTGAATGATACTATTTTAAACTTTTTTCATTATTACTTAAGTCAAGTACTTTTCTGGTCAGGAATTCACATCGGGGTTTTAGCTCACCATAAAGAGGGTCTGAAATCTTATCTGGGGTTTCCTTCTACGAATCCTGTTTACATCCGATTTTTGTCAAATTCGCCAGAAAGGACTTTTGATGCTAAAGAATTCACATAAGGAAATTTTTGCCAATCCCCCCCCCTATTGTAGGAGGGGGCGCCAAAAATCAATCAAACGGAATGCTTAAGTATATTTAAAAAAAATTCTTTTTTTTTTCAATTAAAAAAAAAGCCAAATAGGTCTATATTTCAACTTTGAGTCATAAAATTGCTCTTTTTGACACGTTGACGGGTAATTTGTATCCCCCTTTCAGGGACGAATACTAGAGAGAGGCGATGGGGGCAAACTTAATTTTAGACTAGGAAAGAAATTTGGGCTTTTTCTCGAAAATGTTTCGAAATTGAAGTCCGAAACTTATGTGATCAGTATTTACAAACCAGTATACATAGTGACAAGTAAGTAATAAAAGTCAACTGCCCCTCCCTTAAGCAACTTCTGGATCCGCCCTTGGCCGCTTTATTTGAGCCTGATTGTTGAAAAACGCGTCACTTCACACCGATATTTTCGAACTAGATTGTGCAAGACAGCTGGTATGTTAGAAACTTGTGCTGCAACACTATTTATAACCGATAGTAATTATTTTGCACGAACTAAACCTTCCAGAAATCATACAGTCGAACCCGCTTAATGGAATATCGGTTAATGGAATATCCCGCTTAATGTAATACATTTTCAATGTCCCGAACCGTAGTAAATCATTTCTGTGTTAAATTTCCCGGTTAAAGGAATATCATGTTAGGAAGCAATCCCGGTTAAAAGAATAATTTTTAGCCACGCTGATGTCTATCTCCTTCCATTTCCAACCCTTTTTTCCGGATTTTTCCTCCAGTAAAGAGCAAGAAGCTTATGGACGGCTTCCAAATAATGTTTTGTCACTTCGTTGAAAGGGTGCAGGGGCAAGAAAAGCGATTCGTGGAATTTGAGAGGAATGTTTCCCTAGTGTTGTATACTGTTTGTCGCCCCCACTGTGTATCGTTCCTTCTGCTTCAGAGAATGAACAATAAGTTTCGAATAAGCTTTACCTCTAGGGACCCAAAGGAGAGGTAAGAGAATAAAAGAGTAATGGGCAAACCAACAGGTGTAAAGGACCGGGGAAGAAGACGAGGCTGTGACGAATCTCTTCCGAGAAGCGCAACGATAAGTCTACTTTGATGTTCCGAAATCATTTTCCAATTTTGCTTCGGCTATGCATGTGCTTGTCTCTTCATAATGTCTTCTAAGCGAAAAGATCTTACTTTGAAAGAAAAAGTGAATTTTATTGAATATTCAAATGCTAATCCAGGGACGTCATTTCAAGTTTTTACAGGGGGGGGGGGGCAAATGGTCCAAACGCAATACAATTTCATCGGAAAACATTAAAAACCACGCCCACTTATATGTAAATACTAGCGGTACCCGCACGGCTTTGCCCGTGGTATAAAATTAAAAGTTCATTTGTAAAAAAATGATATAGCAGAAAAAAATACTCTATTTTAGTTATAATTCAACTATAATTCCTTCAAAGTATGATATAAAAATTTGGTATGGACCCTACACTACTTCCTTTTACGTGTAAATTTCTAAGTAAATGCCTTAAGTGCTAAAATAGTGCTTGAAGTGAGTAAGATAACAATTCAAACATTTGCATCCCTAGTTTGCCACGAAACAATGCAAAAAAATGTTTTACAATGATTAATCTCCTAAATATCGCCGATTTTAACATCATTCAGTAGATTTTTCGCAAAATATCGCCAATAGCGCCAAATTGAACCCAAAAAAATTTTTTTTTCGCTAAATTTATTGCCAACTTGGCGATATGTCGCCAAATTGGCGTCAAACACTTGGTGACCAAAAGCTTGGCGAGATATCGCCAAGTGGTCGCGCCAATTCATATCACTTTGGTCTGCATTGAAAGCCCTGATTACCCCATAAAAGGGGTAAATCACCCCCTTGGGGACATTCGAATGCAACCCCAAAGATAGGTGCACAAAAATAAGCCAAAAGAAAAAATAAGAAAAATTTTGTTGCTCACAGAAACCAACAGAAATCTTACCAAAGTTTAACCCTACACTGCATGGTGTTGCCAATTGGCTACATGGACAATTTGTCCTCCTTATGAACAGCAGAATGTAGTCATAAGGCAACTCAATGCATAAAAAGCAAGTATTGAGTATATTTAAAGCAATTATCACCATTTATCCTCCATGCATGGCAGCACTGGTCTGTTACATGCTCTTAAATGAATCCAAATGGATAGTTTTTAAAATCACTCAAACTACCATGTTTTGAAATTATTTTTTACAATGAAATATTTTTCTTCGTCTTTTAAAAAAATAACATGAATAAAATAAACATTTATCTTTCGTTTAAGATGCGTTTTACATCAAAATAATTATTTGGAAAAAATCTAGGACATAATACACGTCTGTAGCCATTTGGCAACATTATGCAGTAAGCATCCAGAGAACACTTCGATTCATCTCTACAATTCATGAAGTATGTGCTTTGTTTATGTTTCGCGCTAGCTTCTTTCTCTTTTTGGAAGGTATAATATAATCATGCGGACCCAAAAGTGGTACTTTCGGCTGTTCTACCGTTTATAAGACCTCGCAATTATCAATGCTTAGTTGATGTTCAACAGAGTGAACAAACGAAAAATCAATAGGGAAAAGCCTTTAAAACGTGTTCACTTTAGATTTCAGTTAGCACAAACGTTGTGCTTACACGGACAAGTAAAGTCATTAATAATTTTAAAATATAGTTTTGAAAAAAAAACTAAAAAATACGCTTTTACATTGGAATGCGCTGTGATCATCACGGGTTTCCCTCTGATTTTCAAAACTACTAAATATCCGCACTTAAGTTTACATGTACTTATAATACATCAATATGCAATACAGTTTAGCCTTTAGTATTAAAAATAATATTAAATATATTACTTTTATATTTGCAAAGAACGTAAATTTTATCTTTTATTCAGAGTTACATACATACATACATACATACAAACAAACCCACATGTGAAATTAATAAAAGCGTATTAAAAAGAGACCATGAGCTACAGAGGAACTAGTTACAAACCAAAAAAAAAAAAAAAAAGAGAAAAGAAAGAAAGCTTGCGCGAGAGAGCCTCCAAAAGACATCAGATTTGACAGAATTGATCATCGGAAAGTACAAGTACATATAAAAAATAATGTAAAATGTCAAAATGTAAAGGATTACAAGAGTACAATGTACCAAATGTTCAATTCCTCTATTTTTTTACAAAAAAGAACTAATTTCAAGACTATCATTTACAATCATTTTTATCTGTTGAATGCATGGTGTAGCCATTTGGCAACGAAACTATTTTTAATTAGAAGGGGGTGAAAATTTAGAGTTAAATTTTTTTAAATATTTTTCCATGTTTTCTTATTACATTGACAAACACATATATTTTTTTCTACGAAAAATAAAAAATCATGCAGTGTAGGGTTAAAAGAAGAAAGTTTTCTTTCCTAACTTCAAAAACAAAATAATACATTTTCCGAAATGACATACTTTAGAAAGAACGTTGCAATATCGCAATAAGATAGAAGTAAATATACTGAAATAGAATTGAATGCCAAATTGTAAAAAAGTCGCCAAAAAAATAATTTTTAATATTGTCTTTCATTATTTATTAAATGCAATTATTGCTGCAAATTACAGTCCAATAATAAATAACCACATTGCAAAAGTATATTTGGAGCAATTTTTTCTTTTAAACTCAACTGATCCTAAAAATTTTAAGTATTAGTCATAGAAATTTCGTGCATTATTCTTCACAATGATAATAAAAACAATAAACATCGACAAAGATCAACCAGCAAACGATAAATTAAAAGCTAAATTCGTTCACTCAAGCCATTTGGATTGTTACAAAAACAAATACATTTTTAAAATTATTAAGGGAAAAAGAACGAAATAAAAACGAAACCATGGTAACAACATGAAAAGTTGATTTCCGTTGATAAAATAATTCATTTCATCTCTATTTTCAAACAAATTTTATTCGCGAGCAAAGCCATTTTAGAATCGTTTGGCTTGCTTTACTGAAGGTAAGCCTTGAATTTCAGGATTCTAAAAACAATTGTTACAGCTCTCCTGATGATCGTAGAAACTTCGAAAAAACGTCATTTTGTGCAGAAAATTTCAAGCTTTCGAATGACATAAGACTTGAAAATGTGTATGGAATATTTCTTCCCTATTTTATCGAATTTCCGCTAAGAATTCGAATAGAAAAAGAACGAAATGGAATGTTCGAAAAATCGCTTCGAGGTGCAAAACTACATGCTACAAACTAATTTTGTGCCAAGTGGCATGAAAATCTATATCTAATATATAGAAGAAAGTATTGGTTTCGTGAAAATTTTCGAATGTCGAATTTTGACGGATTTGCACGTTTTGAGGTGCGCTGAGTCCATTTCGACCATTTTTAGAAAATGTCTGTCTGTCTGTCTGTCTGTGTGTGTGTGAGTCTGTATGTGTGTGACCAGTTTTTGTGGCCGCGCTAGAGCAAAAACTACTGAATGAAATCGAACAAAAATTTTTGCACATATGTACCACCATGTGAACTGGTGCACCTGACTTTTTTTAGCGAATTCCTCCAAGGGGGGTGGAGCAATCGCACGTGTTCTGCGCGGGGGTGATTGCTATATCTCAGGAAGTAACCGGCGGAATCAAACGAAAATTGGTCCATAGATAGACCCTACTGAGTACAGGTGCTGATTCAATTTGTTTGTCAATATCTCCAAGGGGGGTGGAGCAATCGCACGTGTTCTGCGCAGGGGTGATTGCTATATCTCAGGAAGTAACCGGCGGAATCAAACGAAAATTGGTCCATAGGTAGACCCTACTGAGTACAGGTGCTGATTCAATTTGTTTGTCAATATCTTGAAGGGGGGTGGAGCAATCGCACGTGTTCTGCGCGGGGGTGACTGCTATATCTCAGGAAGTAACCGGCGGAATCAAACGAAAATTAGTCCATAGGTAGACCCTATTGAGTACAGGTGCTGATTCAATTTGTGTGTCAATATCTCAAAGGGGGGTGGAGCAATCAAAAGTGCTTATTTTGTCACTGCACCTACTGTATCTCGGGAAATATTGCAGCGATTTGAATGAAATTTGGAATAACACTAACCCAATATGGAAGCAAGCATCGATTAAATTTTGGCGCCAATCGCCCCAGGGGGAGGGTGGGGTGATTTTTGCGCTTAGTCAACAATGCGAAAAATTACTTCATTAAAAAATCGCTTTCACGCTATTTAATTATCAAAACAGCTGAAAACTTTCAATGATTTGAAATTTTTAACTGTTGCCAATTTCTTTTTACTAACAAACAAAATGTTTGCAATTTATCTAAACAAGGCTTTTGCAATGATTTCCAATTTCGCTCATTGATTCTGCATTTGCAGGGTTATTACGATAATTGGGAAATTGGCGCTGTCTCCAACTACTCGGGCGAGTACGTATTTTATTTTGTAACCGGAATTCATAAGATAGATATAGAAGAAAGTTTCGTGACGGCCACGACAGCTAGTTTATTTTAGCGCACACAAGTAAAGGGTTAACGAAAAACATCTTTTACTTTCTTTGCAAATGACCAAACAAGGAATAATGCGATGCATTGCAAGCGGCAAACGGGAATATCTGGAGGTAGCTTCAATTTCTTGCCAAGTCTTCAAATTTGGCGACTTTTCTGCCGAATTTAAGACCCCTTATCTTGCAAACGAGGGTACGCGGGCACTTGATCTTTGGGTCAAAAACATGCCACGTTATGCCCTTTTGAATGATACTATTTTAAACTTTTTTCATTATTACTTAAGTCAAGTACTTTTCTGGTCAGGAATTCACATCGGGGTTTTAGCTCACCATAAAGAGGGTCTGAAATCTTATCTGGGGTTTCCTTCTACGAATCCTGTTTACATCCGATTTTTGTCAAATTCGCCAGAAAGGACTTTTGATGCTAAAGAATTCACATAAGGAAATTTTTGCCAATCCCCCCCCCTATTGTAGGAGGGGGCGCCAAAAATCAATCAAACGGAATGCTTAAGTATATTTAAAAAAAATTCTTTTTTTTTTCAATTAAAAAAAAAGCCAAATAGGTCTATATTTCAACTTTGAGTCATAAAATTGCTCTTTTTGACACGTTGACGGGTAATTTGTATCCCCCTTTCAGGGACGAATACTAGAGAGAGGCGATGGGGGCAAACTTAATTTTAGACTAGGAAAGAAATTTGGGCTTTTTCTCGAAAATGTTTCGAAATTGAAGTCCGAAACTTATGTGATCAGTATTTACAAACCAGTATACATAGTGACAAGTAAGTAATAAAAGTCAACTGCCCCTCCCTTAAGCAACTTCTGGATCCGCCCTTGGCCGCTTTATTTGAGCCTGATTGTTGAAAAACGCGTCACTTCACACCGATATTTTCGAACTAGATTGTGCAAGACAGCTGGTATGTTAGAAACTTGTGCTGCAACACTATTTATAACCGATAGTAATTATTTTGCACGAACTAAACCTTCCAGAAATCATACAGTCGAACCCGCTTAATGGAATATCGGTTAATGGAATATCCCGCTTAATGTAATACATTTTCAATGTCCCGAACCGTAGTAAATCATTTCTGTGTTAAATTTCCCGGTTAAAGGAATATCATGTTAGGAAGCAATCCCGGTTAAAAGAATAATTTTTAGCCACGCTGATGTCTATCTCCTTCCATTTCCAACCCTTTTTTCCGGATTTTTCCTCCAGTAAAGAGCAAGAAGCTTATGGACGGCTTCCAAATAATGTTTTGTCACTTCGTTGAAAGGGTGCAGGGGCAAGAAAAGCGATTCGTGGAATTTGAGAGGAATGTTTCCCTAGTGTTGTATACTGTTTGTCGCCCCCACTGTGTATCGTTCCTTCTGCTTCAGAGAATGAACAATAAGTTTCGAATAAGCTTTACCTCTAGGGACCCAAAGGAGAGGTAAGAGAATAAAAGAGTAATGGGCAAACCAACAGGTGTAAAGGACCGGGGAAGAAGACGAGGCTGTGACGAATCTCTTCCGAGAAGCGCAACGATAAGTCTACTTTGATGTTCCGAAATCATTTTCCAATTTTGCTTCGGCTATGCATGTGCTTGTCTCTTCATAATGTCTTCTAAGCGAAAAGATCTTACTTTGAAAGAAAAAGTGAATTTTATTGAATATTCAAATGCTAATCCAGGGACGTCATTTCAAGTTTTTACAGGGGGGGGGGGCAAATGGTCCAAACGCAATACAATTTCATCGGAAAACATTAAAAACCACGCCCACTTATATGTAAATACTAGCGGTACCCGCACGGCTTTGCCCGTGGTATAAAATTAAAAGTTCATTTGTAAAAAAATGATATAGCAGAAAAAAATACTCTATTTTAGTTATAATTCAACTATAATTCCTTCAAAGTATGATATAAAAATTTGGTATGGACCCTACACTACTTCCTTTTACGTGTAAATTTCTAAGTAAATGCCTTAAGTGCTAAAATAGTGCTTGAAGTGAGTAAGATAACAATTCAAACATTTGCATCCCTAGTTTGCCACGAAACAATGCAAAAAAATGTTTTACAATGATTAATCTCCTAAATATCGCCGATTTTAACATCATTCAGTAGATTTTTCGCAAAATATCGCCAATAGCGCCAAATTGAACCCAAAAAAATTTTTTTTTCGCTAAATTTATTGCCAACTTGGCGATATGTCGCCAAATTGGCGTCAAACACTTGGTGACCAAAAGCTTGGCGAGATATCGCCAAGTGGTCGCGCCAATTCATATCACTTTGGTCTGCATTGAAAGCCCTGATTACCCCATAAAAGGGGTAAATCACCCCCTTGGGGACATTCGAATGCAACCCCAAAGATAGGTGCACAAAAATAAGCCAAAAGAAAAAATAAGAAAAATTTTGTTGCTCACAGAAACCAACAGAAATCTTACCAAAGTTTAACCCTACACTGCATGGTGTTGCCAATTGGCTACATGGACAATTTGTCCTCCTTATGAACAGCAGAATGTAGTCATAAGGCAACTCAATGCATAAAAAGCAAGTATTGAGTATATTTAAAGCAATTATCACCATTTATCCTCCATGCATGGCAGCACTGGTCTGTTACATGCTCTTAAATGAATCCAAATGGATAGTTTTTAAAATCACTCAAACTACCATGTTTTGAAATTATTTTTTACAATGAAATATTTTTCTTCGTCTTTTAAAAAAATAACATGAATAAAATAAACATTTATCTTTCGTTTAAGATGCGTTTTACATCAAAATAATTATTTGGAAAAAATCTAGGACATAATACACGTCTGTAGCCATTTGGCAACATTATGCAGTAAGCATCCAGAGAACACTTCGATTCATCTCTACAATTCATGAAGTATGTGCTTTGTTTATGTTTCGCGCTAGCTTCTTTCTCTTTTTGGAAGGTATAATATAATCATGCGGACCCAAAAGTGGTACTTTCGGCTGTTCTACCGTTTATAAGACCTCGCAATTATCAATGCTTAGTTGATGTTCAACAGAGTGAACAAACGAAAAATCAATAGGGAAAAGCCTTTAAAACGTGTTCACTTTAGATTTCAGTTAGCACAAACGTTGTGCTTACACGGACAAGTAAAGTCATTAATAATTTTAAAATATAGTTTTGAAAAAAAAACTAAAAAATACGCTTTTACATTGGAATGCGCTGTGATCATCACGGGTTTCCCTCTGATTTTCAAAACTACTAAATATCCGCACTTAAGTTTACATGTACTTATAATACATCAATATGCAATACAGTTTAGCCTTTAGTATTAAAAATAATATTAAATATATTACTTTTATATTTGCAAAGAACGTAAATTTTATCTTTTATTCAGAGTTACATACATACATACATACATACAAACAAACCCACATGTGAAATTAATAAAAGCGTATTAAAAAGAGACCATGAGCTACAGAGGAACTAGTTACAAACCAAAAAAAAAAAAAAAAAGAGAAAAGAAAGAAAGCTTGCGCGAGAGAGCCTCCAAAAGACATCAGATTTGACAGAATTGATCATCGGAAAGTACAAGTACATATAAAAAATAATGTAAAATGTCAAAATGTAAAGGATTACAAGAGTACAATGTACCAAATGTTCAATTCCTCTATTTTTTTACAAAAAAGAACTAATTTCAAGACTATCATTTACAATCATTTTTATCTGTTGAATGCATGGTGTAGCCATTTGGCAACGAAACTATTTTTAATTAGAAGGGGGTGAAAATTTAGAGTTAAATTTTTTTAAATATTTTTCCATGTTTTCTTATTACATTGACAAACACATATATTTTTTTCTACGAAAAATAAAAAATCATGCAGTGTAGGGTTAAAAGAAGAAAGTTTTCTTTCCTAACTTCAAAAACAAAATAATACATTTTCCGAAATGACATACTTTAGAAAGAACGTTGCAATATCGCAATAAGATAGAAGTAAATATACTGAAATAGAATTGAATGCCAAATTGTAAAAAAGTCGCCAAAAAAATAATTTTTAATATTGTCTTTCATTATTTATTAAATGCAATTATTGCTGCAAATTACAGTCCAATAATAAATAACCACATTGCAAAAGTATATTTGGAGCAATTTTTTCTTTTAAACTCAACTGATCCTAAAAATTTTAAGTATTAGTCATAGAAATTTCGTGCATTATTCTTCACAATGATAATAAAAACAATAAACATCGACAAAGATCAACCAGCAAACGATAAATTAAAAGCTAAATTCGTTCACTCAAGCCATTTGGATTGTTACAAAAACAAATACATTTTTAAAATTATTAAGGGAAAAAGAACGAAATAAAAACGAAACCATGGTAACAACATGAAAAGTTGATTTCCGTTGATAAAATAATTCATTTCATCTCTATTTTCAAACAAATTTTATTCGCGAGCAAAGCCATTTTAGAATCGTTTGGCTTGCTTTACTGAAGGTAAGCCTTGAATTTCAGGATTCTAAAAACAATTGTTACAGCTCTCCTGATGATCGTAGAAACTTCGAAAAAACGTCATTTTGTGCAGAAAATTTCAAGCTTTCGAATGACATAAGACTTGAAAATGTGTATGGAATATTTCTTCCCTATTTTATCGAATTTCCGCTAAGAATTCGAATAGAAAAAGAACGAAATGGAATGTTCGAAAAATCGCTTCGAGGTGCAAAACTACATGCTACAAACTAATTTTGTGCCAAGTGGCATGAAAATCGACCGAACGGTTTTGGCGCTACGCGCGTAACAGACAGACAGACAGAAAGAAAGAAAGAAAGAAAGAAGGACAGACAGAACCACCTTCAGCTTTATTATTAGTAGAGATTGATTTCTCAAAGCCAGGGGGGCGCAATTGACCCCCTGCCCCCCCCCCCCCTTAAATGATGGGCCTGAATAAATATACGCAGTTACAACTTGAAAAAAAGTTCGAGATATCGCAATCTCAGATTTCGAAATTGTTGAAAAATAAAGAAAAAATTCTAAATGACTAGAAATTAAACAAAAACCTTAATCAAAAGAGAAAATACACAGGTAAAGAATCAGAAGTTGAAGATGCTGCTCTCCTTCGCTGGTTTGCTGAGAAACGGGCTTGTAACGTTCCTGGTCATTTAATAAGGTCATTTTTAATTGAATTTCTAAATTTTAATATGTTTAAAGTATTATTAATTAATAAATTTAAATTTCCATTAATTAATATGTCTAAAGTTAATCGTTATATATTTGTTGATGAATATACTTGTGGTTAAGGCAAATTTAAATGCTTTCTTGGTTTAAATGCAAGTTGGAACGTCGTGTGGATGGAATCCCGGATAATGGAATATCCCGCTTATTAGAATAATTTTCCGTGACAAATTGACTATTCCATTAAGCGGGCTCGACTGTATTTTTATCAATCGCTAAGATCAACAAAAGCATAAAAACAAATAAACAAGTAATACAGAAAGAATTGAGCTTCCTGATTAAGTACCACAAGCTCAATCCATCACATTGTAAAATTGATAGAAACAATACAATTCGGCGATATTTCACGAATTTTAACTGTAATTCAACTGCGGCATTGATTTACTTTCATTTTCAGCAGCGGATTAAGGAATGATAGAATTGATTCTGCGAAGAAAAATACTAAATTTATAAGCATTTCGCAGAAGACAGAAAGTGAATTAATCTCAAGTAATTGAGGTAAAAATGTTCTGATCGTGACATTTGAAATGGAATATAAAATTCTGTTACCGTGAAAAATTTCCACGCGTCTTCTTTTTTCTTGGAAGAATGATTTCTTATTTAGGAAGATGAATGGTTATTTCAATGGCGATGCGAGTGTTTCAGATATGTATTTTCCTTCTGTGAAGCTGATATATCAATGACTTTTTTATTGTCTTTTAGATACATCTATACAAAAAATGAATGCATGTATGGGCCTATGTATATGCTTTATAGACTCGAAAGCTACCCGTCGGATTTCGCTAAAAAGTTCAGTGTGTTTGTGCCAGGGACGTCTCTTCAAGTTTTTCCACGGGGGGGGGGGGGGGGGGGGAAGGATCCAAACACAATGCAATTTCGTCGGAAAACATTAAAAACCACGCCCACTTTTTTTGTAAATACATTGATTTCTGAAAGTCGGCCCCCTGCCCCCCCCTAAATGATGGGGTAAAGTTTGCTTTCATGTAAAGTTTGCTCAGCAGCGAGAACACTGGCCAAACAAATACCTTTAATATAAAAAAAAATCGTGTATACTTCGCATCAGTTTAACTTGGCAGTGACGTCACTACGGGCGGAGCCAATAAGAACTCACAAGCAGGCAGCAGTCTCCTCTAATTCGCCAAGTAGGCTGTAACGTTTTATCTAGCTCGTTTTTCATAGGCTAATGTCACGCTGTTGGCTCCGCCCGTAGTGACGTCACTGCCAAGTTAAACTGCTGCGAAGTATAGTGCTCTCCATTTACCTTCTGACAAAGATCCTGTATCATTACAACAAACTAAAGACTACCTAAAGGTGAGAAGTTTAAGACATCAGATATCAAGTTCCTCCTTCCCTCACGTTTTTTCTTTTTTTATTTTTATTTTTTATTAAGTTATTTGTTTGGTCAGTTGTACGTCAGTTGTTGGTCAGTTGTTCGTTCAATACTTTTGGATAGATGGATTTTCAAAACACAAATGAATCAATCCTTTATAGCAACACTCTGACTACTAGTCCTTCGCCCAGTATAATGACCAAACTAATTTCACAACAATAAGCCCAATAATAGTCCCAGATCCGACTTAGGTTGACCTACAATCATCGAGTTTCCTAAAATGTTTTTTTTTTTTCTCAGAAGCCATCAGCTTCAACATACATGAGGACTGCGTACTATGCGCTTTACCTCCTGACAAACACAGGACAGATTTACGGCACAAAGAGGATGCAATAACATCCATGGGCAAGGCGGGATTCGAACCCGCGACCACTTGCTTGCGAGGAGAGTACTCTACCTCTAGGCCCACGTGGACCCCACCTAAAATGTTAAAGACAAAAATGTTGGTAAAAGTATTACTAACACGATGGTATGAGGCTGTCTAAGCAAAAGAACTCCTATCATAGGGTTGCCGTGATTTGAAGTACCAGTAGTTGAGTAAAACTGCAGCTTTTCTCTTGAAATCTTTTAACTTTGCAAGAACCTGCAGTCTTTTGAAAATTAGAATCAGGTTTAAATCTCTTACAAACAGGGCCGGATTAAAGATTTGGAGGACCATAGGCATTTGAAATGAAAGTGCCCCTTCACGCCATATGGATTTGATAAAGGAGATTTCAAATAACTGATATATCTTCGGCACCATGCTAAACTAACGAATGTGAAAAATCGCGTTTTTCAAGTTCGTTTTTCAAGTTCAAATTTTACAAATAGTTATTATTAAAATGATACCTTCGAACTTTAGTTTTACACTTAAAGGTATCTATAAAAGTTTAAAAATAAAAAATAACCAAACACGTCAGGTGGAAATGAGTTATATGTAGTGTTGTGGCTCTCCTGAAAAGAGCCAATTTTCACATTCGTTAGTTTAGCATGGTGGCGACGATATATTGTGCACATATATTTTAATTATTTACGGTTGTTATTATGGAATACACAATCAATCATAATGTTTGATTATGTTACAGGTATAAATAGTGTTAATGATGAGCAAGGCTTAATTTACATAGGGAGTAAAGCTCCTGTACTTATGAAATTTGATATTTTAGGCAAAATTATTGCTATTCACATGATAAAATAAGTTGTGGAACTTTTGGGCTCTTATACCTCTTTCGGTAGAAATTACGCCCTGGTGATGAGAAAGAAGTTGGATGAAAGTATGAACGTTTACTTAAGTTCTATTCTCATATTGGATCAAATAATGTTCTTTACGTTTAGCTCAGTGCCATCTAAAGTTAAAAAAGGATATCTTCAGGATTTCTCGGGGCTTTTCAAAATCCCGGGGTCCATAAGCAACTAACTGCCTACGTTGCCTATTTAGTAATCTGGCCCTGCTTACAAATGACTCTTATTCGGTTCAAAACCAGACATTTTCACAAGAAAATAATGTGATTAAGAAACTATGTAACTTGGAGAATGGAGAATTATATGCTTTAAAAAAATTATAAGAAAACTGCCGAAATTTTACAGCTTTCTGCTAAATTTCTTCTCTAACTTGAAGACAACTGCAGGAAATCTGCAAAATGACTCCATTATTGAAATTTCGAAATCGCGACAACCGTATGATAGAAGCAATTTTGCTTAGTCAGCCTTTCACCATCGCGTTTATAAAACTTTTATTTACATTTTTATATGTAACATATAAGGAAACTTGATAAGGGTAGGTAAACCTAAGTTGGATCTTGTAATAAAAGGTTTCTCGGATAACCGAAGGTGTGGTCGGAATCATATTGAAAGATAGACCAGCAGCTAAATATGACATAAAATGAGTTCTCCCTTTGTACTTTGCATCAGATATATAAATATTCAAATATGCAGATAAATTTGCGTCACCGCGAAATAATCAGCTGCACAGGATGCGGCCTACCCTTGTTTGGCTTAACGAAATAAACTGTATGCATTGTTTGAGGTAAGCAGAATAAATGAAATTAACGATGTAACACACGATGCTGTTCATTACAATACAAGAGTTATAACAGTGACAAGGCTTCATCAAACATATTTGACAAATTTGAATATGTATAAACTAGAAATCCTGTTGTTTTAACAGCGAAAGGCCTATGTAATAGTTTTGGTTTGTTTGGGCTTGGAATAAGTAAATATTATTGGAGCAAAACTATTACTTTCTGTCAGGAAATAATTCTTGATTAATCAGCTATTTTGCTTAAAAATTTTGTAGTTATTTATGCGGTATTAAAGTGAGTACCAATGAGTTTTTTTCCTCTTTGAAAAGTAAACAGTATTTTGTGGAATAAATAGCTCCCTCAAAAAAAGAAAGAAAAAAAGCTAAGCTAAATATAAAAAAAAAGTTGCAATACTACTGGAAAATGTTTAAGAAACTGCTTTTCTAATAAAGGTTTCTACTTAAAAGTACAGTTTCTTCTTAAATTGCCTTGTTGACAACGTTACTTAAAAAGTGGTACTGTCTTTATAGTATAATCGGGTAACGAATAAACGAAACCCCGCTTTTACAAATGATGGGACAAGTGGATAAAGGTAACATAGGTGGATAGGATAAAGGTGACTCTTGAATTTCGCCGATTTACACAAATTCAAATTAGTGTGTGTTCAGTTGTGTTAACTCACAAACACAACTGAAGGGGCAAGTGAATAAAGGTGATAGGTGACATTTTTTTTTTAATTTCTAGAAAAAGCTTTCAAAAAGAAAAATTTTGCCTTCTCGCCTTCATCCATGGTAAAAAGTATGTTTTTCTAAAATTGTCGCATATCACCTTTATCCACTTGCCCCTTTAAATATATATATGTATATATGTACAAATATGTATAAATATATATATATATATATATATATATATATATATATATATATATATATATATATATATATATATATATATATATATATACATATATATATATATATATATATTCACACCATCTTCAACGCACATTGCTGAGCTACAATTAAGAATCATAAAAAAAAAACCCCAGATAACCTCTTTTCTCAAGATTTATTATAGCATGGCTAGTGACTGTTACAATTTTTTATCACGTTAAAATCTATGTTCATTAAATATAAACTTTCATTAAACAGTTCAGTAACAGTTTCGTTCACGAACACAACAGACATATTTGCATTATCCTCCGTGCGCAAACTGCTGTTGAGCAGTGTGCAGCAATGGTAACAATAATAAAAATAGCTGAGATGTTTCTCAACAATTTATAGTTTCATGGCTAGTGATTGCTATAATTTTTCATACAGCTGCAATCCATGACTTTTAATGAAATGTGTTCATCAAATACTTCATTTATAACAAGGAGAAGTGTTCAGTAACAATTTTTTTTTCGAAAAACAGCAGACATATATTCCTCATCAACAGCGCATACTGTGCTGTACAACAGTGACTCATGTAGTATATACATTGTACAATAACAATGAGCACCAATAGAAACACTTAAAAAAGAAAAAAAAAACAGTTGAGTTGTTTCCAAAAAAAGGTTTAATTGCATAGCTAGTGATTGCTATAATTTTAGTCATCGTTGCAATCCATGGCCTTTATCGAAATGTGTTCAAATACTTTATTTACAGAAAGGAGAAGTGTTCCTCAAACAGTTCAGTAAAAGTTTATTCACAAATATAGCAAAAAGGTTAACATTATCTTCGGCGCACACTGCTCTGCAGCAATGACTCATGTACAATGTACAACAGCAATGAGCAGCAATGAAAGCACTAAAAAAAAACAGCTAAACTGTTCCACAAAAAAATATAGTTGCATGGCTAGTAACTGCTGTAATCAATGGCCTTTACTGAAATGCATTTATCAAATAATTCATTCATATCAAGGACAACTTTCATCAAACAGTGCATTAACAGTTTCGTTCACAACTACAGCAGACATGTTAACACCATCTTCAGCGCACACTGCTGTAGAGCAGTGACTCATATACAATTACAATGAGCAATAATGGACGTGTTAGAGGAACATCTGAGCTGTTTCCCAAAAAGGTATAAATGCAAGGCTAGTGATTTCTATAACTTTTCACAACGCTGCAATCCGTGGCCTTTAATGAAATGTGTTCATCGAATACTTCATTCGCAGCTCCGTTTACCACTACAGCGTTCATGTTT
Source organism: Uloborus plumipes (assembly GCA_038373865.1). Classification (NCBI taxonomy): domain Eukaryota; kingdom Metazoa; phylum Arthropoda; class Arachnida; order Araneae; family Uloboridae; genus Uloborus; species Uloborus plumipes. The sequence continues at coordinate 133,301 of JAXGGA010000591.1, forward strand.
ACATTATCTTCAACGCACGATGATGAGCAACAGCCACTAAGGTACCACATACAGCAACAGACACCAGCAATGGGAAGACAAATGAAAACAGCCAGGCTGTTTTCCAAAGTTTCTATTAACGTTTGAACTGAAAAGAAAACGAAGTTAGAAACATATATTTTGTGCTACACTGTTAAAACTACAGGTTGCACAAAGCACCTTCGGGGGTTAAAGGTTGTAGCACCAGCGGTACCCCCCTGAAGGGTGCCACTTAACTTCCTATGCCACCCTTGAAGATGCCATTTGGCTCCCTATGGCACCCTTGTGGTGCCATAAGGTACCCATAGGGTGCCACATGGCGCTAAATGGCCCCTTCAAGGATGCCATAGGGAATCAAGTGTAATCCTTCAAGTGGTGCCGCTGGTGCTACAACCTTTAACTTTTAAAGGTGCCTTATGCAACCTGTAGTTTTAACAGTGTAGAAGTAAATATGAGAACACAATCACGCGACGTACAAATTATGAAGTATGATGCTTCCATGTTTCGGGATAAAATACAAGGAACACTTTTTGCAATGTGAAAAATCTGTGGCTTTGGGACGCAAGCTTCGTTTTGATCGTTTCTTGTGTCCAAAATTTAGAACGTTTTTCCAGCAAAAATGTTTTTTTCTAACATAAAAAGGAAACCCGTAAAATATTATCCATTTGTTACAGAAATGACTATTTGTAGATTAATCTAGGTCAGGGGTTCCCAAACTTTTTTGCTACGTGGAGCCCTTGTCGAGTTTTCCAGTTTCTTGTGGACCCCCTTCATGGGATTGTACCAAAACAAGTCAAGCACTGTAATAATAGAACTCAAGTATTCAAAAACAGCGAGTTATATGGTTAAGTTCTATTATAGACGCTCTAAAAAAACAAGTTTTTTTTTTTTGTGTAGCGAAATGAATCAGATATTTACCCAGCAGTATAAAAGCTCTTTTAATACTTGATTTTTTTGTACAATAAAAAACTTCTTAAATGCATGACAGCTTCCTAAAAGATTCAGTTTGACAGTTTTATTGCAGAGCAAAAAAATTAAAGTTAAAAGAAAACAGACGAAGAGAAAACCTTAACACTGTTTTTCAAACTGTCCTTATACCAATGGCACAAAACTTAAATTAGTTAATTTTCGTATAAGGAACAGATATACAAAAAAAAAAAAAAAAACAAGAAGTTCTGTCAAGAACTAAACAAGCCTACTTTCCCGTACATCGACATCGGCATTCTAGCATCTGATCAATATTCTCTTGGTTATCTGTGACCGAAAATTATATCAAACATACCTTTTCGCACTTAAAGCTGATTTCTAAATCAAACCATACTCCTCTCATCAGATGAAATAGACTCGTTAAAAGTAAATAAACGAATAAGTAAAGTTTTGTTGCACCTTTTATCGAATGTAACTGTTATAGTTCTTCCTTTAAAAAATTAATCGTTTACAAAAAAAAATATAAAATAAATAAATAAATAAATAAATAAAAGTACAAAGAACATCAAAACGTATTTTATCAAAGAAAGAAAGAAAAAAAAACCCGCTCGTTAATAAACTGTCTCGAATTTCATTTTTAATCCGTTGCTAGTTGTTAAATATTAATAAAGAATAAAATGCTCTCTTGAATGAAAAATTTTTGTTACAAAAAAAAAAAAAAAAACCGTCTGCCAAAAAAAAAAAAAAAAAGTTCTGTCAAGATCTAAACGAGCCTACTTTCCCGTACATCGACATCGGCATTCTAGCATCTGATCATTATTCTCTTAATTATCTGAGACTAAAAATTATGTCAAACATGCCTTTTTAGCACTTAAAGCTGATTTCTAAAAGCAAAATATACCCCTCTCATCAGATGAAATAGACACGTAAAAAGTAGTTAACGAATAAATAAAGTTTTGTCGCACCTTTTAAAGAATGTAACTGTTACAGTTCTTCCGTCGAAAAATTCCTCAATTGTTTTCAAAAAAAAAAAAAAATAAAATAAATAAATAAAAGTACAAAGTACATCAAAACACATTTTATCCAAGAAAGAAAAAAAAAAGACAAAAAAAAAAAAAAACTCTTTCGTTGATAAAATGTCTCGATATTTCACTTTCAATCCGTTGCCAGTTGTTAAATATAAATAAAGAATAAAATGCTCTCGTGAATGAAACATTTTTGTTACAAAAAAAAATCGTCTGCTAAAAATAATAATAATAATAATAATAATAAATAAAACAAAACAAATGAATAAATAAACAAAAAATCGTCAATAAATAAACAAATATGGGAATGAGCTTTTCCGAGATCTTTCAAACAAAAAAAGTTTATTCCATTTGGATGGTTCACTCAGAAGTTATTAGGCAGGGAACGGTTGCTTGAACGGTTCAATGTTGAACGAAAAAATGTTCAAATTGAAAATTTAAATACGGTAATGAAGTATCCTTGCTGAGATCCTTCGAACAAAAAAAAAAAAGTTTATTTAAATCGGACTGTTCACTCAAAAGCTATTAGGGGTGACAGCTTGTTTGAACGGTTCAATGTTGAACGAAAAATTGTTCAAATCGGAAATGTAAATACGGCAATGAAGTATACTTGATAAGGTCTTTTGAACAAAAAGAAGTTTGTTCAAATCGGACTGTTCACTAAAAAGTTAGTATCGCGGGACAGGTTGTTTGAACTGTTCAAAGTTGAACCAAAAATTGTTCAAATCGAAAAATCAAATATGGGAATGAGCTGTACTCGCCGAGATCTTTCCAACAAAAAAAGTTTATTCAATTCGGACGGTTCACTCAAAAGTTATTAGGTGAGGAAAAGTAGCTTGAAAGGTTCAATGTTGAACGAAAAAATGTTCAAATTGAAAATTTAAATACGGTAATGACGTATCCTTGCTGAGATCCTTCGAAAAAAATAGTTTGTTTAAATCGGATTGGTCATTCAAAAGTTATTAGGGGTGACAGCTTGTTTGAACGGTTCAGTGTTGAACGAAAAATTGTTCAAATCGGAAATGTAAATACGGCAATGAAGTATACTTGATAAGGTCTTTTGAACAAAAAGAAGTTTGTTCAAATCGGACTGTTCACTAAAAAGTTAGTATCTCGGGACAGGTTGTTTAAACGGTTCAAAGTTGAACCAAAACTTGTTCAAATCGAAAAATCAAATGTGGGAATGAACTGTACTCGTCGATATCTTTCCAACAAAGAAAAGTTTGTTCAAATCGGAATGTTCATTTAAAAGTTTGTAGGGGGGGGGGGACAGACAGACCGACCGACCGACACACAAATTCCCCATCTCAATACCCTACTTTCCAATTTTTAATTTATCATTATTCTTTTTTTTTTTTTAATTTCTTTTTGACTTTTTTTCGGACTTGGCGATATTTTTTATATGCATTAAGCCACTTTTTTTTGTCTTTCTTTTATTTTTAACGGGAAACTAGGCTAAAAAGGAGACTGCTTTTCCTGTGAGGGGTGAATTAGATGCATCAACCGCAAATTTTTAATATTTGGCTTTAGATTTGTGGGACATAACTTTAAATCTCCCCAATCAGGGACTGCTAGCCTGTCTCTTTTCTTTTTTTTTTATGAGAAAATTGGTGACTGAATTAAAATTTGTTTTCACGAGGTATGAATATGTAAAAATTTTCAAAAAGTATCTTGCAGTATTTAATGTGATTGGATAATTTATACAAATGTTTCTCTGAAGCCAGAAGTATTGATACCCTTTCCTGAACTCTACCTTAAGTTCTTTATTAGTGCTTATTCCAATGAGCTCCTTTTGTGAAATTCCAATTCTTCAATGTCATCATGCAGATTGATAATCTACTGAGACATTTACGTAGTTAAAATATCTCAAAACATGATTTTAAAGTCTGTGTGAATCGTATTAAAATGTTGAAGGAAAGCCGAAACGTTATCAACCTGGTAGCTTGTCAGTGACAAAAACGGAATCTAGGTAAATTCATTAAGTCCGATCTTTCGCTTCATTAGGCTTATTCTTGCACGGAAAGCTGCAGTAATTGACTTTCAATTTAGATATTTTTCTTCTATATGTAAATCGATCTCATTAAATTGAGGGAATAAATCTGTTACATGAACAATATCTGGTTTCCGTTTGATTACATTTTCTTTTAAACTGGGACCTTTTACATCCCTAAACTTAAAATTACGTCAATTTTTTTTTTCTTTAAATAATAATAAAAACCTTGTCAAACACGATCCTTTTAAAAGCCAGCGTGGAGCCCTATTTCAATCTCGTGGACGCCAACCTTTTCTTTTTTTTTTTTTTTTATGGACCCCTTGCAAACTCCGGGGAAACTCTAGGGGTTCCTGTGGACCACTTTAAGAGCCACTGTTTTAGGCTTTGTTTCTTTGATTCTGTTGTTTTATATCGGGATAGGCAAGAACTAATATCTTTACTTTTATTAATAGCTACTTAAAATATTTTTGCTCAAAAACTAAAAAAAATATTACGAAAGCATGACATACATCTATTAAACATTAAATTTCTATAACATATCGACAAAGTTTGTTGTAAAAAAAAAGCAAACATGATCTCGATGTAAAAGGAAGGTATGCTAAATGTACACATAAAGTTAAAATCTTTAAGTGTAAATATATAGACATGTGATTGTAATCTGTAAAACACACAAAGAATTGAATATAAGTGGTGTAGTTTAAACCACTGGTATACTTTATTACCACTGTGGGAAACTATATGCAGCTGAATGATCATTTTTACGCCATACGGAATATAATTGTTGCTCGATTGCTTATTCATCAATTAAATGCTATTTTAAACTAAATTAATCCTTGTTTTTTACGAATTTTGTAGTAATTGCAAGATTTAATTCTTCATCCACAAAAAAAAAAAAACTATATGAAATAAAAAAATATAAATTAGGCATTGACAAAAGAAACCGGGAAAATTTAAAAGAATGAAACACTTACCCCACGCCATTACTAGTGTTTATCATTACAATAGTTTTTTTTTTTTTTCAGTTCAGTTCATTCAAATCTTAGCTCAAACGATAACGATTTCTATGATTCATTGCTAGTTACGTATTGATTCTTTTTTGATTCGCGAATTCGAAGCAATCTTCTCTTTTCAAAGTTTTAAATGCGGGATATGCGTACCTTTTTTGACGATTAAAGGCGGAATTCAGGTGAAACGCTGCAGCTACAAAAGTACGTTGCACAAGCAAATTTTTGCTTGCGTTTGCGCAGTGTTTCACAAAAATCCGAATATTTGTGTGTGCAACGCACTTTTGCAGATGCAGCGTTTCACCTGATGCCGTTCTAATACAGTTATAGTTCAATTTCAACAGCGAACATTTGCTTACTCTTTTATCAGCGGACTGCATACTATGCGCTTGTCCTCTATTCCATTTAGTAACTAAGAAGATGTTGATGAACAGAATTCTAAAATTTAATTTACAAAACCCAGTGAAGATTCACAGCACAAAGAGATCAAATCACACTCAAGGCGCTGATGGGAATCGAGCCCATAACCTTTGGTGTCGAACATAGGGAAGAAGGATTTTTTAACCACGGATGCACCCAATCAATACTTAAATATTATAATTTCCTGTCGGCTACCTTGTCTAATGTGCAATGTTCAATAAGTGCAATTTTAGATCATCTTCGAAGATACTGTGGGAAATAGTTGGGATTTGGGGCTCTGATATGGAATTTTTTTCGAAATTGAATACCGAAAGTAATAAACATGTGTTAACTAGCATATGTGGCAAAAAAAGGGCGGGGGGGGGGCAAGTAGAAAGCAAAAAGCAATCGCCCCACCCTTTGAACATTTCTGGATCCGTCCTTGCCTTGTGTAAATGTGTTATTAAGCTGTGAATGGTTGTCTCAGTTTTAACGGGTTGTTGTCGACTTGTGCCAGCCCGGCTGTCAATTTGGGGAGGGTTGCTTCACTTTTCCAACAGTACCGTCATTTGGTATGAAGTTCGACTTCTGTTTCTAGGGATGGCAACCATTCACAACAACACCTTTACACGAAGAAAGGACAAGGGGAGAGAAAGTACCTCCAAGCCCCTGTCAGGATTCGATCCGTAGCCTCCAAATCCGGTCAAACTTCTCTGACTACTAGACAATGTGACTAGCCTGTAAACGGGTCCTTGTGGCATGTGTAACTGTGGAAGTCGGACTTCACACCAAATTGCAGAACAGTTGGAAAAGTGAAGCAGTGCTCCCCAAATTGCCGGTCTGCATCACCCCAGACAATAACAACATTATTATCCTCACTTCTATTAGAGATACTTGGTGAGCGACTGGTCTGAATGAATTATGTGGTGCAGTTGAGGCAGGAATTACGTACCCCGCTCCGGATGAACATTTTCTTTGCTGTGTAAATCCTTCCTATTTGTATCGCTTTGAAGCATTTGTAACGTATATGAAGGATTCTTCTTACCGTGAAATCCTATTTTACTTTAAAATATTATAGTTAAATAAATTTAAGAAAGCTGTGTCCAGTGGCGCTGATTAAAAAGAACAAGGTAGAATAGGCATACCACCATATTTTTACAATGTGCATTTGTTTCCTGAATGTCATCACATTTATCTTATCTTTTAGTATAAAGAACTTTTAAAAATGTAAATATCCAATGCTAATAGTAGCAGAACACTTATATATTTGCCTTTCTGAGAAAATTTTACGAGAGGCTTTACATAATCAGGCATAGTAAAACCATTAATAAGGA